>OV050031.1:152036948-152527393 GCA_920105625.2 Clusia tigrina | reverse complement strand
CCACACACATAACAGAAATTATTTGGATTGTTTACGCACTTAAATTCTCGTTTTCTTTTAGGCATTTTGGCGAACACAATGAAATATAATTTCAGTCAAATTTATACAAACAACCGCCAAACAACCGACACGTGTGCGTGTGTTTATTTCTAGGTGAAAAAAATATATGTTACAAAAATTACAAATTAATATATTACTAACTCACCGCAGTGTTTTTCCTCACAGACTGAATTAACAAAACAATATTAACAAGCCAAGAACCAAATTTCTGATTTTAGAAATAACGGTTCATTTAAAAACAAACTTAACGAAACAAACAACACATAAATTGTCGAAAAAAATAAATAATTCGGAAAATATGGGATTTGGATTTATTCACTCAATTTGCTTATAACTTTGTCATTTTTCGGTCGATTTTCTTCTAGTTTGTCTTAGTTCTTACGTTAAAGTATCATCTTTACGTACTTGAAGAGAAACCAGACTTTTTTCAACGATTTGTACTTTTCCGCCGGCAGAGAATCACTGTAAAATATTATTTTTTTAAAAATGTGCCCTATTTTCATCGATATATTTTGAACCGCTTTACCAATCAAAGATCCGATTATACATGTTTGTTCATCATCTCAATACCTTGCATTACCAAGACGACCCAATCGGACATTTCTAGTTCGAGATATGATTTTTCCCGTGTGTCGCGGCTACGACTTTGGCTAAAGAGGGTTTGCTTAAAACAACTACGGGTGTACGTATGTTTATTCTGTAAAATAATTAAATTTAGTACATTGATGATCAAATACTACAAACTTACCGCAGTTTTGCACCCTCTCTTCACTCTTTCGATGTTCAAGATCAAATGGCCATTTTAGGCAGCGCTTTGACGAACATAGGAAAAGAGAGAAAGAAGAATGCACAACATTGGTTTATATCCCAGAGTTGTACAAAACCGGTCTCTGAATTTTAACTATAAATCTAACGAAAGTTAATAATACTATTTTCCAACACCCCCACCCCCGTGGAGCGATCAGCTTCACTATTCTCCAGATGCAAGACTGCCAGTTTAGATACCGCTCGTTGCAGAAGTCCGCCAACCGTACGCACGTCCGCACGCCGAACTACACCATCCGCGCCAGTGTGCACTCGTTCAACAATTCCACGTCGCCACAGATTTCTTGGCATATTCGGATCACAAATAAATACTGCATCACCCTCTGTAAGAGGTGCTGTTCGCTGACACCATTTGACTCTTCGGGTTAGCGTCGGCAAATACTCCAGTACCCATCGTTTCCAGAATGCGTTCCTTAGGCTCCGTGCAATGCGCCACTGTTTGCGTAAACCAAGTGCCTTCTCTTCAGGAGTATTGGCCGTTGGCGTTTGGGAGGCATTACCTACGCCAATCAGGAAGTGATTCGGTGTTAGTGGTTCCTCTTCGTCGGGAGAGATGGGTAGGTGCGTCAATGGGCGTGAGTTTACTATATTCTCTGCTTCTATCAGAAAGCTCTGTAGGACATGCTCACGTGGCACTCCTTCTTTTAATGTATGTCGGAGAACTTTTTTAACGCACTGCACCATCCTTTCCCACACTCCTCCTTCCGATGGGTTGGCAGGGCAGTTGAAAAACCACTCAACTCCCTTCGTTGACAATTCGTTTTGAACACGCTCGGTATCAAAAACTTCAGAAAAACGTTTCGCTTCTTCATTGGCTCCTATAAAGTTTTTTCCATTATCGGATCGTAGACGTGTCGGAACCCCTCTCCGATTCATGAAGTTGCGCATGGCGATTATGCAGGAATCCGTCGATAAGTCGTGGGCGATCTCTAAGTGTATTGCGCGTACTGTGAGGCACGTAAATAGCGCGACCCAGCGCTTCTCAGTACGCCGCCCTATAGTAACGCAAATAGGCCCAAAATAGTCGAGTCCTGTATAGGTAAAGGGCCGTACGTATGGCTCAAGCCGATCTTCAGGTAAAGGCCCCATCATGGGCGTGTGCGGTTCAGCCTTGCTGATATGGCAAAATTTACATGCAGCTATTACGCTTCGTAGCAGCTGTCTTATTCTGGGAATCCAGTATTTCTGACGAATATTGCTTATAGTCGCCTCGTGATTCTGGTGCTTCATCTGGCAATGGTGATAATGGACGACCAACCGTGTAAAGGTGTGCCCATACGGCAGAATAATCGGGCGTCTGGCGTTATACGGCAAGAAGCTGGCTGCATCTATACGCCCTTGCACGCGAAGTAGTCCGTCGTTGTCCAGGTATGGTGAAAGTTGTTTTAATGAACTGGCTTTTGGTATACCTTGACCAATTATGATACAGTTGCGTTCTGAAGCGAATGATTCTGTTTGAACGCGCAGGCATAACAGATGCTCGGCAGCTTCAATCTCAGCTGCAGTAAGCCCATAGTCATGATATTCTAGCTCCCGTTTACGACATCGATTTATGAAGCGAAGAATCCACGCTACTGCTCTCTTTAACCTAATTAAACTTGAAAAACGATTATATTCAATAAAAATGTTGTTGCTGGCAATTAAAGCAAATCTGGGGCGAAGTTCTTCATCATCTTCCACAATGACTCTAGCATCGTTTTCTTCTGGCCACGTATCCTCATCGCATCTCAAGAAATTCGGTCCCTGCAGCCAGCGAGATTTTTGTGAAAAATCAACGCTTTTGTTGCTTCTTGTCGCATCGTCGGCTGCATTGTCTTTGGTTGGTACCCATCGCCATTCGCGAACTTCACTCCCGCTTAGAATCTCTGCAACGCGGTGCGCCACATACGGTTTGTAGCGTCGATGTTCGCTGCCAATCCATTTCAAAACTGTTTTAGAGTCGCTCCATAAGCAGCATCGTTGAGGGCGCAGTTGGTGATTGTCCAATATCAATTTCCGTAGACGTACGCCTAGCACAGCTGCTTGCAATTCTAGGCGTGGAATGGTTACAGCCTTTAGCGGGGCGCACTTCGTTTTCGCACAGACTAACGTAACTTCAACTTCACCATTCGGCCCTCTTGACCTCCAGTAGGCGACTGCAGCAAAGGCCTCTTCGCTGCCGTCAACAAACACATGCAGCTCTAAATCTTGGGGCACACCATAAGAGAAGTAGAATCGCGGCACACGAAATTCCGTTACCTTGTGCATCTGTTGACGCCACTGTTCCCATAATACGTTCACGTCGTTAGGGATGGACTCATCCCAACGGACTTCACGACGCCAAACTTCACGCATAAGAGATTTGGCTGCAACTGTAAAATAGCTTAAAAACCCCAGCGGGTCAAACGTTGACATAATAATGCTAAGGAGTTCTCTTTTTGTAGGACTCCTCTCGCCTGCGATTACTGTATGTTCAATACGATGGAACTTCAGATTAAATTTAAAATTATCGCTTGTCGATTCCCAATATAACCCAAGAACCTTCTCTGTACTCTCACCTGCAGCGATCTGTTTCGTTGTCGTACTGCCATCCAATTCTTTAACTACTTCCTTTGAGTTCGATACGAATCCGCGTAATTCGAACCCACCATCGCTGTGAATTTCGCGAACCTGCTTTGAGATATCTATGGCCTCTTGAGTCGAACTAAAACTGTCGACAAAATCATCAATATAATGGTGATCAAAGATAGCTTCAATCGCACGAGGGTGACTTTCACGGTGCTCCCTGGCGTTCAGTCTCATGACATATTGCGCAGAGCAGGGCGAGCACGCGGCGCCGAAAATCATCACCCTCATTGCATACTCCTCAGGCGGCTTATTATTCTCGCCATCACGCCATAGAAAACGCTGTGCGCACCTATCAGCTGGCTGTATAGCTACCTGGTGGAACATCTCTTTGATGTCTCCGCAGACTGCAACTGCACGTGTTCTAAAATTAAACAAAATCGAAGGTAGTGATATGTAGAGCTGTGGCCCCTTTAACAACATCGAGTTCAGAGATACCCCTCTAACTTGAGCGGCTGCGTCAAAAACAAAACGTAATTTTTTCGGTTTATTTGGGTTGACGACGCCGAAGTGCGGTAGATACCACTTCCTTGGTGAAGTCAAACTCGCTTCCTCAAGTGTGAGTTTTCGAGCGTACCCTTTGCTCAAGTACCCTTCGATGACACCTTTGTACGTTGTTGCAAACGTTGCATCACGTTTCATCTTTTTCTCGATGCCTTCAAGTCTGTGTAAAGCGGCAGTATAATTATCGGGCAGTCGTACGTCATCGTCTTTCCATAATAGACCCGTTTCAAAACGACCTTCCACTCGCTTAGTTGTCCCTTCAAGTAACTGCTTAGCTCTGACGTCATCGCTGCTTTCAACAGGCGGTGAAGTTCTAACACCGAGACCCTCAACATTGAAATAGTCGGTCACAAGTTGATGTAAGCCTTCTTCTTCTTGTGTGCGCACAAACAAGCAAGAGTGGGTGGCTAACGGCGCTCGCCTAGTTGGTCCGAAAACTACCCATCCCAGTTCAGTGTTGCAAGCGTACGGGCCTTGATCGCTAACCCTTTTTATATCAGTCGGTAAGCCTAGGTGTGCGTGATCAATTCCAATCAAAAGCTGAGGTACAGTATCGGAATACGGCTGGAAGGGTAGAGACGAAATTGATTTGTCTCCACTCTTTAGATCGTCACGACTTAAACTCTGCGTGGGCAAATCGAGGTTAGCTACGGCATATACATTGCGCAGCAGATGGCGCTTCTTTTTACCTGTCCCGCTGATTTCAATGTTGAAAACCTCAGACGGCTCTTGCGCTGCCCTTCCTCCAAACCATTGTATATTTAAACTGTGTTGATGGCCACGTACTCCTAACTGCTTGGCTAATTCGCTGTCTAACATTGTAATCGAAGAACCTTCATCCAGTAAGGCGTATGTATTGATCCGGTTCTTTTCACCATACAATGTTACAGGCAGCACACGAAAGAGTAGCTTGGGTTTAGTGCTGCCAACAGCCGCGCAACTCAACACGCTTCCTCGTACTTCACCTCGTTGTTCAATTCGGGCACTAGAGGTCGGATCTGTAGCAGTGGCTTCGTGCAGTAGGCCGTGGTGTCTGCGTCGGCAACCCTCTTCCGAACAATACTTCTTGCGGCGACAGTTACGCGTGTTATGGCCCACGTTTAGGCACGAAAAACAAGCACGATGTCTCTTTACAAAATCCCATCTCTCTGGCACTGTAGCACTAAGGAAACGGCGACAATCCTGCAGTTTATGCTCCCACTGGCATACGGGACACTTTAAGGGACTCACACCTGGACATCGTTTTTCGGATGTGTGCAGGACCACACGGCGCATTTGTTCTTTACTGTCGACATCTTGCACTGTACATATTAAGTTTGCAAGTTCAGTTACCCAATTGCTAAAATGTATAATTGTCGGATACGGCTGTATGGAGGCGGCTACTCTAGCCCACTCCAGTTTTCTACTCATTGGGAGCTTCGACACTAATTCCTCCAATAGCGTAGGATTGGCGATGTGTTGTTGGCCATTCACAGATTGCAGGAATATTGATAAATTTTTCACCTTGGTAGCAAAGGGCACCAACTTGGACAATGCATTCTCCGAAATATTAGGCAACTCCCTTGCTTGACGTAACTGGCTCTGGATTAGTTGTTCGGGACGTCCGTAGCGAAAGCGAAGCTGTTCTATGGCGGCACCGACGTTATCTGGGTGAATTAAAAGCGATTTAATCACCTCGCGCGCTTCTCTTTTAACAGCTTTCTGCAACCGCTGATTATTTTCCAGATTGGTGTAGTTGTACGCTGAAGTCGACTGGATGTAGGATGTATAAAAGATAGGCCAGTCTTCTGGTTCCCCATTGAACTCGGCCAAATCTTGCAATTTTCGTGGCACTGTTGTTGAATTTGACAGAAATGATAACTCATTTGTTGGCATAGGCGTACGCGTAAAATTGTTGAAATTGTTAAAGGCCAGTGGCGATGTATAAGACACGCCGGAATGACTTGGTGTAGCGTGCGCTTGGTTCGTTATTGCATATATTGGCGCAAAGACGGCGCTCGCAGTTGACGTCGGCAGCGAAGAAAACCCGTAACTGTTCTCAGTTGCTTGCGGCACTAGCGGCACGGCATCGCTGCTCGCGATAGTCGACGTCGTGTCATGTGCATAACTGTTTACGGCAGATGGCGTAATGTTAGCTGTTGTTGCGCTAGCCGACAAATTTGGGAGGTTATGTACTGGGGCACGTGCAGCTGAAGTCAACGATTGCGCAACGACGGGTACTATAGTTGTGGCGGCGGCGATGGGTGCATCATTAACTAGATGCACTGAGCTACGCAATGCAGTCTCCAGCCCTTGGCAATGGCGATTTTGTTCACCTAACCTTACCTGGAATTCTTTTATCTGTCTTTGAAGCGCGTCGATTTGCTTCTGCATTTCCAACATTGAAGTTAGTTCTGATGAACTGGCGGTGGCGTTGGTACTTGCGGCTGCAACAGCGGTATTTTCGGAGGCGGTAGACAAGGTGGAACTGGGCTTTACTTCACCTTTCTCCGCTTCTGCTTTGTTGAGCCGAGGGCTTCGGCGATTCTCCATAGTCAATGCTTCACGGCAGTGGAAGCGACGCAGTTAAAACAAAACGAAAACTGCGAATAAAGATGTCGCGGCTACGACTTTGGCTAAAGAGGGTTTGCTTAAAACAACTACGGGTGTACGTATGTTTATTCTGTAAAATAATTAAATTTAGTACATTGATGATCAAATACTACAAACTTACCGCAGTTTTGCACCCTCTCTTCACTCTTTCGATGTTCAAGATCAAATGGCCATTTTAGGCAGCGCTTTGACGAACATAGGAAAAGAGAGAAAGAAGAATGCACAACATTGGTTTATAACCCAGAGTTGTACAAAACCGGTCTCTGAATTTTAACTATAAATCTAACGAAAGTTAATAATACTATTTTCCAACACCGTGAAAAAAGGTCGAAAAAATACAAAAATTACAATATCTCAAAAACTATTCCATGAAAAAAAATTTAACCGTGATGTTCGAATTCAGCAGATGAAAATACATAAGAAAAGTCACCTCTCATCAAATGTACATTTTCGGTGTAAACTAGTGTATTCTTGAGTTCTTACTGAGGATCCAGTAGAGTTGTCTGAATTTGTGTTTTATTTGATTTCGATTGCAGATTATATGAGGTTTCCAGGAAACTTGTTGTCTATTACAATACCCAGGTATTTATTGACAAGAGCGATTTTTTGTTTTTCAAATAGATATTCACAGGAATATACTATCCTCTTGTAGTACCCCATTTTTGGAACCAATTTATTACTTGGCTCAACGCTACTCTGACTTGTTCTGTCGCTTCTTTTATGCATTTGTTTACGGATAGTATTACAGTGTCGTCTGCGAATGTACCATAATGGAATCTGGTAGTTTCGGTATGTCCGCTGTGTGGAGAAGATAAAGAGTTGGTTCAAGTACACTTCTTTGGGGGACACCTGCGTCTTTTTTCCGTAACTCAGAGCACTCGGCATTGTATTGCACATAGATGTGTCTATAGTTAAGGTAACTTTTAAGTAGGTCGAAGTATTCCGGTAAAATATATTTAACTTTAAGTAAAAGTCCTTCCTGCCACACACTATCGAAGGCTTTTTTCCCGTCCAGATCATTTAATATTTTGTTGGTTACTCGGTGAACTTGCTGTATAGTTGAGTGTTTTTGTCGAAATCCAAATTAGTGCTCTGGGATACGGTCCAGTAGAAAATTTTTAAATAATTTAGATATAAATGGTAATATACTTATTGGACTTTTACCAGGCTTCGAAACTGCGGTTATTTTAGATACCTTCCAAACTTTCGGATAATAGATAGTTTAGTCGCATTATAGCGTTGAAGATATTGCTAAGATATAATATGGCACTGTCAGGCAAATGCTTTGAGAGTTTTCAGTATAAGCGCTTAAAATTATGTCCTTTTCTGGTTCGTGTCTTAATAGCAAGAGAATGCATGTAGCCAAAATTTTATATTACAAACCAACAAATTAAAGAGTTAACTGTTATATATATACATACATACATATATACAGCAGCTGCTGGAATATGTCAGTTATCTTAATACATATAGCAAAAACAACTAATTCATCAGACAAAAAATTGAAAGTGTGAAATAAAGAATTGAAACTACAGTGGCGAAAATAGCGACGAATATAAATATTAATAACATTAATAATAAATATATCAGCTAGATGTCAAACATTCTCCCACCTCGATGAGGCTAGCTGTCTCATTAATCGCTTTAGTGGTCAAACATACGAATAGACCCACATCCCTTTCATAAAAGTATGTCCGCGTCCTCGAGATGGCGAAATGTTTATTGGAATGCCATAGTCTACGCCAACTGATGAATACACTCTTGCTGGCCTTACTCGTACGGCAGATAAAGTACCCATTTTCTGCCCAAAAACCTTGGGTTTGAGCCTGTAACAAAGCATGCAACTATGAATTATGGCGGGCACGATTTTACGACCCTTCATAGTCCATAATGATTTTTTAGAATGGCTTAATTTGAGAGACACGCCTCCATGCAATGTCGCTAGATGACTGTGATTTATCACAAAATGGTGGCCCTTTTGTGGTAAGATGTATGGCTGACGTTCATTTGCTGAAAGCAAAGCATTTCTGAACCGACCCCCAAGCCGAATGACTTGTTCCTGTTCTTCAAAGAATGGGCTCAACGAAAGTAAAATGCTCTCCTTACGCAACGATTTCCCATGGATAACGCCTTGAATACCAATGCAAAAACTTCTTTCTGTACAATGCGAATAATGGATAACACACTTTCATGTAGCTCACCAACGGTGAGAAGGGAGTTAATACGTTTAGAGATAGATACCAGACAATTTTGTGTATGTTCAGACAATCCCTAATGGTGTTTCGATGATGGGGATAGCATGAATTCAGACAGGTATTAATTCATCGTTGATTTCCAAAACCGGAGTGTTGCCTATATCAGGGCATTCAAGCCAATTTTCTGCTCTTTCACTTAGCCATTGCTGCCCATACCACCAGAGATTGCATGCTGATAAACTATTTGGGAGGAGTCCACGACTGGGATGATCAGCTGGCTTATTCTAAGAAACTATGTGGCACCACTGGCTAGATTCCAATACTTGAAGAATTTGATCGACTCTGTTAGAGACAAACACTTTCCATTTGTCGGATCCAGGTGAGCACAATCGTTGAATCAGTCCAAAAGGTTGTTTCCTGGAAGTAAACATTTAGCTGGCAATCTTTTTTCAAATACATGAATTTTTTGACTGCTAACACAGCAGCACATAATTCCGCTCTTGGAATTGTTACTTGCGGTTTGATGGGTGACACCTTACACCTTGCTAATACTAGCTTCACTTCGTAAAGGTTTTCGTTTCGCTGACCATATAAATAAGCTGCTGCTCCATAGGCTGCCGACGACGCGTCACAAAAGATATGTTTATTATTAAACACGGTGCAACCGAAAAATGCGGTGCATAGCCCGTTCACCCGGATAAAGCGCGAAGGGCGCTGTACGAATTCATATAAATATAAAGGGTGTCCCAACAAGAGCGCAATTTTTAAATTTTAAATAAAACACAGATATTTAAAAAAAAAATCGTGAAACTTGATTATATTGTAAAGTAGACAGAATGAGGTTATGTATGGAACAATATATCGTGCAGATGGCCGCCGCGGCTTTGCTGGCATGCACGCGATCTTTTAATGAAATTTTCAATGACCGTTTTGCATAAATGCTGCGGTATTTCATTAATGCAGCGTCCAATTTCCTCTTTTAAGGCTTGAGTCGTCGTCGGCTTATTCGCGTAAACCATCGACTTCAAAAAACCCCAAAGAAAAAAATCTAATGGTGTTAAATCGCACGATCTAGGCGGCCAATTCTGATCTCCAAAACGCGAAATAACACGACCGGGAAATGACTGATGCAGCAATTGAATTGTTTCTCTGGCTGTATGACATGTGGCGCCGTCTTGTTGGAACCACATGCCCTCCACATTCATTTCTTCAATTCGAGGCAAGAAAAAACTGGTTATCATTTCACGATACCGAACACCATTGATTGTTTGCGCTTGACCTGCCTCATTTTCATAAAAAAAAGGTCCAATGATTCCTCCAGCCCAAAAACCACACCACACAGTGACACGTTGAGGATGCATTTGCTTCTCGTGAATCACTCGAGGATTTTCCTCACCCCAAATGCGACAATTCTGCCTATTGACGAAGCCATCAAGATGGAAATGGGCCTCGTCACTGAAGATGATTTTAGCGGCAAAATCAGCATTTTCATATTGTCTCTCCAATACCCAATTAACGAACTCCCTTCGCTGTCCATGGTTAGCTGGCTTCAGTTCCTGAGTCAATTGAACTTTGTATGCATGAAGATGCAAATCTTTCGTCAAAATTCGCTGCATAGTGGATTTGGAGACACCAATTTGCTGAGCTCGGTGTCGAATTGAGGTGGATGGAGTTTGAGCGACATCATCACGTACAGCTGCGACATTTTCGGTCGATCGACCTGGTCGATGGCGCGTTGTTGTCTTTACATCACTAACAGACCCAGTTTCGGCAAATTTATCCATTAATCTCTTTACAGTTGACTCTTTTGGAGCATTATTCTGACCCCAAATTGATCGCAATTTGCGAACTGTAGCCGCAAAACAATTTCACAATGAGAATGCGTTGTTCATTCGTGTAGTGCTCCATTTTTACTAACCTCTTACCTTCTACTAGCAAACAATAACAATTGTTCAAATGTCAAACAATGACACTTCGAATGTTGCCAGATTTAAAAATTGCGTTCTTGTTGGGACACCCTTTACAATCACACAACCTTCAAATGTAACATAATGTTTAATATGCAAAGTATATTTATATGTATCCGTACGTTTGTACTCACAACAACAAGGAATATGCAGTCTGCGCGTGCACTAACATAGAGGCTCAAATAACACCTGCACAAGAATTAAATGCATTCCCAAAAATGCAACATAAGCATTTGGGTGGCATTGAAACGTATATTTCATTGACCTTGCACATGCTGCTGTTATATTCTGCTGATATTTATATTTAGTACTTATTCATTATTATTGATGTTAGCAAAAAGTTATTATTTAAGACAATGAATTTTTATAAACCGATCACTCTTTCATTCTTTATCAACAAGAAAACTGAGTCTTTCATTTCAGCGACGCATTGTTTAGGTTCAAGTGCTTGCACAATCAACTTATCATTCCTAGTCTCATATTGGGTCAAGTATGAGACGACAATAAGGAATACATCTCTACAGTCAAACGAGGCTGTCAAAACATTTGGTGACCCCGACGTGATCAGAGGGACGAGAGATACACACGACATAAAATTGTTCAGCAAGAGCACAACAGTGTGAGCATTTAGTTTTTATAACCAATCATCAATCGGTTTTAGTTCGAGCACACAGGGTGCTACAAAACACGATACTTGAAAAGCAAGATAACAATAGTGTGAACGACTAACGACGATCTCGTCCGTCAGCAGGACGACAGTGACATTTGTCTCCAAAAGGCAATTGCATCCTATAAGAAGACGTTGAAAGATCGGAAGTCACTCGACTATCTCGAAAGGAAATCTAGAGAAACTGAGGAGCTATGGTTAACTTTCCAGCGTATCGACAACCAATCTAGAAGGGATCCCACGGCAGCTAATGACCATCCATACTTTGTGAAGCATCTTTACGCATCGCTACCAGGACTTCATTGCAGACTTAAAAGAAGGCAAACAAATACTCACAGCAAAGGGCATAACTCAACCACAAGCAGTTACTGTCCAAAGTTGCTCAACGGAACCTGCAGAGAAGGGCATAACTCAACCAAAAGGAGTTAGTGGCCCAACTCGTTCAGCAGAACCCATGGAGAAAAGGCTTCAAAAGTCAAATTTGCCTAACATGGTGCACTAGCAAAATACAGTTATTGCACTCGTGTAACGCATGTTAGACGATGTATTAGCTGATGGCACACGCCATTCATGCAAAGGCCAGCCTTATATAACATCATTGGAATGCAGCCCGGAGATTTAGCGATGTTATACTGGATTCTATAGATGACATGAATTCTGACGATTATAATTTTGAAGAATACTTGAGCATAGAAATTCATATTAGTGACAGAATTATTATGCTTCAAGAGAAGGGAGTCACCGTTCCTTCAATTCCAAATGAAGCGTCACCCGCCGAACATTTGCCAAAGTAATACTCCCAAAATTTGATGGAGATTACTTCAAGTGGCAACAATTTTATGATATATTCAATGAAATGATCCAGAAAAGGCCACTTCCAACAATACAGAAGATATGGTATTTTAAAACAAATTTGATCGGGGAATCAGAATGGTTAATTAGACACCTCACTCTAACTGAGAAAAGCTACCAAACTGCATGGGAATCACTCCAGGATCGATATAGCAATGTGCGATTGCTAACTTCAACTCTGTTGGAAAAACTATTGGGGCAAAACAAACACTCAACAGACTATCTATCAGCGGCAGCACTAAAGGGACTTCATGATACAACCCAGGAAACCTTACTGGCATTAAGAAACCTTGATTTAGACACGAATTCTTGGGATCCAATTATTCTCCACCTCCTAGTGAAGAAATTAGACTAGGGCACGCGGATTGCATATGAGCAGTCATTGGAGAAGCCAAAGGAATTACCTACCCTAAGGCAATTCTTAAAATTTATTGAAACAAGATTCCAGTCTCTCGAGGCAATCGGCCAAAGAGAGCATACGGCAAAAACATTGACAACGGTAATAACCACAAAACAAGGAATCAAGAAATGCTTGTCTTGCAATAGCCAAACACATCCGCTGTTTGCATGCCAAAGCTTTTGAAACTTTCTGTTCAGAAGAGGTTGCAGTTCCTAAAAACACACAAGCTATGCATTAATTGTCTAAAGGCTGGTCATTGGGGAAAGAATTGTATGTCAAAACAATGTACTGAGTGTAATCACAGTCACAATACAATAAAACATTCTGAAGGATATCGCAACGAACCAGCCGTAAACCAGGTCAAGTGTGCACCACACCCTCAACAGTCCACAATACTAGTAGCTTCGAAGGAGTCGAACCAATAGGGATATGTGGTCTTCATCACTGCAATGGCGAAAATATTTAGCAATAACGAACAGGAAGTTGAATGCAGAGCCATTCTGGACCCCAGATCTCAGATCAATATCGTGAGTGAACGGCTTCTCAAGAGACTTCGGGCTTCAACAAAGTCCACAGCAATACATATCCAAGGAATAGGCAATGGAACTCGTAGAGCACAGCGTCGAGTCAGCCTTGAACTACAGTCACGAATTACGGCTTTCCCACTCGACTGGAGGCATTCGGTCTAGGAGATATAATTTCTCCGCATCCGACAAAACTATTTGACATACCCAAATGGCCAATGCCGAACAGAACGAAATTCAGATACGATTAGCAGTCTAACTTCCAACACTACTAAACACAGTGTTTGGGTGGATACTATCAGGAAGGATAGGAGAACTTCAGATGGCGTCAGCAACCTGAGTCATTTGCAGTGCGGATGATGATGATACAAAGCAACTTATTGAGCGGCTACGGAAACTGGACAAAGTCGAACTAGCTGAATCAATTTTATCCCCAACAGAAAGACTGCGAAAATAATTTTACAGAAAATACAACTAGAACCAATGATAGGCGTTTTATTGTAAAATAACCATTCGTAGAGAATACAGCTGTTTTAGGGAGTTCAAAGGATATAGCAATCAACAAATTCCTGGCGCTGGAACATCGATTATCTAAATACAATGCTGTTCGTGAACAATATATCGAGTTTATGGAAAATTATGAAGCCTTGGGCCACAAGAGGGAGATCAACATCAATGAAATACTCTCACCTAATTACTTCATCCCACACCACTGTGTACTAAAACCTGACAGCAGCACAACAAATTTGCGGGTGGTATTTGACGCATCTTCAAAAACGTCATCGGGAATGTCACTCAATGACATAATCCACATAGGTCCAACCATACAATCCGAACTATTTTCAATCCTGCTACGCGTCTGTCTACCGAAATTTGTATTCACCACCGACATTGAAAAAATATATCGACAGACACTCGTCCTCAATGAAGATCGTCATTAGCAATTGATCATACATATGGAGGAGCGACCCTAAGAAACCACTGAAGTGTTACGAACTTAACACTGTCACATATGGGACAAGATCAGCACCATACCTCGCCACAAGATATGTTAAACAAATATCATCAGAAAACTCCATCAGATATCCATAGGTGCTCAGATGATTCAGTCGGTTTGCTTACCGCCATGGAAACTCAATTACAACTCATCACTTTGTTGAATGCGTAGGGCTACAATATACGCAAATGGTGTGCAAATCACCTTAAACTCCTGCAGAACATACCAAAAGGTGACCAGGAAGTTATTTTGGATTTTACTAAGGACAAGAATGATTCAATAAAAACCCTGGGCCTGACATGGCTGCCAAAGTCTGACCAATTCTGTGTAAAGGTGAATCTCAATCCCGTTAAAAGAATTACCAAGCGGTCAGTCACCTCAGACCTAGTAAGATTATCTGATCCTCTTGCCATTCTAGCTCCAGTTGTAATTACAGCAAAAATCTTTATCCAAGCATTGTGGCAATTAAAAATTAGTTGGGATGAAACTCTACCAGCAGAATTGCATACTAGATGGGAGCGTTTTCGCAGCACATCGCAAGAATTGAACAACTTTAAATTCTCACAACATATTCATAGAAGTGGGATCCCAACATCAATTCAACTTCACGTCTTCTCCGATGCATCAGAAAAGACTTTCGGAGCGGCAATTTATATCAAATCTATCTTCAAAGACGGAAGAGTGGTAGTGAGGTTGTTATGTGCCAAATCACGTTCAGCTCCACTTAAGCTACAAACATTGCCTCGCTTGGAACTATGCGCAGCAGCACTGGGCTCACAGTTGGCAACAAGCGTAAAAAATGATTTGCGGTTAAAGGATTGTCGTGGACAGACTCACAAATAGTTTTGTCTTGGATCAATTCAGTCTCCTCATCATTTCAAACATTTGTAGCCAACAGAGTAGCTACAATTCAAGGTTTGACATTAGCAGAACAGTGGCGCCATGTTGGCTCCAAGTATAATCCAGCTGACTTTGTTTCACGGGGATTATCAACAAAAGAATTTGGAAGGTGTGACCTGTGGCTTTACGGGCCATTTTTTCTACATGGGAAAGAATCAGTATGGCCTCCCAAGTTTGCTACTCAGCTAGCCATTCCCAATATTATCAACACAAAACGAACGAATCCATCATCATTGGTTGATTCCGAAGAACTGGTACATACATACAACCACAGAAACTCTTTCTGGTCGCTTCAACGCATCATAGGATACATTTGTCGTTTTATAAGTAACACTAGATGCAGTAAGGACGCATGGAAAATTGATATAGCGCCAACACCCATCGAATTAGATCATGCATTAAGAATTATTGTTCAAGTTATGCAGAGGTCTGATTTCAATGAAGACATCGCGTACCTCAAGAAAGAACATCAAATGCTCATTCCGTATAATGATCCCTTAGCAAAACTAGTACTTGAGATGACTCACATCGAGAATAAACACTGTGGACCTCAAGCCTTTCTGGCCATAATAAGGCAAAGGTACTGGCCCACAAAATTAAAATCATTTGCCAGATCAACAGTACAGCAATGCATACGATGCACCAGGGCAAGGCCTCAATTGCTGAACTAATTTATGGGAAATCTGCCAGCAACACGAGTTACACCAGCACGCCCATTCATTAACTCTGGAGAAGACTACTGTGGACCATTCTGGGTGCATTACATAATTAGAGGGAAAAGGCTTACATATCCGTATTCTGCTGTTTTGCTACTAAAGCTGTCCATTTAGAACTTGTAAGCGATCTTGCGATAGAAGCATTCTTTGGCGCTCTGAAACGTTTCATTGGCCGACATGGAAATTGTCAAAACCTATATTGTGACAACGCGATCAATTTCGTTGGCGCCAAAAACAAGCTTACGGAACTGACTATATCAACATATTCAGATAAAAGGAAAACAAAAATTGAGACAGAATGCGGTACCAATTGTCATGGGATGTCCGATAAGATTTTCTCAGATTGATAACACCAAATTCAGCAAGTAATCGCGTATTTACTTCGAAGGAATATTTACAGCACATTTCGAGAGGTCAGAATGGAAACTTGAAGTGCACTGAAGTGTAGAGTCATACCGGGCAGAACTTACGACCTTATCCAAGGGCAGTTTACGACAGTTATGTCAAAAATTGCCACCATTTACAAGTGGATAATAAGATATTGTTTCCATATCGATATAAAAGAGGTGCTGTGGATATAATGGGAAATATTGCAAACTCATTGTTTGGTGTTTTGGACTCAGAATATGTAGAATCAATGTCAAAAACTATTCAGCAAGTGAAAGAAAATGAAGGCCATCTATTAGTCCTGCTCAAAAACCAAACAACGTGATCAAACAAGATCAAATAGAAGTCACACGAAAATTCGATAACCTTGACGATCAAATCAATGACATAATGAAATCCTTAAATCACATTGAAGGAGAAAAGTTTCAAGCCAAGCTGACTCATTACTTCATCTCTCTGACCCTACAACTCATCATGATAACATCTCACTTACAAAGAATACAATCATCAATACTGAATGTTATTACATATACACACCATAACAAAATCAGCCCATTATTGCTATCACTCAACTACAAGAAGAACTTCTCAAGATAAAAACTCATCTTCCGACATCCCTCCAAATACCTGTGAATCAAGAGCATTCACTGCAAATTTACAAATTAATGAAGGTAGAAGGCGGTTTAACAAACAGGGATGCCATTTTTAGAATCCCAAAGGAATAATTCGAATTTGATCGGATGTTACAAATTCCTAACATAATAAATGGCATAATGATTACAATAGAGTCCTGTAACAGATTTCCACCCATAAACGCGCACGGAGATAAGTACGTTGTCATGAGTCTAGCTGATTTGGAGGCTTGTAGAGTGATGAAGCCATATACATACTTATGCGCCATCACCCAACTGATAGAGGGTCTGAAGTACGTTCATGTGAAATTAAACTGTTTGCCAACGATACTCAACGGAAGTGCATCCACCATGAAGTTGAAGACAATTCAACCTAGATTCAAATGGATCATAAGAACGAGGGGATCTATGCCTTGAAGTTTGCCACTCGCTTGAGTGCAGTATGTGATGGAGAAACCCTGCAATTAACATTAGAAGGATCGGGAATGCTGAAGCTACAACCATCTTGTGTTCTAAAACACAGTTTTATCACAAT
The DNA here is from genome assembly GCA_920105625.2 of Clusia tigrina. Taxonomy (NCBI): domain Eukaryota; kingdom Metazoa; phylum Arthropoda; class Insecta; order Diptera; family Clusiidae; genus Clusia; species Clusia tigrina. The sequence goes on along the minus strand of OV050031.1, from coordinate 152,510,036 downwards.
TCACGGCTATAAAACACTCGCAAGTTCATTACAAACCTCATATATCAGATTTGCCAATGCTACTGACATTCTCAAAATGGAGAAAGGCCAGCACCGATCACACTACACGAATAATATTGAACACTATAACATGCAATTATCCAATCTCACCACCATTCAATGTCAATTATCAGAAAGAGTTTGGGAGTTACCGTCCAAAGACCAAAAAATGCATATTTTCTGCAGTCGGGTATTTAGTTCTTACCCTATCGGTGGGTGTAATTATGTATTCAATCTGTTGTTGTGAGTCAAGATACGGCTACCTAAGAGTAGTCGACTCACGACATGACTTCCCATACAGTGTTAACCATTGCAAGCTTTCAGGGTGACTCGGTACATGCAGCTGCGGATCAAAGTGCATGATCAGCACGCTAATAAAATCAAGCCAGCTAATGAACTGGTAAGGTAAGCAGTGCATGACCTAGTTGCCGCGAAAGCAGAATAGGCGAAAGTAGTTTACACTGTATAGCGTAAATGTAAGTTTATAAATACAAGTGTTTATAACTTAATAAAGAGATTGTATTTATGAAAGCGAAACGGTAGTGTCTTGTTTTTGCGCCGCAGTTCGGCATAGTTCTAATAGTAGAATCAGTGCTGAATTTACAGGTCCAGGAACCATCGGACAGCTGCCGTTCCCAAGGAGATACAACATTTTGGCGCAGCCGGCTCAAGGAACCACAACGCGGAAAGACGGAAGAATTTGGACACAAAATATGGACAACAAGTGGTGAGTACGCTCATGTTATTATAATATTAGTATTTAAGTATTCTCAGGGGATGTGAAGCGTGTTGAGTGACAGTGTCTTAGCTATTTTGGGAGATATAGTCGACGGTAGTTGGACGGCATATGGGATTACCAGTTGGCGTTAGGGAGTTGTTGGAGGCTCAAGAGATTTTGAGTAAGGAGATCCGGAGGTTAGTGACTAACTTCAAGAAGGATCGTAAGGTTTTAAAGGATAGCAGATATTATCGGAAGAGGATCTTAGAGTTAGAAAATCTCCAGAAGGAGTTTGACAACAACGATAGAAGGCTACATACACAGAAGGAGGTGTGTAGTGGTGTGAGTTATTTTGCAGAAGCTTACGCGAGTGGCATCAAGAATTTGGCTGCAGAGTGGCTGGCAAAATTCAGATCAGACCTAGGAAGCGTACAGTTGTCAACGGAAGAGGTCGCAGAGTCTAGTAAGGGTAACTGTCGGGACCAGCTCAGAGTAAAGAAAGAGTATTGGAGCAGTTTGAGGCGGGAGCTGGCAAGGAGAAAGTTCAAGTCGTTTGGGGACAAACGAAGGCAAAACTGTCTTATCGCCCCTGGAAGCAGCTGACTTGACGCTAACGGCGGTTTTGGACAGGACGGGGGAGGAATTGCAAGCCGTACGTAGAGACAGGGAGGACTTAAAAGCTAACGGGGAACTGTTTGGACCTTTCGAGGACGCTCAAAGAAACGGAGGAAGAAGCTTCATCTTTGGAGTAGGAGATTTCCGGGATCAGACAGGGAAAGTCAGATAGGAAGCCATTTCAAGATAGGGCTCGGTCGGTAGCGACGACGGAAACACAGACGCAGACAGTGCTATCGTTACCACCGGAAGTCCGTTGGCCAGGTTATTTGACATCCGAGGGAGTGCAACGACCTACGGTTCCGGGGATAACAGTGAGTGATTGTTGCCAGCCTAGGAACTTTGCCGTCAAAAGTTGGGGTTCGCTTGCTCAGAAGTCAGGGGGAGCTCCACAAGGGGAGGAACCCATTTGCGACACGCCTACTCCTTTGGACTCACATCGTCCACTTAGTCTGAAGCCTTCATTGGTGGCATATCTACTCGAGACAGGAGAGAGCGCGGGGCAAATTCCGCTAGAGGCTAGGGTATCGAAAAAGGACGGAAAGATGGGTGTCGAGGATATCTCCAAGACCGTGTCCAGGCTAGTACCGGTATTCACTGGTGCTGAGTCGGTGGATTTAAGATCGGAGGTTCATCGATTTATCCAGGGTTGTGAACTGGCAAAGAGGAGTATTCGTCCTCACGAATTGCAAGATTTTTTTAATTGTGTGAAACAGAGATTGTTCGGAGATGCGTACGATCTAGTTTTGCCAAAAAGCTATAATAGCGTGGAAGAATTGTATAAGTTAATAAAGAAAACGTGCTTGAAAACGAGAACGTTGGAAGAAGTCACTCAGGAAATCAGGGTGGCTCGGCAGTTGGCAAGCGAATAGATACGAGTTTTGCTAGGCGATTGAGCACATCGCAGGGGTGTGCGACGGAAATTGTTCGTGGCAAATACAACGGTGTGGATGACAAGGCGCTGCTATATGAAGTTGACAAGTCGGTACTGACAGCTTTTGTAGTGGGACTGAGGGAGCCTGCGTTAAGGGTGCCCATGCTGGGTATTCGGACCGGGACTCTGGAAGAGTTGGTAGAGGAAGCCATCAGGGCGCAGTTTCTACTGGAAATAATTCAACCTAGTGCCAGTGAAGTATATACCGTATTTAACAGGCAGGACGTACCTGTTGCTGTAGGAAGAGGCCGAGAAGCAGACGTGACAGACTCACGCACACATGAAAGTGCTTCCGTGTTTGGTGAAACAGGGAATTGTTACGTTACTTGCATCATGGGCGATGCGTTCGTTGAGATAACCTGCAGGGAGGCAGCTAGGGGAAAGCTAGTGCTGCTGGTAGATTCAGGTGCGGACACTAGTTTGGTGAAATCTAGTGTTTTACGTAGAGGACTGGTCATCAGCCAGGTGGACGTGAAAAGTTTTAACGGTGCATTCGGAGGAAGCATCAGGAATACGGGCTCGGCCATTTTAGAATGCATGTAGTAGAGCTGGACAAGGAAGGGGTTCCGGCCGACGGGATCATTGGTAGAGATAACCTCTGGAATCGCACCATCCTAGACACAATGAGAAAAGAGTTAGTGCTCTTCGATAAGCGCAACCAAAGAAGTCGTACTTTCCACCTCAAGATCTGGCAGAAGAACCATGAATAGGATTAGTGCCAGAGGGTCGGAAACTGTAGGTGCCAGGTCCACAAGAATAGTCATCCTCCAATTGCGTTCGAAACTCCCGAAAGTAATTCTGCACAAGCAACGGCTGGCAGACGGAGTTTACTTGGGAGAAACTGTGACACATGTCAACAAGGGCAGGACATACGCTTGTGTGTTAAATGCCACTGACCAGGATTATGTTATAGATCAAGAGTTCAGGCCCAAGTTCACAAGTTTTGACAGCTTCAGGGTGCCGAAATCGGGTTCAGTTACCCAGATAAGACAATCGAACGTGAAAGAGAGGATGGAGAAGGTGCTGGCGTCACTCAAGTTGGATCCCAACGTTAACTTAGAGGAGAAAGCCTCAATACAGTCAGCCTGAGCCTCCTTTCACGACATATTTTTGCGGGAAGGAGACCAGCTGACGTATACACCGGATATTACGCACGAAATACCCACGGTGGCCAATCAGCCGCCGATAAACCAGAAACAGTACCGACTGCCTCAAGCTCACAAGGATGAGGTGAACAGGCAAGTACAGGGAATGCTACAGGACGATATAATATCGCCGAGTACCTCGCCTTGAAACTCACCGATCATCTTGGTTCCGAAGAAGGGGGTACTCCGGATAAGAAGAAGTGGAGATTAGTCGTTGATTTTAGAAAATTTAACAACGCCGCTGTCAAGCAGGTGTTCCCAATTCCACGGATAGAAGAAATCCTGTACCAGTTGGGACACAGTAGATATTTTTCTACGCTTGATTTAGCGAGTGGCTACCACCAGGTGTTGGTGGATACCCAGGATAGGCAGAAGACCGCGTTTAGTACCGGTCTAGGGCACTATGAGTTCAACAGGATGCCGTTTGGATTAACAGGAGCACCAGCTACCTTCCAACGGCTAACGCACCATGTGCTGGCAGGCTTACAGGGGTTAGACAGTTTCGTGTATCTCGACGACATAGTAATTTATGGAAAGAATTTGCAGCAACATTCGCAACGTTTGTGCAAAGTTCTCCAAAAGTTAAGAGAGCACAATTTGAAATTGAATATGGAGAAGTGTCCATTTTTGCGGAGAGAGGTGGTCTACTTGGGACACCGTTGTTCAGTGGCAGGAGCACTGCCGGACCCGCTAAAAGTGGAATGTGTAAGGAATTTAGCCATTCCGAAGAACATAAAAGAATTGCAAGCGTTCCTAGGGCTAGTGAACTACAATAGGAAGTTCGTGGAGGGTCTAGCTGGAATAGCGTTGCCGATAAACAAACTTTTGCGAAAAGAAGCAAAGTTTGCATGGACTAACAGTTGCCAGAGGGCGTTTGAAAAACTGAAAAAAATAATTAGCTTACCACCGGTTCTAGCGTATCCGGATTTTACGCAAACCGTTTTGCTGACCACCGACGCAAGTAATGAAGCGTTAGGAGCGGTGTTGCCACTAGGTGAAGTCGGAAGCGACCGACCGATTACGTTTGCAAGCAGAGTGCTTAGCGATACCGAGAAGCGGTATTCGACAATAGAGAAGGAGTTCTTGGCCATAGTTTGGGCAACGAAAAGCTTCCGGGCATACCTGCTGGGTAGGCCATTTAAGATCTACACTGATCACCAACCGTTGCGTGGAATCGCAAACTTGAAGGATCAAACTTCTCGGTTGGCCCGGTTCAGGCATAAGTTGTCTGAATATGATTTTGAAATCATATACAAGCCGGGAAAAAGAATCTTAATGCAGACGCACTCAGCAGGGTACCACAGGAGCTGAAGAAAGTGGCAATGGTTCAAACGAGAGCCAAAACGAAGCCCAGGATAGAGGAAGAAGTAAATCTTGGTCAAAGTGTAAACGAAGAAGCTGAGGAGAACGGCACAAACCAAAGGGAAATGGTGGAACGACCAGGGAAGTCGAATGGCTAGGAAGCCAAAAAGATATACTGAAGGTACTGAAGAGTTACTATGATTCAACTCTGGGCGGGCACCAAGGGTCATGGAAGACGTAGAAGCGAGTAAAACGCGATTACGCTTGGAAGGGGATGTTCGGAGACATTAAAAGATATGTAAGAAGCTGCCCTAAATGTCAGGCAAATAAGAGTTCTAAACTGACGAAAATGCCAATGGTGTTGACTGACACACCAGCTCGACCATTCGACAAGGTATATATGGATATCGTGCGCATATTACCAGAGACGGTATCTGGCAACAAATACATGCTTACGTTCCAGGATGATTTTTCTAAGTACTTGGCATGCGTAGCCATACCCGACGCTGAAGCGGGCACTGTAGCCAAAGCGTTTTTCGACGAAATCGTTGCGCGGTACAACATACCGAAGGTTCTGATAACCGATAACGGATCAAACTTCGTGTCTAAATTGTTTTCGGAGGCAAGCAAACTATTAGGAATTAGAAAATTGCATATTACTCCATACCACCCGCAAGCCAATGGTTCGTTGGAACGAAGTCACCGACGTCTGGCCGAGTATTTGCGTAGCTTCGCCAAGGAGGACGGATCAAATTGGGACCAATGGCTGACTACAGCTATGTACGTGCATAACAAAACGGTCCACGTCTCAACGAAGCAAACACCGTTTAAGATGCTTTACGGATTTGACTTTGACATGCCCAGCAACCTGAAGCGAAAGTACGCACCGGTTTACAACGCTGAAGATCCGATTAAAGTACGTAAGTATCAGCTCCAGAGAGCACGTGAACTGGACAGGGAGATTCAGGAGAAGGCAAAGGAAGTGGCCAGAAAAGCCTACAACAAGACTCTAAATCCAACCGTGTTTAACGAAGGAGACAGAGTACTTTTGAAGAACCAGACTAGGAAAAATAAATTCTCACCCGTTTGGATTGGTCCAAATGCGGTGGAAGAGATCCGCAGCGCGGTTACAACTGTGGTAACGATAAAAGGTAAACCATGGAAGCTACACAATAATCTTTTAAAGCTTTTCCACTCAAGAACCCCCAGGTAGATAGTTTGTGAGCATACACTATTGCCTTAGCTTAAGAAATTTCTGTGTTAATGCTCGAGTTGCATCGCAATGCAAAACTAACATACATGTGTTCGCATATAGACCTACCCCAAATAAAGAACATCAAAACAGCGGCTGTGGAATTAGGTCAAAACTTAATATTAAATAATATTGTTGAATAAAACAAATTCAAGGGCAACGTCGCGTGAAAACGCTGCGATAAAGTAATTTTTTATAAGCAAAAAATTATTCTTTATACACATATTTTGTTTTATTTTATTGCTGGTTAACGCCAATTTCTTTTTATGAAATTGCAAAGTGAATAATCGCAATAATGTTGTATATATATATATGTTTGTACGACTGTGCACTGATCGACCGTGCTTATGGCTTACGAGCACTGGTAATTTGACACCACTACGATTTTTCTTTTTGTTTTTGGTTGTTTCTTTAGCGTGTGCCAGTGCAACGTACATACGTACAGGAATGTATGTATGTTAGGCATTGCACATTTAGTTATGCAGAATATATATTCAAGTGGATAGGTACATGAACACTTTCGGAATGCACATGTATACGGATACTCTGTGAGGCCTTGGGTGGGAAAAAACAAAGCGGAATGTTGCAAAAGCAGAATAAAGTAAACAAGTGATAGTCTTAGTGGCGACATCCTCGTGCGAGTACATGTTTGTTCTATGTTGATATTTACTTACATTTAGATAAAAACTCACTTACATAGATACATACTTTCGTATAAGGTTAATAAATCTAGTAGAGAATATAGTTGAGCATAATTGCCTGGGATACTAGGTCAGAAGATAAGATAAGTAAGTACATAGGCTGTGACGAGCGTGCACCATGCAAGAAGGCATATGATAGGCATATGGATTATAAGGATAACTAAAGATGATAATGGCGGAAATAATTTTGCAAGTAGGTAGAAGCGTAAATATGTAATTTTGGTGTACTTGTGCAGTTAGTGTGCAGGTATGGTAGCGAGGTGGACAGTAAACATGAATCAGAGGAGTATAAGATTAAAGTAAGAACATTCATTCAGCAACCTTTATTAGTTGGGGGGAATATGCGCGTTAGGTAGGTCACAGGCGCATTTTTGGAGTTAGATAGGTAATTATTGAATTAAAATATTATAATTAAATTGAAATTGTTGAAAATATCGGATTAAATTTGTATTCATGTAAGATGTGACGATGGATAATTATTCTATGTAGGTATTTTTATCAATAAATGTAAGAATATTCTAGTTTTTGGTTGCTGTTTGGCGTGCTGGCCTTAGCGATGGTAATTACAGATGCAGAGGTAGAACTAAAGCAGATGAATGCCACCGCGGTATTCTTCGAATATGTTGGACAGGCATGGTTTTATACGGAGGAATGGACAATCCTACCGGACTTCAGGCCGATGAGCTTGAGCGATTTCCGGAAGAGCACAAGTTCTTGCGCAAGGCAAGCTCGGTGTGTGAAGTTGCGAGGCGAAAATTTTCATTGGCAATGGTCGCTTCGCGTAGTGTGCCCCTGGTCGAAACTGAAGCTGCTATAGCGACGCTTGAAAATAATGAGCAATTACTGTGGGCAATGTTCAGGAGCAGGAGGGCCAAGAGCGCGGCCAACTTCATTGGGGAAATGTTCCATTGGGCATTCGGGGTGATGGATCACAGAGATGCATCCGAAGTGCATAGTTACTTCGACGCCATAGACCGGAGAGAGACCCAGACCTACGAAGTAATGAAGTATCAGGTCATAGTGATGGCTAGCAATTACGAGAAGCTAGCTGAGCTATTGTTGGAGATCGTTGAAGCGGTAGAGGCCCTACAGACGGCCCTTGATTCCACGGTCAAGACAGAAATGGAAGTGTTAAAGACAATGTTGTGACTATTGGAGTTACAGGTTCTAATAAACACTAGTTTACTCGAAATCCAGGCACAGCAAGGGAAGGAGGTTGCAATATTGAACGATCTACTTCTGGGAGCGCTGCATCCATTCATCATTAAAGAGAAGAGCGGCTGGAAGAAATGATGGGCAAATTGACTGTGGAGGGGAGACCAACCTGGTTCCTAGCCAGGATCTTCAACGAACACAGGGCGGCCAGCGTGAGAGCATTTCCGTCAGAAAAGGGATTGGAAGTAGTCGTTAAGATTCCATTGCCGGAGCGGACGAGTTACTCCGTGTTCAAAGCTACCCGATCCCCAACACAGTGAAAGGGGGATGGGATGTGGTGTCGGAGCTCGAGTTTGCGTACATAGCAGAGTCCAAGGATAGGCTTAAGTATCTGGGTCTATCTGCGATGGAAAAGGACAAATGTTTGCATCTAGGCAATGCGAAGGACGAGGGCGCTCTACTGTATAAGCAACCAACACAGGTGATGACCAACCGAAACGGAAATTGTGAGGTTCAGCTGTTAGAAAGACAGCCTACGTTCACTCGTGGGTGCACTCCATCGGCGGTACCAGCTACAACAGAGCTGTTGATGAAGATGGAAAGAGCCAATAGGTGGTTATTCCGATTCCACAAAGCCACGCAGTTTGATTTAGCATGCGAAGACGTTTCGGACCCCGTGACGCTAGACGGGTTTGGATTGTTGTCCCTTAAAAACCATTGCAGCCTGAGAAACGAGGAAGTTGTGGTGCCATTCGAGAAGTTCGGGAAGTTGTGTAGGCCAAGCTCGTGGTTTGAATTTAAATTCCGCCAGTCCAACCCCACAGAGTTCCTAGAAGCACTGAGAAGTTAGTGGTGGCCCGTGCTAAATAATGATACTTGGACGGCGAGTGTAAGCATAGCTCGACAGTCCGAACTACGGCAAAAATTACTCGAAGGTCGGCGGAGCTTTAACAAGCTGAAAGAGTGACGCGAGTAGCAGAGTGACTATATTCCACCAGGAAGCGCAGTTTCTAGGAGTTAACCACTTCGGTCGTCACAACGGTCGTCGCACTGGTGGCCATAACGGTTGTAATATTTTCTATGAGGCGCTGCTGGGGTCATTGTGGATGCTGGGCGAAGCCAACCGAAGTAAAGAAGCTGGGTGACACAGCAGGGCTCGAAAGGCTCCACATCTCCGGGCCCCTTGTCTGGGATAAGTTTGGCAAACCTTCAGTTCGATCAATACCACCGAGAGATACTCCACCGGTACTACCGCAGCACAACACCGCCACTGTGTGCGCGGACGTGCATAGGCCGGTGACGGGAACCAACGAGCAGAGAGCATGGAACGCCGTGGGACGGGCATCACCAGGGCCAACAGCAACAGCAGAAGCTTAGGAAGGTAAAGTTAATATATAGTATAATACACCTAACATAAATAGTAAACTGCAAGTTGTCCGTTATACAATACTGTGTAATCGCCGATATAAAAAGAGTGCATTTAAGAGAGAATGAATTTTTTTTTTTTTTTTTTTATTTCTTCCTCTATATATTACAATCTATAACAATAATATTAAGTAATATTTTGTGCAGGTTTGGATTGAATATGCTCTTTTTGCCCATGCCAAAAGAATTTCTTTTATTTATTTGTTTATTAAATTTTCTCTATTTATCCATCATTTTATTTATGTATATAATTAATTATTTATTTTGTTATTGTTATGTATTTATTTTTTTTAAACCTGTAAGTTCTGCAGGGGTAATTCGCTTCAATCTTCTTGGAGTTGCACCCTCCATGTCTGCTGCAATACGCAGTTCCAGGTTTTGATGGCCTCTCAGTCGGTGTATATGTTTGGTGCTGCATTTTGTGATTGTGTCCGTGATGGTTTCAATGTGTAGGTCACGGTGTATAACCTCGTTCGGGATATACCATTCAGCATTTGTAATTGTTCGTAGTATTCTTGACTGCATTCGTTGTATTAAATTTAAGTTTGATATGCTAGCTGTGCCCCAAATCTCGATTCTATATTTCCAGATAGGTGCTATTATTGTCTTGTATATTATTAGTTTGTTGTAGAGAGATAGTCTAGATGCTCGTCCAAGTAGCCAGCTTAATTGTCGGTACTTATTTTTTGCATCGTTTCGCTTGTTAATGATGTGCTGCTTCCAAGTCAATTTTTCGTCTATGGTTATTCCAAGATATTTTGCAGCAGAGTGAGTTTTTATTTTTTTGCCCTTTATAGCAAGGCTGTATTTTGTCGATTTTCTGTTTGTATATACAACTTGTACAGTTTTTATCTCTATTCCCCATAAGTCACACCATGCTACTACATTGTCTAATATATGTTGGATTGCATTTGTTGCCTTTTTTCGTCATTGTGTGATGCCATTAAAACTGTGTCGTCTGCGAATGTTGCTATCATCGCATTGCTTTTCGTTGGAATTGGTATATCTGCTGTGAATATTAAGTATAGTAGAGGTCCTAATACGCTGCCTTGTGGTACTCCAGCTGTTATTGGTAGGATGTCTGAGCAATCCTCGTCATATTTTATGTAGAATTGTCGTTCGCTTATATAGCTCTTTAAAATGTCATAATAATTTTGTGGAAATATTCGCTTAAGTTTATATAGAATTCCTTTGTGCCACACCTTGTCCAATGCTTTTGCAATGTCCAAGTATACAGCTACGCAGTATTTTTTGTTGTCTATACTTTCAAGGATTTTGTTTACAACCCTGTGGACCTGTTGCACAGTTGAGTGTTGTCTTCTAAATCCAAACTGATGGCTGGGTATTAAATTTTTTGTTGTTAAGATTGGCTCTAATCTGTCCTGTAGTATCCTTTCAAATACTTTCGATAGTATTGGCAATAGACTGATAGGTCGGTAAGAAGTTGTTTTGGTGGCATCTTTTCCTGGCTTGCTGATGGCTGTTATCTGTGCAACTTTCCATAAGCGAGAGAAATACTTAGTTTCTAGCATGCAGTTAAATATATTTCGGATATATATTATAGCTATATCAGGCATTTCTTTTAGCATTTTCCCGCTTATCAGATCATATCCTGGCGCCTTTTTGTCTTTTAATTTTTTAATTTTGTTTTTGACTTCTGCTACTGATGTATTTTTTGTTTTGGATTGCGGGATATTTATTACATTGTCAAGATGAGTGGTTTGATTGTCCATTTCGCTTGTAAATATTTTATTTCAAGGAAATGTTTGGCCACTGTGTTGGCTTTGTCTCTACTTGTTTTCGCCCATGTACCGGTTTGTGTTTTGATAGGAGGTTTGTGTATTATTGCACCAGTGAGTTTTTTCGTAGCCTTCCAAAGAGAGTAATTTGTTGATGTGGTCGTTCCCAAGTGCAGCATATGTTTTTCTAGTTCCTTTTCTCTGTTTTTCTGAAGTAAAATTTTTAATTCATTTGTTGCTTTGTTTAGGTTGCGTTTATCTTCCGGATTCCTAGTGATTTGCCATGTTTTCCGGAGCTTCCTTTTCCATTTAATTGTTCCCTTGATGAACGCTGGTGTAGTGTCCGTATTTCCTAACGTTTGCTTGGGTGTTGAAGCTGTGATTGCTTCGATGACGCTATCATTGAAGTATGCGATTGCGGAATCGATTTCATTTTTTGTTTTTAATCATATATCTATTTTTAGTTGTTTTTCCAGTGCTAGACGAAATTTATCCCAGTCAGTTTTATTGTTATAGATGCCTGAGAAAAATCTTGTCTCTATTGATCCTAGTAATGTCATTAGGATTGGGGAGTGGTCTGAGGATAATTCTAAACATGATTTAATAGTTAGCTGTTTATGAAGAATATTTTTTGTGATGCAGAAGTCTATTAAATCTGGTTGTTTTTTGTATCTGTTGGCCAATATGTTGGTTCACCAGTGCTAATGAATCGACCATTACTATATCGTATAGCTTTAAGTAACTCGCGTCCTTTTGCGTTTGTCAACCTTGATCCCCATAAAACATTTTTAGCGTTATAGTCACCTCCGGCTAAATAGCGATTCCCCAGTTTTCTTAAATAGTCTAGATATTGTTCTTTTGTGTTGTTATATTTTGGTGGACAATAGACAGCAGATACTACGATTTGTCCTTTCGAGTCTTTTAGTGCTATTGTGGTTGCTTGAAGGTTTTCTTTTTTATATGCGTCAAGTTCAATGTAATTCATTTTTTTTTTTATAATGATCGCCGTTCCACCGTGAGATTTGTTGTCAGGATGATTTGTGTAATGGATGTCAAAGTTAGGGAATTTAACATATGTTTTGTCTGTAGCATGTGTTTCCGAGATTAACATCACATCTATTGAATTATTTATTAGGAAATTCTTTAGTTCTAGTTCATGCCGCGACAGTCCATTTGCATTCCATATTGCCAAATTTATTTTATTTACTGCGTTCGTCTATTTTGCATACAAGCATAGTTACTATGTTCATCATACTGGTCATTTGATTTATTAGTTGTTTGATCATTGTTTTTAATTCGGATAGATCGTCATTGTTTGATATTATTTCATATGTGCTGTTGCTTTTTATTTGATTTGGCTCCTGTGATATTGTTTCCATTTGTGCAGCTTGAGCGTATGAAATACCAGAGATGATCTTCTGGCCATATATTTTTGTATTGTGACTGTTTTGGTTTATTTCAATATTGATTTGTTCATTTGTTTCTTTCTTGCGAAGTGTAGGGTATCTCTGGACTTGTAGAGCTTTATATATCGCACATCCTCTGTAGTTTGCCATGTGGTTTTCACCGCAATGTACGCATTTAATATTTACTCTATCAGCGTCGATTTTAATTGTGCACATGTTTGTCTTGTGTTTTCCAGCACATTTGACACACACCGGGTCTATCTGGCAGTAGTTTCTTGTGGGGCCGTACTTTTGGCAATTTGTGCATTGGGGAATTGTTCTCTTTTGTCGGGGTGGCTCAAAGCTAATTTCACAGTGTAGGAGGTGAGTCATGTCGTATATGCCTTTATTGTTATCTTTTATTTTCAATTCAATTGAAAATAGTGAAAGTGGTTGTTTTATTTTGGCACCATTAGCTATTTGGATGTTATGGATATTTGTCACTTCATGGCCTAGTTCGGCTAATTCGTTTTTAATGTCTTCTGTGTCGGTTGAATGGTGCATATTTCGTAATACCACTCTAAAGCCTCGCTCATCTTTTGGTCGAAATGTGTAATACTTTGTCCCTTTTTGCTTTAATAATTCAATTACTTTTGTGTAGTGTGTGGATGCTTTTGGTTGAATTTTTATTTCGTTCTTGCTTAGAATTTTCATTTCGTACAATATATTTGGCATGGAATTTAGTGCTTCAGATAAGGCTTTTATATTTTCAACATTCTGAACATATATAGGAGGCGGTTTTTGTAAACGTTGCGCAATTGGTTTTTGTATATTAATGTTCGCATTTGTCCCACTGTTGTTTTGTTCTTCACTGTTGTCTTGAGAGTCCGTTTTGTCATTTACTGCTGACAGTTCGAATCTGTTTGTTGTGTTTGGAGGGATAGGCTTGCTCAGCCAATATTTTTGGAGTGATGTTTGTGTTGTGTTGAACATTTTATTTTTCGGTCTTTTGTTTCTAGTATTTTGTTCATTTAACTTGTTTGGCGATTGTTTTTCGCGGTTTCGTTTTCTGTTTTTATTTTCGGTAATTTTATTACTGGTTTTAATATTTATATTTTGTACTTGCGTGTTTGTTGTTGCTGATGAAACTGGATTTGTTCCGATTGCCATTATTGGTGAGTTGCAGCTAATCATTACCGTCGCAGTCACCGGTGTTACAGTTGTGGTAGAGGAGCTTTGAGTTATTATTGTGGTTGCTGAAGTAGTAACTGGTGGATAAAACTCCATAGTGGGAGTCGCGCATTGGACACTCTAAGGTAGGGAATTGCTGGCACCTAGTAGAGCGGGAGAGCAAGATCGTGCTTTGCTCTCTGTCACTTCGACCGGCAATTTGGAGTTGCCGTTGTTTTCGTTTGAGACGAAAGAAAAATATGCGTTTCTTTTTGTTGCTGTTTTTTGTTTAAGTGTGGCAACCGCACTCATTATAAATTTGTGATTTGTTCTTATTTTATTCTATTTTAAAAGATGTGTCCCAGTAAGTGACCGGTAGATTCGATCTACTCGATCACTGCACTATTGCACTTTTTCTTTACAACTTAAGTTACTTTAACTTAATAAATTTGTATTGAAGAATTAATTTTTGCGGAGCGAGCTTAAACACGTCTGCACTGTTCAAAACTGTTCAAAACTGAGAATGAATAAAAAAGAAAACTTGAAAGGAAAATATATATTCAAAAACAAATAACAAAAAAAAACCAAAGTATGAAAAAAAAATAATTTAAAAAATAATAAATAAAGAAAGGACCAACGTCAAGAAAAATGTAATAGAAGACAAACAATAATATATAATAATTATAAACAAAAAAGGGAATAAAACAAGGCGAAAGAAAAAAAAAGAAAGAGAAAAAAAGACGACGAGGGATGTTGTGGGTCAAGATACGGCTACCTACGAGTAGTCGACTCACGACGTACAGTGTTAACCAATGCAAGCTTTCAGGGTGACTCGGTAGATGCAGCTGCGGATCAAAGTGCATGATGAGCACGCAAATAAAATCAAGCCAGTTTATGAACTGGTAAGGTAAGGTGGTGCGTGGCTTTTGTTTGAACAGAGCAAAGCTTCTCATTGCCTTCAACTTGGTGATGGCCAGAGCGACCTCTGCCTCATTTATTAGCTAGTTGACACACAGCCTCCACGTGGCGCCACCTGGGTAGCTATCTCGGCATCCGCTGAATAGTGAGCTAATGTGTGCAGCGCGTCTTCCTCGACGTTAACGGTTTGTGCGCAGTGTTTGGGACCCGCCACGAAAAAAAAAACTCCAATGAAAAACAAAAAGCCAGCCTCGGATGATAACCACCACTACATTGAAGATCACCGCGAACGAAAAACGGACAATGATTTACGGATATGCACCTGGAATGTCCGGACCCTCTATAGGGAAGGTGCCTCTATACAACTGGCGGAAGCCCTTGGAAAAATGAAGGCTGATATCACCGCCATCCAGGAGATGCGATGGAAGGGGAAGGCTGCTCAAAACAAGCAGACTGCGACATCTACTACAGCTGCCGTGCGGAGAAGCGTGAATTTAGATGCGGATTCGTGGTAAGCTGAAGACTACGCCACCTTGTCTCCCGGTTCACACCGGTGAGTGAAAGGTTGGCTACGATCCGCATCAAGGCTAAGTTCTTCAGCATTAGTCTGATTTGCGCGCACGCCCCGACGGAGGAGAAGGACGATGCAGCCAAGGATGCTTTTTACGCGAGTCTAGAGGACGTGTCCGGCCCACGACGTAAAAATAGTTTTCGGCGACTTTAACGCGAAGGTCGGAAGAGAAGTATCTTTGGCTCCACAGTCGGACAGTTCAGTCTCCATGACACCACCTCGAACAACGGTCTGAGACTGATCGACTTCGCCGCGGCGCGAAACATGGAGGTTAGTAGCACTAGATTTCCACACCTCGACATCCACAAGGCCACCTGGCTGTCCCCGGATCAAAAAACACGAAACCAAATTGATCATGTTGTGATCAACGGAAGGCACGCTTCCAGTGTGCTTGATGTGTGTACATTTCGGGGAGTCAATATTGACTCCGACCATTATCTTGTTGCAGCCCAGATCCGCATGAGGCTGTGCAATGCGAAGAATGCACTTACAGGTATACAACGAAAGCTGGATGTCGCTAAGCTGCAATCACAACGGACGGCCGAGTCCTATTCCGCTCAACTCTCGGCTAAGCTCAACCAGCCAACCTCTGGACCCGACGACACCTGTGGACTATGGGCGCACATTTCCCACTCCATGCGCGCTACCGCGGAGGAAGTCATTGGTTTCCGGCGCCCACAACCCCGAAATCAATGGACCGACCAAGAGTGTCGCGATGCAACTGCAGCAAAAAACGCCGCATATAAAAAAACTCTGCAGTCTGCTGCAATGCGAGCTGTGCGAGAAACTTACCGCGAAAAGAGGAAGGAAGAGAGACGCCTTTTCAGACGCAAAAAAAGAGAGCAGGAAAACCGTGAGCGTGAGGAACTCGAGATATATCAACAAGTTAAGCGTTATGGAGACAGCATTTCTCAAATCTGCTCACGGGTGACGATACAACCAATTCCACCCAAGCGGAATGCAGTGCGATGCCACCAATCGACGAAGACTGAGTGGCAGTCCCACTACCTAGCCATGACGAGGTTCGAGTTGCTATTCAGCGACTCAAAAACAACTAGGCAGCGGGTGCTGACGGCCTTCCTGCCGAATTGTTTAAAGCCGGCGGCGATGAATTTATAAGGTGTATGCATCAACTCATCAGCAAAATATGGCTAGAGGAAAGCATGCCCGATGATTGGAATCGCAGAGTGCTTTGTCCTGTATTAAAGAAAGGTGACCCGACAATCTGCGCCAACTACCGAGGCATCAGTCTTATTTCCATCGCATACAAGGTCCTGTCGAGCATACTGTGTGAAAGATTTAAGCCGCATACAAAAACACTGATTGGACCTTATCAGTGCGGCTTTCGACCTGGTAAATCCACCATAGACCAGATTTTCACACTACGCCAACTCCTGGAAAAGACCCACGAAAACCAAATCGACACCCATCATCTCTTTGTTGATTATAAAGCTGCGTTCGATAGCCCGATGCATAATTGCCTATACGCGACAATGTCTGAGTTCGGTATACCTGCAAAGTTGTTCAGACTCTGCAGAATGGCGTTGACCAAAACATGCAGCTCCGTCAAGGTAGGAAATTACCTCCCCGAAACCTTTAATACTGAGCGAGGTTTCAGACAAGGCGACCCGTTATCCTGCGATATCTTCAACTTCAGCATGGAGGGGATCCTGCGAAAGTCCGGTGTACATCGTAATGGCACCATTTTCTACAAAGGTGTCCAGCTCTTTGCGTACGCTGATGATATCGAGATTATCGGTCGGACCAAGAGAGATGTGAATGCTGCTTTCACTGCTATCGAAAAAGAATCAGCCAAAGTGGGTCTGACGGTAAACGAGGGCAAAACAAAGTATATGCTGTCTGCAAACAGAGGAGCGCGGCGTCTAGGCTCCCACGTTTCAGCGGGCAACTACATCTTTGAAGTCGTCAAGGAATTTACATACCTTGAGACCACCGTTAACACCAATAATGATGTCAGCCTGGAGATAACGCGAAGAATTACAATTGCTAATAGGTGCTACTATGGGCTAAGTAAGCAATTGGGTAGCAGAGCCCTCTCTCGATCAACGAAGCTGACACTCTACAAGACGCTCATTCTGCCGGTGCTTCTTTATGGCGCTGAGGCATGGGTGTTATCGCAGGCGAATTCAGCCGCTCTTGGGGTGTTCGAGAGAAAAGTTCTTCGCAAAATCTTTGGTCCTGTGCGTATTGACGACGACTACCGTATTCGAATGAACCACGAGCTATATGAGCTCTACGCTGACATCGACGTAGTTCAGCGTATAAGCATTCAGCGTCTACGTTGGCTGGGTCATGTCCATCGTATGGATGAAGAAGCTCCAGCGAAAAAGGTATTTGAGACGAAAGCCGAAGGTCGACGACGAAATGAGAAACCATGCCTCCGAAGAATGGACCAAGCTGATGAAGCACTGACCACGCTTGGTGTAACTGATTTGAGAAGGCGCGGGCGAAGCAGAGGCGCCTGCCAAGAGTTGCTCAAGTCGGCCGTGACCCACCCGCGGGTTGTAAGGGCCACCTAAGAAGAAGAAGGTAAGCAGTGCATGACCTAGTTGCCGCGAAAGCAGAATAGGCGAAATTAGTTTACACTGTATAGCGTAAATGTAAGTTTATAAATACAAGTGTTTATAACTTAATAAAGAGTTTGTATTTATGAAAGCGAAACTGTAGTGTCTTGTTTTTGCGCCGCAGTTCGGCATAGTTCTAATAGTAGAATCAGTGCTGAATTTACAGGTCCAGGAACCATCGGACAGCTGCCGTGCGCGTCGCACCAGTTTCGCAAGGAGATACAACACTGGAAGACTCTATCAAAAAAACATAATTGTGATGTCACTCTACCGCAGCCACTACCTCGGTATAGGATCCAAGAACCAAACGACGAAACAAAATTTGAGACAACTTTTTAAGGTTGTTGACCGCAGTCAAAGTGTGGGAGAATGTACGAATTCATATAAATATACAACCTTCAAATGTAACATCATTATTAATATGCAGAGTATATTTGTATGTAGAATGCAACATAAGCATTTGGGTGGCATTGAAACGTATGTTTCATTGACCTTGCACATGCTGCTATTATATTCTGCTGATATTTACATTTAGTACTTATTCATTATTATTGATAATGTAAGCAATAAGTTATTATTTAAGACAATGAATTTTACTCTTTCATTCTTTATCAATAAGAAAACTGAGTTTTTCATTTCAGCGACGGATTATTCAGGTTCAAGAGCTTGAACAATCAACTTTTTTATTCCCAGTCTAATATTGGTTCAAGTACCTGTATGTGACACCAATAAGGCATACATCTCTACAGTCAAACGAGGCTGTCAAAACAACCGCTATATGGTGGTACACATACTATATTGAATATTTTATATTTTATATATATAATATATTTTAAAAATAAAAATTTAAAATATATAAATATTTATAATTAATAAAACTATTAAAATTTCTGGAGCTACCGAAAAAGGCGCTGAACAACTGCACTACACGATCAGCGTATAAAGCGCGAAGGGCGCTGTATATTAGCTAGTACATTCTTGGCACGAAGAGAGCATCGAAAAGACGGTGCACGAGTCGCCACGCCAAGGACGTCCACTGTGACAAGGGAAAAGCAGCACCGACCACGTTCCCTGTATTACGCGATCCGCCACAACTACAGATCCTTAGCCATCCGGCAGTTCCCCTTCCGATGTGTGGCCTATTGCGAGGTTAAATTCGATCGAGAGGGTGAGGGGGTATTCATGATAACTCAAGGCCTTCGCGAGTTTGGTGGAAGTAGATCGCAGTACGCTTCCTGGTGGGAATACTATCTCATATGCGCTTCAACAAGAAATACTGAAACTCAAAAGTGGATCACCATTCTAAGCAACCAGTATGACACGAGCAATTCCGGTGACGCATCGCTGAAGCAAATCCTGAATGAAGAGCACAGGAATCTGGCTAGGAGCGTGTTCATTTCGGGGCTCAACCAGCCCATGAGTTCATCGGCTCTTTATGCCAGTTCCCGGGATATGTCAGCATCCCTCGCTCTGGCTTTGGAGCTAGAAACAAACTCAGCTAGAGTCCACTTAGACCAGTAATGGAGGCGATGATGGCCCCAGAGAAGACACTGTTGGGGTCCTCGTGTCCTTGCTTGGCGGGTGACGTCCTGTCGCAGTTCTTTCGGGCGCGTGGCTGAAAAATCAAGAACCCTAACGTAGAATTCAAACACTATAACTTTTCAGTTTCAAAACACAAGAGATATTTATTATTACGAAACCTAATACTTATACACTATTTTTTAAACATCTATCTCAGTCTGTGAACTGACCTTTCTGGTGTTCCAGTTCTGCACCTGCTAATTGGTGTCAGTTGGTCAAGCCAACTGACCCACTTCAAAAGTGGCGACGGTGCATTACGCTGCCCTCGTCGACTCGACTGCGGAACTGTAATACCCTAAAAGCTTGCATAATAATGTTGCACAGATCACATTGACTTAAAACACTTAGACCCTAGAAGTATGCCTTATCATAACACAGTTTTAGCACATGCTAATTCAACATAGTGTGGCATCTATTACCCTACGTCTCCACGGGCAATTTTTGATGGCATAACATCTGTCAAATTCGATTGCAATGGTTGGCAATATTTTAATGGTGGGCATTGCGATGTTATGCCATTGTCATTTTGAAAATGCCGTCAAGCAATCTAGTTCGCTGTGCCCACGCTTGAAAAAATTTTTTATTTAACGATGAAGAGGAAAAAAGAAGGAAACCGAAATTCTGGGTGAATCCTTTATTACAAAGAATGCAAATGCACAGTCTCCAATCATTTTAGCGTTTTTATTAATTTAATAGATGCGGTAAAACGAAAATGTCCGACGATGCTTCCACTGTGAGCGTCACGAAAAAATGAGAAAAGGCTGTCAAACAAACAAAATGACAACTGATTGCAACACAGCACGTTGGCAATTTATGGCATAACATATTTCATAACATAAATTGCCAACTTGAAGCAATTTGGAGTCTCCATTGGCAATTTGCTTGAAATTGCCAATGGCATGCCATCAAAAATTGCCCGTGGAGACGTAGGGTTAGGAGTCGGTGCTGTGAGTAAACTACACGTAGGTAGTTTGGTTCTAACTCACAACATCCCTCCCCTCTTTCTAAAAGAAGTTACTGCAACTAACTTCTAATGAAAGTTTACATTTATTTCTGCACTTCAAACAGTCAGCCCATTTCCTTACATCAATACATAATTTTTCTTCTTTCTTTTTTTTTAATCCGCCTTATTTTATACTTTGGGTTCTTTTTATTTCCTTTTTTTTCATATTCTTTTCTTTAGGTTTTTTTTGTGTTTTTGAATCAATTTCTTTTTTTTCACTTTTTCTTCTCTTTTTTTTCCTTTGCTATGACTTTTTTTTATAGTTTTTTTTTCTTTTGTTCTATTTTGTTCTTTTATATTTTTCCCTTTTTTATATTTGGTCTTTCACCGACTCTTTTCTTACTGGCGTACAATACATTTTATTCTCATACTTAAAATCTTACATTCCGCTATGATATTTAAATCTAAAATCTTACGTTATAACCTCCGCTAACTGGTTATCCGGTTGTCGGCTGCCGTTGTCGGTATGGTTGTTGTGCTGCGCCGTTGGTGTGGTTGATTCGAGTCTTTGAAGGGCCGCTACTATCTTGCACCATTTCTACGAAATGAGCGTCGTCACCATCACTACCACCAGGATGAGGCCAGCTATACTGACTACCCCCCCCTTTATCCAGGTGTGCACTATCTCACAGGAATTGGTGAGGTGTGACACCCTTTCCACATCTTCTGCCTCCTTTACCAACTCGTTGATTGCTCAGCTGTTTGTTGTAAGAGTTTTCCGTAGATCCTTGAAATGCATGAGTGAGTGAATCACCCCGTTTATAATTTTCCAGCAGCTCCTGCAGTTTCGTCTTTAAACGGTTTGTTCCCATGACGGACGTTGAAAACCTATATCGTGACTCTTCTTGACTTTTATGGACCAGCATTATCCCTTTGCCAATCACCCTGCAACCAGCTTCGATGGTCATAAACCCGGTGTTCAGCAATTCCAACCGTGTGGTTTCGTCTGAGCACACCGCCGTGAAAATCACCTGGTCGTCAAAATGGTAGAGCCATCTGTTTACAGTTCTGGTAGCTACCAGAATTCCTCCCGTGGCTGGAATGGCTACGTGATCGCATTGATCTTGCTCATGCTTCAATACTTCTATCTCGCAGTAATCGCTTGCTCGCGTAATTACTTTTCCGGGATGATAGCATAAACGTTTTGTTGTGCCCACCTCTCGACATTTCCCCTCGTCCTCTATTGATAGGCCAATGTAGTGCTCTTGAGCCTGGCTTGCCGCTATGTAATCATATCTTGTCTTCGGCAGCACGCACCAATCTGGGTTTAGTCTCTTGGGTATTGGGTACACTTTGTGCATTGTAAATACCTCCAATAACGGCACTGGAATCTTTATGACTACTTTTAACCCGTTCTCCGCCTCTTCTGTGCGAACCTCGGCTAGTTCATAGAACCGCTCCGGTGCCTCGCTGTACCATGAAATTCCTTTCATTGACATTGGTGCTGCCTTGAGCAATTCATCAGACGTCAGGAACAATGGGTGTAGCTTGCCATGTAATAAATCATCGAGCACCACTATCTCCGTTTGCTGTTGGTCCTGGAAACTCATCATTTCTTCAGAAAAAACTTTTCCCAACATGAAAGATTCTGCCAAGTTCACCTCTGCTTCCTCTTGTCTCTTTCCAATGCCTTCCAACGCCAAGTGCATCTCTTCCAGCTCTTGGAAAGTCTTATTCACTGCTTCGTGAAGGCCCTGGTAACCTGCTCTCATCACAGTCACCTCTTTTCCCAGCAATGACAACGTCTTTGACTGCTTCCTCTCAAGGTCCTGTAAGTGACCATAAATCCGATCTGAATCTTGGTGGTCCATCGTACCGATTGCCCATTTGAGCACTTCACCGCCAACATCTATTAGCGACCGGCGTTTCCTTCCTTTCAGAGACAATGTCTTCTCCTTTTCCAAGAATCTTCTCGTTATAGCTTCTATCTCCAAAATCGAAGAATCGCATCTTCGTTTCAGCTCGGTCCCGCTGGCCGCTGCATGCCTCTCACACAACCTTCTGGTTGTCTAATGTATTCCTTTGAATTGTTCAACAATAATTTTCAACTCCGTTCGTGGAAACTCAGTTACAACCACCCAAAAATCCTAGGCGAACCATACATCTCCTGTTTTATCCATCAATACATCTGTCTCCGGTAGTTTATCCAACCGCACCTCCGCATGTATCCCGTCGGTAACCGCCATCAACAGCACTAACATAATCTATAAAATGATAAAGTTTTACACTAAATATACCATATCTCAGACTAAAAATACAATATTCTCTTCATAAATTGCTTAACCTACAATTGAATGCTATATCATTCAATTCTCCATCCACTCGTCTTCTCCCCTTACATTCTCGGATTTGCTACCGCATCCCAGAGGAAAAGAGGACTGGACTATTTTACATTATTGCCATATACTGCATTAGTTCCGTTTTGACTAATTTTCCATGCTCTTTTCAATACGTGAGTTAACACTCACTCTACTTTCGAACCAATTTATTGATCCTCTGACAAAATCAGATTATAAAAATAATCCCATTTGTGTCAAAACTTTGTCCATTGCATGACTATATCTTTCATTGCACATAACTACTCTTTATTTAAATTTACACTTACCCTAATATGTATATATCCATTAACGACTGTCCCAGATCGAACATGGATACATACATACAATCAAGGCACTACGTTATTATCCTAAACTGCCTCTCTTCATTAATATATACACCAAATTCCTAACTAATAAACAATACCTAGTACCCCATACCATAAATCTTGTCGTAGGGTGCTCATCCTCCTATTAACCGAACCTGCTCACTACACTATGACCCAATTATCGCTGGCCGACTTGAGAACATGTCTCAGCACTTTAGCTTAGCTATTTTCGGTTAATTTTCTGAAATTATTTCCGTTGAAATGTGCCTTACTAGCATTTTTTTTTAATTTCGAGAACTGACCGCTTATCGGTTTACTATAAAACCACGTTTTGCACCAAATTTCAGCACAGTTAAACTTTATCAATCACAATGGATACTACCCTAGGACAACTGATGCTGAATTTTAAACAGGTGACCAGAACCCTGATGGAGGAATCGGCAGCCCTGGTGCATCCTGCTTGCGCTGCCCTCAGCATCGAGGAGCACAGACGCCTAACAGATCTCCCCCGCGGATCCTATACGCCGACCTACGCTATACTAAACAATCACCTCAGGGAAATTGACACCCAATGGGACTACCCGGAGGCAGTGGACGCCTGTTGGAGGCTCCTCCTAACATCCCGAATCAACCCGGACGAACCAGGAGTTGAGAGCGTGCTCGGACAGCTTTTAGTCGTGCTGCACCGGGCTCATGAGATGACCGTGCCCGGATTCCCACCAGGGAATCCAATGCTAATTAAGAAATTTGTCCCTTAAATTAATAAAAACTAAATAAAAATAATAAAATAAAAACTTAAATATTAATTGACTACTTATTTTGCAATTTCCATTCACCGTAAGTATGCCTTCTCTCCCCTGATGCCCTTATGCTCCATCGCCTGGTCACAATGTCTATACCTTAAACTGCCGTACGTGTGTATGTATCCAACATACATACATACCCATTGCTCATAAACAATATACTCACTCTTTTTAAATACACATTTGCCCTTACAAACATACTTACGTTTATCTTCATGCCCCTACCCCTACGACTTGATGTATATCGTACTGATAAAACAATTAAAATATTACTGCTTAACATATGCATGCAAACCACCATGGCTCATATTAAACTTACACGCTACACGCGCTCATACTTACTTATTGACATACATACATATGTACATGGCACATGCGCTTGTCATTATAGCGTATACCAAAAATGTCAACGCAACATATTACCAGTGTACGTTATGAAAAAAAAAAAATGTCTCTACCGCATTCATTCGGCAATAGTGTTTAATAATTGTCCTTGTTTGACGGGGGACGTCCTTCTGCTGTGCGCGTGTATCTGAAAAGCCTAAATCACTCTTTGGAAAAATCACTACATTTCACTTTTAGTTTTAAAATCACCAGCCTTTATTTCTTAGAATACTAACTCTTATATACTATTTACAATTCAAAATTACAATATAAAAACTGACCTTTCTGGTGTTCCAGTTTCGCACCTGTTAATTGGTGTCAGTTGGTCAAGCCAACTGACCTACGCCAATCTGAAATGTTGATGGTGCATTCTAACTTTGAATGCCCTTCGGTGGCTCGACTGCGAAACTGTAGCACCCTAAAAGTTTACATAATAAATATTACATAGGTAATATTAATTCTAAATACTGGCACCCTTAAAATATGTGCTTTCTTAAGTAACTTTAACACATGCTAATCACACAGAATGTGTGGCATCTGTTAGGAGTCGATGCTGTGAGACACTACGCGCAGGCAGCTTGATTCTAGCTCACAACATCCCTCCCCTCTTTCTGAAAGAAGTTAGTGCAACTAACTTCTAATGAACCTTTACAATATTTTCTCTTTTCTGCACTTTAAACAACCTGTGCATTTTCTTAAACCTATAGTACATATGTATAGTTTTTTATTTTTTCAAATTCGCCTTATTTGGGTTCAATTGTCGTATTCTTTTCTTTTTACTTTTGTGTTCTTTTCTTTTTTCCTCTTTTGTTTTATTTTGTTCCGTGCTTTCTATCTTCTTTTTCTTCTTTTTTTTCTTTTGTTTTATTTTGTTTTTTATTTCTATCTATTTTTTTTTTAGTTATATTCCCCTTTTTATATTTGGTCTTTCATCGACTCTTTTCTCACTGGCGTATATACAAACAAAATTACAAACTAATTACATATTTAGCTACGCTTCTTATAAATACGGTCCTCTGCAATTGTTGGTCCTGGTAACGTCCGTCCTGCGAGAGTGAAGTCCCTCGACGAACTCTGCATACTCCTCCCTTCTTTCTGGATCGGTACGTACAAAGATGTTATAGGTTGGCGATCTGGTTTGCCATTAAAACTTGGCCTTCTTCTTTCCATTTATATAGCGTGCCCCACGGCTGTAGGTGGTACTGCCTCTGCTTATAGTATTCAACTTGTAAAAAACATTTGGAATACATGAGAGATTACAATACTCCGTCTTACTTTGCAGCAATGCGTTTTATGGTGGAAGTGTTTCTCTTGAGCTTCCTCATAATGGTATTTGACATCGTTTGGCTTTGATGTGGAGACAATCGGTATTTTTCTGAGATACACGTTTAATGATGTAATTTGTGTACTCTGATCGGTTACCAGTCTCTGTGTCCTCTTGTATTAAATCATATTTCATATGTAAATCACATTTCATATGTTCATACTCTAGATTGGATATATACTTCAATGAAGCAATTAACTTCCGTGAGCCAAATCTCCTCTGCTGATTTTATTTGGTGGTGGTTTCAGTCACCCACCTTAAGCTTTTACCCATCTTCAACTTATCCAAAATCGATTCTGTTCAGATTGTGATACAATGGGTGGACATTGTAATATAAAATTGTCCAACTCAAAACATGACTCCGCAAGGAAACCTGTTTATTTTTCGTTGCTTGTCAATAACTCATCCACAACGCGTTCAAATGCTGCGGCCATATGCCGTTTCGCAAAATTAAAATTACATCCGTCGCCATTCATCCCCAATCTAATATGTTGGCATCCTTTGGGTCACAAACCTTAGATAGCTGCCAAAAATCTCTGATTTTCAAAAACACATCTTTCCGAATAATATGTTGGTCCTTTAGTCCGCACCGTCTTCCGATATCCGCTGTTCCCGGAACTTCCTGCTTCGCTTCACATCATCAGAGATATTTAGAGAACACCTATAATAATTTTCTTAATTTTCTAATATACATTTTAGTTTGATATTTCTTCTATGTTTAAGTTTTGTCAAACATTTCATAAGTAAATTTAATAAATGAATTTCAAAATTATATAATATTTAAATAAATACACTATATGTACTATATATACTCTTGGGTATAATTTTCTATTTAGTATGATTTGTGTTTTTTTTTATTATAACACTTATTTCATTATTAAGTTAGATTTTAAATAATTAATTTTTATAACTCTAATTATTGTCTAAACTACCTTTAATCTTAATCTGAACTTTTACACAGATTATAATTTTTTTAATCTTTAACTTTTCTTAAACATACGCTATTCCTGAATATATAAACAAAAAACAATATTTCTACAACATGCTTTTTTTTATAATTGAATGCTATATCATTCAATTTGCCGTCCACTCGTCTTTTCCCCTTACATTCTTGGATTCTCTACTGCATCCTAGAGGAAAAGAGGACTGGACTATGTTTTATTATTGCCATATAGTGCATTCGTTTCACTTTGATTAATTTTCCGTGCTCTTTTTTCAACACGTGAGTTATCACCCATTTCAGCTTTGAACCAATTCATTGGTCCTACGACAAAAACCAGATTGATTATACAAAATAATCCCGTTTGTGTCAAAACTTTGTCCATTGCATGACTATATCTTTCATCGCATACAATTACTTTTTATTTAAATTTACTTCTAGCCTGATAAGTATATATCCATTAACGATCGTCTCTTCCTAGATCGTACATGGCTACATACATACATTCAAAGTACTATTTTATCAATTAAATATATTCCTTTAATATGCCTTTCTTCATTTACCCATACACTAAATTCCTAATTAAAGAACAGAAAAAAGATTTTTATATTTACATATAGCCTACTGCAGTATCTGCAAATTCCCAATTCCTAATCATATGTCCCTACATACTTACTTATATGGCCATACCCATTCCTATAACTAGAATACTTACTTCTTTAAATATTCCCTCGTACATTCATTCTGTATATTATACAGTTACATACATATATATTTATTTCACCAACGGTGCCGGCGCTACTGCTTTCATTTCATTAACCGCCGTATGTATGTATGTACATATTTGAAGTTAAGTTTTATATTACTTACCCACGACTGTCTTATTATTTTATTCTATTTTTTAATTACGTGCAATGAACCCGTTTATTATTATTTAATATGTAAAAAAAAAAAAATATTTTTCTCTACTGCCTTCATTCGGCAATAGTGCTTACTAAACAGATTTTCATTACGTCAATTTTACTTGCCCGAGTTTAAGCGGCACACTTTTACTGGCATTGACTCTGAAAATCGGCGCTGTGTGTGCTATTTGATACACACCCGTACTTGTTTATGTTATTTTTCTTGTGTTTACACTTGTAAAACACTGTGAATGAATCTAGGTGTGTGGTCTAACGTGGAATAATTTCAACAAATTATTATGTAGCTTTTTATTCTTGCCCTTAATCGTTACGACTGTTGTAACTGGGCTTCGGACCTCTGCTACCATATACGGACCTATCCACACAGGTGAGAATTTGTTTCTCCTAGCTTGATTCCTCATGAGTACCTGATCACCCACGTTCAAAACGACTGGGTTGAGTACCTTGTTATAAGCCTCCCTGGCTACTCGTTTAGCACAATCCTGGTTTTCTCTGACCAACTCGTGCGCTCGCTGTAACTGATACTTTTGCACTTTATTCGGGTCATCAGCATTGTATACAGGCGCACATTTGCGCTTCAAATTTGCTGGCATGTTAAAATCAAACCCGTACAGTGTTCTAAACGGAGTTTGCTTCGTTGATACATGCACAGTATTGTTGTGTACATGCATTGCAGTGGTCAACCATTGATCCCAATTCGAGGCGTCTTTTTTGGCAAAACTGCGCAAGTACTCCGCCAGAGGTCGATGACTACGTTCCAATGAGCCATTCGCCTGTGAATGATATGGTGTTATATGCAACTTCTTGATTCACAGCATTTTACATGTTTCCGAGAACAGTTTCGATACAAAATTAGAACCATTATCGGTTATCAAAACCTTAGGTATGTTGTATCGTGCTATTATTTCATCAAAGAAAGCCTTGGCCACCGTACCTGCTTCAGCATCGGGTATAGCCACGCACGCCATATACTTTGAGAAATCATCTTGGAACGTCAAAATGTATTTATTTCCCGAAACTGTCTCAGGTAAAATACCTACAATATCCATATGAACTTTATCAAATGGTTGTTTTGGTGTGTCAGTTAACACCATTGGCATCTTTGTTAGCCTTGAACTTTTGTTGGCCTGACATTTCGGACAACTCTTTATATATTTTTTAATATCTCGGAGCATACCTCTCCATCCGTATACTCGCTTAATTCTGTCATGGGTTTTCCAGAATCCCTGGTGTCCACCTAGAGGTGAATCATGGAAACCCTTTAACACAGCCTGTATATCTTTTCTATTCTCCAGCCATTCCACATTACTGGCTGTTTGTTCATTAGCAGCGTCACCTGCATTGCTAACATTTCTTGTTTCATCAATTTTATCTTCTTGAATTCTCTCGGCCTTCTCCTTATCTGACCGAGCTTTGGCCCTCGTTTGCAGTACTGATACCTTCTGTGCCTGAGGTACTCTGCGGAGTGCATCCGCATTCAGATTCTTTTTCCCAGGTTTGTATATGATTTCAAAATCATACTCAGACAATTTATGTCTGAACCTAGCTAGCCTAGACGTTTGGTCTTTCAAATTGGCTATGCCTCTCAACGGCTGGTGATCAGTGTATATCCTAAATGGGCGTCCTAGCAGATATGCCCTAAAATTCTTCGTAGCCCATACAATGGCTAGAAGTTCCTTCTCTATTGTGGAGTATCTTTTCTCCGGATCGCTAAGCGCTCTGCTTGCGAATGCTATTGGTCGGTCATTACCGACTTCCCCTTGTGACAATACTGCCCCTAATGCTTCATTGCTAGCATCAGTGGTCAACAAAAAAGTTTGCTCAAAATCGGGGTACGCCAAAATTGGTGGCGACCTAATTATTACTTTTAGCCTCTCGAATGCTTGTCGACAACTCTCTGTCCATTCGAACTTTGCCTCTTTTCGTAGCAACTTGTTAATTGGCAACGCAATTCCGGCTAGTCCTTCCACGAACTTTCTATAATTGTTCACTAGTCCTAGGAATTCTTGCACTTCCTTTCTGTTTCTTGGAACCGCTAAATTTCTAACGCATTCCACCTTCTGCGGGTGCGGCAGTGCTCCTGCCTCTGAGCAACGATGGCCTAAATAAACCACCTCTCTTCGCAAAAATTGACACTTCTCCGTGTTCAATTTCAAATTGTGTTCTCGTAATTTCTGGAGCACCTTGCGCAAGCGTTGCGAATGCTCCTGCAAATTCTTCCCATAAATTACTATATCATCGAGATACACAAAACAATCTAACCCTTGTAAACCTGTTAGCACATGGTTCATTAGCCGTTGGAAGGTAGCCGGTGCTCCTGCTAATCAAAATGGCATTCTATTGAACTCATAATGGCCAAAACCGGTGCTGAACGCGGTTTTCTGCTTATCTTGGGTATCCACCAGAACTTGGTGGTAGCCACTCGCTAAATCAAGTGTAGAAAAATATATACTGTGTCCCAATTGATCCAGTATCTCTTCTATCCTTGGTATTGGGAACACCTGCTTGATAGTGGCGTCGTTCAATTTCCTAAAATCAACGACCATTCTCCACTTCTTCTGACCCTGAGCACCTCCCTTCTTTGGCACCAAAATTATTGGTGAATTCCAAGGCGAGATACTCGGCGAAATAATGTTATCCTTTAACATTCCTTCCACTTGCTTATTTACCTCATCTTTGTGAGCCTGTGGCAATCTGTATTGCTTCTGGTTAATCGGTGCTTGATCCACCCTAGTAGGTATTTCATGCTCTACCTCTGGTGTATATGTTAACTGGTCTCCTTCCAGCAAAAATATGTCATGGAATGACGTACGAATGGCTTCTATCGATGCATTTTTTCGGAATTTACGCTTGGGTCTAACTTCAGTGATTCTAGCACTCTCTCCATTCTTTTTCTTATATCTACCTGCTTAATCTGATTCACCGATCTATAATTCGGTTCCTTAAAATTATCATAACTAGTGAACTTAGGCCTAAAATCCTCTTCCATCAGGTAGTCCTTTTCTGAGGCGTTGAGTACGCAAGCGTACACCTTACCCTTGTCAACGTGCGTTATGGTTTCTCCCATATATACGCCCTCCGCTAGCTGCTGCTTGTGCAAAACAACAGTCCTAAGTTTCGTATTTACATGCATAGTAACTACTTTGGTGGACCTTCCGTTTACTACCTCCATACCACACTTCTTAACCCCAGTCACGGTTCCTTCCTGCCATGACATTAATGGAAAAGTAAGGATTATATTCTTATTGTTATCGTAGAATGATAACTGCTTATAGAGCGCATCCAGTATGGTGCGGCCCCAAAGATTATCGCGGCCAATTATCCCATCGGCCGGGATACCTTTCCTATCCACTTCCACTGCGTGCACTCTAAAACTCATACCCTAAATTCCACTGTGCCCTATTCTGAGCGACCCCAATGTCCTAATGCACCCTCCAAACGCTCCGTTAAGCGTAATTAAGTCCATTTGATTATTGTCTAGCCCCTTCCGTAAAACACTAGATTTTACGAGGCTAGTGTCCGCCCCTGAATCTACTAATAGCACTAGCTTTCCACTAGCTGATTCCTTGCAGGGTATCTCGATGAAGGCATCACCTATCCTGCTCATAGCGAAGCAACCTCCTTTTGTTCCCAATATGGACGTGTATCCACTCCCTAACTCTTCGTGATACTGGAGAGCCTCATGCTCCTCCTTCTCCTGGACTGTAGTTCCTACATTACTAGTCCCACGTACTTCCGGACTTATTATTACTTCCTTTCTTTTGGCTTTCCAGTCTATTGGCCTCGACTGGGCCGCTGGAAGTTTCCCTGGTTCTTATGTTGGGATTATCTTTCCCTGCATTCCATTGCCCGATGACCGATTCGTCCACATGAGAAGCATCTCAACCCTGTTGGGTGTTGCGTATCCTTGGTTCACTTCTGGAATTCCAATTTGGTTGCTGCTGACCACTCCCAGTTTTGAAAGGATTTCTTCCTTGGTTAATTCCTTCTGTTGAATTAACTCGAGGACTACTGAATTTACCCCTGCTGTCCCTCAAGGGTGGAACCGGGCGCCTCGTAGCTGGCTGCCTTTTACTCTGATTCCATTCTGTGTCTTCATGGCACTGTCTAATTGCCTCATGACCATATGTTTGGCACTCCATACAGTAGGGCGTGTTTTTCCGTGTAATGCACTCATCCCTTGTATGACCTTGCTTACGGCAGAACGAACATGTGGGTGCTCTCTGTACAAACCCCCTGTACGGATTTCTCGGATTCGCGGCTCTGCTATCGGAGACACCGGGATTATATGCTCCTCTGTATCTGTTTGGGACTTAATTACTTCCATCTCTGTTCACGACAGCGGCGGTGAACATGTCCTGTATATTTTCCAACATGTGTACCTCGCCGAACCCAGCCGTACTCCGTTCCACGAGAACTTGTGCTCTAACCGCTTCCTCTACTAATTCCTCCAGAGATCCTGTTCTGCTATTCAGCATATGAATCTTTAGAACGGAGTTGCGGAGGCCCACCACGAAAGTTGTCAACACCGACTCGTCAACTTCGTGTAATAACGCTGTATCTCCAATGCCATTGTACTTATTCCTGATTATTTCCTGGGCCATCATCTGAAGTGACTCTAAACGCCTGGCACAGGCACGTATGTCTTCACTTGCCAGCTGCTTCCCGATTCTTATTTGTTGGGTTATGTCCTCCAAAGATCTCTCCTTCAGATAAGTTCTCCTTATAAGACCGTAAAGCTCGTCCACACTGGCGATTTGCTTTGGCAACACAAGGTTGTACGCGTCTCCAAATAACCTTTGCTTAACACAGTCGAAGAAATCCTGCAACTCATCAGGGCTTATGCTTCGCTTTGCAAGCTCACAACCTTGAATGAATCTGTTAACTTCCGACCGTAAATCTTCTGAAGCTGCACCAGTAAACACAGGTACTAGCCTGGCCACTGTCTTTGAAATCTCCTCTACAACCATTTTGCGTATTTCTGTTTTACTTATGACCGGTAAAACTTGAGCGCTATCTTTATGAGTGGTTCCTAGCTTCACTTCTCCCGGATCTGAGAGGTAATTGACCAATGACGGACTCAAACTAATTAGTCTTCGATCGTTTGTTCGTACAGGCGAAATACTGTCCACAGTATTGGGACTTTCCTGTACCGTTACTGCTTCTGGCTCCTTTGGCGGATATCCCTTATTTTTATTAGTTATCGGACTTCCTGGAGAAAAAGGCTTGACACCGATTTCAGATGCGCCAAACACAAATCCCGCTTCCCTCTCTTCACTCAATACTAATCTGGGCTTTACCACTCGGTTTATCCCTTCTGGTGTTAGATACTCCGGCCAGCGCACTTCCGGTGGCAATGTCAATACCGTCTGTGTAAAGCCAGCCGTTGCTGATTTTGATCTCTCCCTATTCAGTGAGACCCTATTGGTCGCCCGTCCTATTTCTAATTCCGCACACTCCTTTTCCAACAGCGATGCTGCTTCCTCTGTCTCCGTCAATCTCCGAGAAAGTTCCTTTACCCTATTCTCGAGATACTATTTTTGTGCTCTCAAATCTTCTGTTTTCTCATGAGATTTGAACAACTTTTCTTCTGTCCTTTTTTGGATTGCCGTTAAGGCTTGATCCGCTACTTCTAATGGTGACACAGCTCCTCATGGTGACGCCTGCCTCCACAATTCCTGAGCTTCTTCCCTGCTCGTACTCGCTTCGAACTGGTCAACTATTTTCCCAGTAAACAGTTTGACCTCTGACTGTATTGATTTCAATCTGTTCCTTATTTCCTCGTCTGGCGAAACCAAACTCACAATCTCTTGTCCTAGTCCCTCTAATTCAGAACTAAATGTATCTGCCCATTCGTTTACCAGACCATTTATGTAGTCTGCGTAATTTTCCGCAAAATATTTTCCCTTGCCGTACTCAACTGCGTGAGGCAACAACAGTCCGTGATTATTGTTGAACTCTCTCCCCAGATCTTGCAACTGTGTTATTCGCTTGCGGTAATACACGTTGTCCTTACGTAACCTGCCGTCTTTCTTAAAATTACGGACCAATTTTTCAATCGTATCGCCAATTTGCTCCTGCAGCAGCAGTAATCCTTGCGCTTCCTTCGTCATATCCCAAATGCCAGAACAGATGGCGTATCCCAATTACAAATAAAAATCCAATAATTGTTAAAACTTGTTACAATATTTTAATCGATCTTACTTAATGATTCAAAACAGAGTTATTAAAAAAAAACATTCCACCGTAAATTCTATCTTTATATACATATTCTGCTATACTTGTTTTCCATCACAAAGTTCCGCTGTCTACCGGCGTCCATTAAGTCCTTCCATCAATGCAAAGTGGTCCTTGACTTCCTCACCAATACTCCTTGTTTTCCTCTCACCATCTTTAATACTCCCAAAAATCCATAGAAAAGGCCATATGTTTGTAAAAACCGAAATTTGATTTACCGGCAAAAGTGTCTTGATTCATTCCCGGAAATTTGAATCCATATTTAAAAACAAACCCGTAACGTATGCGCCACATAATAATAGCATTTAAATGTTTTCTTCAACATTGCTACGCAAATCGGAGTTTCCGTACTTCGAAAACTTTGATGCAACAACACGTGTTGTCTGCACCTCTTCACCTAATACCCTAAACTCAAAATGCCAAATATTTAAATCAATCTTTATTCTGATTTCAAAACAATATAAATTGAATCGTATAAATGTCCCTACCGACAAAAAAACACAAATCCCCTATCATAACCGTACGAACCCTATACCGTGGGACGTTCTTTCCGAACCAAACCAACCGGTATACACAAGTTCGCAATTCAATAACGCAAAATCCGTGAATAAACAGACACGTTCCACATTCCCCGAGAATGCTGAAACAAAATGTATTAAAAAGTATGAGCCTAATCTCAGTGGAACAACCCTATACAACCTGACCGTAAGTAAAAAAATCTTTCTTTTAGATCGCCCTATTGTCACCTAACCGCAGCGGCTAATCAGCCCCAATGCTGCTTCTTCTGCATGACCGGCGCAAAAGCGCCCACACGGCCACCGAAGAATCGTCGTCAAAATTTTCTTATATACTAGGATGTCCTACTATAGACATACTCACCATTTTCGTTCCCTCCATTGCCCTCCTTTGGGATGGTTATCCTGATATCTTCTTATTGGTGGATTCCCGCGTAGGAGTGCTCTTTTCCTGGCACTCGACGTTGAATCCTACCGGCTGCGCCAAAATGTTGGGGTCCTCGTGTCCTTGCTTGGCGGGTGACGTCCTGTCGCAGTTCTTTCGGGCGCGTGGCTGAAAAATCAAGAACCCTAACGTAGAATTCAAACACTATAACTTTTCAGTTTCAAAACACAAGAGATATTTATTATTACGAAACCTAATACTTATATACTATTTTTTAAACATCTATCTCAGTCTGTGAACTGACCTTTCTGGTGTTCCAGTTCTGCACCTGCTAATTGGTGTCAGTTGGTCAAGCCAACTGACCCACTTCAAAAGTGGCGACGGTGCATTACGCTGCCCTCGTCGACTCGACTGCGGAACTGTAATACCCTAAAAGCTTGCATAATAATGTTGCACAGATCACATTGACTTAAAACACTTAGACCCTAGAAGTATGCTTTATTATAACACAGTTTTAGCACATGCTAATTCAACATAGTGTGGCATCTATTAGGAGTCGGTGCTGTGAGTAAACTACACGTAGGTAGTTTGGTTCTAACTCACAACAACACCCCCCTTCAATTATAGCTTCAACCAGCAGTCTATAAAGATGTACCAGACAGAGCCTGCTAGACTTGTGTATGGTCACCAAGGAAAAGGTGGCATTGCCCAGCCGAGAACTCTACCACTATCGGACAAAAAGGTCTACGTTACTCACCACCATAGAAGACTCCCCAACAAATCCCTTTAATGCACACTGGTTTTTTTTACTAGCGCTCCTCATATGCGAAAAGAATACTCGGATGGTCAA
Source organism: Clusia tigrina (assembly GCA_920105625.2). Taxonomy (NCBI): domain Eukaryota; kingdom Metazoa; phylum Arthropoda; class Insecta; order Diptera; family Clusiidae; genus Clusia; species Clusia tigrina. The sequence goes on along the minus strand of OV050031.1, from coordinate 152,474,793 downwards.
CAATTTCAAGGAAGGGAACCAGATACAGAGAACACCTCCCTTTCAAAACCTCCGAACTACAGCCAATGATTCAGTTTACGCCCGATCATATCAGAGCCGCCACCGCATATCGAAACAAGGAAATAAACAGCATCCCTGATAGCGGGACGCTCGTCAGCCGGGACGGTTCATCTTAAGGGGGTGAGTTAGCAACACACGTATTGCATGTCGTTGGCGCCATGGTACAAAATATGCTGCCACAGCGTCCACGGCGCAGCCGCTACGCGTAAACATTGTAGACGTTGATGGTTTTATAAGGCCGAAGGAATCTGCATTACATGTGTTGCATGTCATTCGCGCCAGGCGCAGCCGTGAAACGCTACCATGCATCACGCGCTATCGCAACAGTCTCGAGCATGGTACGAACTATGCTGCAACAGCGACCGTGGGACAGCCGCTACGCGTAGACACGCTAGACACGGTGATGGTTCTCGGTACCCGAGAATATATACTCGTATATATATATATATACTCGTATATAAATATATATACATATATATATATATATATATATATATATATATATATATAACGGTTCCGCCATCTAACGTTTTTTTTTGTCAACTAGTGCTTATTTCGTGAATGGTAACACTTAGCTCATGTCTGATTTGACAGATAATTAGTTTATATATATATATATATATATATATATATATATATATATATATATATATATATATATATATATATATATATATATATATATATATATATATACGAGTATATATTGTTATTGTATATATTGTTATATACGAGTATATATATATTGTTGTATATATTGAGTTATATATTGTATGCATTGGGGCGCGTGTGCGTTATGGTATTATTAAAATATTTTTATGTGATAAGAGTTGAGGCTGACTGTATGTTCTAATGCAAATCCTTTATAGTTGATAAATATATGGATATATTTTCTGAAAATATGTAGTCCTAATAATTAAATAAAAACTTATTTACAACATCATGCACTTCATAAATTTTAAAAAAAATCTTAAATAGGTATAAGCATATTTTGTGGTTTTTTTAAAATAATTTGATTAATGCGTAGGAATCCAACTACAAATAAATAATTTTTTCTGATTTAGGTAGAAATAATGGAAATTTAAAGTTTTCTCTTAGACTACCGAACAATGATACTGTAAAAATTGATTTATCATTTCTATTTCTTACACTAAGTACAGTTTGTCAAGTACGAGTAAATGTTTTGACAAGGTAAAAAAATCGTGAATTTGATTTCTCCCCTACATAATAGAAGTTTACTAAAATGGTTAGAGTTTGGCTCGAATTATTCGCACAAGAGCTTGTGCGTATTAATTGTCGGCGAGTATTCTCAGCCAAATGTTTTGAGAAATGAAAGGTCTAGTTGCTGATTCAAGGCTGGTCTTTATTCAGCCAGATATTGGCTTTTTATATCATTTTCTTCCTACAAATTATGCTTATTTGTAACTTAAGTATATTTTAATCATCAATTTTCAATACTTCATAAATATGTGACAATCCAGCATATGCATGCATTGCTGAGATTGCTAGTTCAGCAATTCTCTGAAGTTCAATGGTCCGTACGAGTTACATATAATGTCAGTAACCCACCCAGTTATATAAATGCACAGTTGGGATCAGACGATATGGATCAATTCATTTGAATTATAAAAGTAAAAGCAATACAAAACCAATTACTGTAAATTTGACAGAAATGAATATAAAACAAAATAACGCAACGAACAATTTTCCAAGAACTGCACTGTTAAAGCAATAGTAAGCATAAGTATATAATTAAGCAATAATTATTAAGTTCGATGGGAAATAATTATTACTGAGTAAGCACTAACTTGTATGTAACTTAAGTTTCATTATTTAAATAAAATAAAGTAGAAGTCAGTCTGGTTAAGAGCCTCTTCGGCATCAGATCAGTAACTTCTAGTGTCTTTTTTTAAAAACCTCGCTTACCACGACAATAACGAAAGTGGCGCAGTCGGTACTCCTTTCTACAAAAGAAGAAAGGATAGTGATACGGGCAATTAATAAATAATACCCAACTCTAATCCTGCGATTCCGTAGCCAGCTGAGAAGTTGACCGTAATACAAAACCCACAAATTTTTTTTCAAAATAAAGATTATTAAAAAGATTTAAGTCAATTTCATAGATTTCCACAGGTAGGAAACCCTATGCCAAATTCCGGTCATGGAAATAGACAATATATAGAGTAATCGAAGCAAGCAAGAGGAAAGAAATGTTGAGTTGTACTCGTGTCAATATTTAAAGGATAAATTTTACCAAGATCAAAATGAGCAAGAGCAAACTTTTTTCGAGGAATAGCCTCAGACTGTCTTCCCACCATAACACAATTAAAAATAAAAAATACTCGTATATCGCTCTAATAGATACCGGTGCTAGTATAAGTTTGATTGACAGCAATATAAATTATTCCAAAAAATCATATTAAAGAACTCAATTGAATTTAGCACAATAACAAAAAATAACGTAATTAGATACGAAGTACAAACAGACGCACCTAATGAATTTAATCTCCCATATTATTCGAAAATAAGATGGAAAATGGCTCAATTGAAAGGAAGAAGTTATAGTTTTATTATAGGAGTTGATCTACTCAATTGTTTTGACACAATAATAAATTTAATAGATGGATGCACAATGCTTAATCAAAAGATTACGCAGTTTGAAAATAACCCATATAATAATTTAGATATTTGCACATTAGAAGCAAATGAATTTGAGTGGAATAGAATAAAATTAAGTCATCTGAACTTCGAAGAAAATAGAGAAGTAGTAAAAATCCTAAAAAAATACAAAAATTTATTTTTTAAAGAAGGGGACCAATTAACAAATACAATGAAGATTGTTCCCGAAAACAGGACAATGACGGACGAACAAATATTCAGTAAATTATACAGATACCCTCCACAACATGGAGCAGAAGTACAAAAGCAAATCAGAGAAATGGAAGAGAAGGAATTATAAGGAAAAGCTACTCGCGATACTCTAGTCCATTAATTGTACCTAAGAAAATGGATAATTCTGGAGAACGCAAATACAGGATCTTTATAGATTATAGTTTATTGAATGAGGTGAGCATAGACGACAAGTATCCACTTCCAAACATCGATTCAATTTCAGATAAATTAGGTAAAGCCCAGTACTTTCCAACTATAGATATAGCTAAAGGATACCACCAAATTTTAATCAGAGAACAAGACAGAGAAAAAACGGCTTTTCATTGTTATTTCAATGTCATTCGGTTTAAAAAATGCGCCCGCAACATTTCAACGCCTAGTTAACGAGACACTACGAGATTTTATAAATAAAACATGTCTAGTTTATCTTGACGATATACTAATTTTTAGCACGTCTCTTCACAAGCACGTAAACACAATAACAGAAATATTTAAATTATTAGAACAGGCTAAATGTTCAAATCGACAAGTGCAATTTCATGAAAAAGGAGACAGAATTTTTATGTGTTATTTTGACGGAAAACGGACTAAAGCCAAACCCAGACAAAATAAAAACAATACAAACAATACAAACATTAGCTAGAACCGAAAAACAAACAAAAAGCTTTTTGGGAATAACAGGGTACTATCGAAAGTTCATAAAGGACTATGCAAAGATAGCCCAGCCAATAACAAAATATCGAAAAAATAAGGTGAAAATAAATTTAAAAGACCCAACGTACATAGAAGCTTTCGACAAATTAAAAATGTTAATTAGTTCTTATCCAGTTTTAATATATTCAAATTTTGACAAAAAAATTATATTGACCACGTTCGCATCAAATTATGGAATCGGTGGTGTTCTTTCACAAGAAGGAGGAGGAAGGTGTGTTTCATTTGAAGAACTTTAAATAACCCCGAAAAAAATTACTTTGCAAAGGACAAATAATTTCTGGCTATTCTATGGAGTGTAAATTATTTAAGACCATATCTTTACAAGAATGATAGAATAGAAGATTGCGCCAATGCTGGTACGGTTCCTCTCTCTGCGCATCCCGTCACAAGGTACATACGAAATGAGAGAGCAGCGAAAATGCATATATTTTTCTGTGTGAGAAATGTGGTAATTTGTGTTTAATATTAAATATTTTAGTATTTATCGCATTTTATGATAATATTTATATAAATAAATGTAAAATAATATATTTCAATTTGTTTGGCATTAAAATTTTTGTTTTATTCAGTAGTTTGTTGGTTAATTTTGTGCCGTGAAAGTTGTTATTTAGTGTTTTGGTGCGATAATGGGAATATAAAATGAAATAATTATGGGAAGTGAAATAAAAAACACATATGCATATATACTTATTTTATAATTTTAGTTATTTTATTTATATATTTATGTTCATACATAGTTACATATACAGATATGCATGCATACTTATGTAGTAATAAATAGAAAGGTTTAAGCTAAACCAATTCTGTTATTTTTTAATGATATTTACAATAGATAAATAAAATATTAAACTTGACTCCTATAGAAGTGAAGCAACCACTTTTTTATTATTGAACCTTTGAAGTCGAACTTGTGCCATGGGCTCTATATCTTTGTTCATAGATGGAATATCACCTGGCTTTAAACGCCTTTTCATTCCAAATCCTGTAATGAAATATTTTTAAAATTTCATTAATATATTTTCCAATAAATTACTTACCCATTTCAACCTCCAAATTCGTTTCTATGAACTTTTCATCAAAATGTTCCATCCAAATTGCTTACAAATATAATTATATATTATATAATATAATATATAATACAAATATAAATTGTACTCGTTTACTTGCAAGTGCATTTATTAACTTATATATAATTCAAAATAATTAAAGACACTTTAAAACACAAATTATTTCCTTTGCGCATGCATTTTTCATATCAAAAAATATTTTAAAGTGCCACTTGACGTCACAGCCAATAAAGATGTGCTGAGTTTTTGTCGAAAGAGGAATAGCGGACCTGCGCATGGCGTAATATTCTATTCTATCATTCTTGATATCTTTATGGCAGAAAATACAAAATTTTTACAGACCACCAACCAATCAAATTCCTACACTCTAAATATAAAGGAAAAGACATATCACCAAGGCATCAAAGATGGTTGTTAAAATTAGGTGACTACGACTTTAACATAGAATATTTGAAAGGGAAAGAAAACCAGGTGGCAGATTTTCTAAGTAGAATAGAAAATAGTGAGGATGGCATTCAGAAAATTTAAGAATGTAAAGACATTAATAAAAAAAATTTTTTTACAAATTTCAAAAGATAACGAATCAAAATTAGAAATAATTGACAATTTAGAAGATAACGATTCTATAGCAACAAATCAATCAGCCGAAGAAAATTTACTAGATGGATTTTACATAAAAGAAGAAATAGTAAATAAGTACAAAACACAGATAATCTTAACTAATAACGAAGTTGAAGAATTTAAAACGTTGCACGGAAAAAGAATATGTTTGATAGCAGAATGCGATTTTGATTAAATGGGCGAAATATTTCGGAAATACGTTATGAAAGGAAATATAGGGATATACTCGGAGCTATCTGAAAGAAATTATAATAAAGTTCAACAAAAATTAATAGAAATGTTTTCTAATGATAGACAATTATAATTTATTAAGTGCACAATTAGAGCCCAAGATATCGAAACAGAAGTAGAATCAGTAAAGCAGATATCTTTATACCATATCAGGGAAAGTATGCATTCAAGTACTCAGGAAACGTATAATAATATTAACCTTGGACCGTCATCGTTCGTCGCTTCGGCGACGCTGGCTAACATTTTGCTGTTTTCTTTGTTTCCTTCGTTTTTTTTGTGATGATTTTTCGTACAGCGCCAGCCGCTGTTGTGATGTTGCTATGTGCAGATGATCGGCTTCATACGGTTAGTGTAAGTAGTTTTTTTTTTCTAAATTTGCGTAGTCGATACGACGATGGATGAAATTTGTGCTAGTTTTTTGTTTCAAAATATTTTTCTAAAGTTTTTATTTTTGCTTTTATTTTGGGTTTCTGCAGTTATTATAAAAGATGAGTGCCACTAAAATTTTTAACGTCGAAGAAATTGAAAAATTGTTTGCAATGTATGACGACGAGTACGAGCCAGACGATGAACTAGACAACAGCGAAGTAGAATCTGATGTAGAAGTCGAACAGAACGAAAATTTAGAGGAAGCACGTCAGAGGATGCAACTTACACAGATGAAGATAATGTAGTGTACAACACAAGTGTACACTGACGACCACACATCGTCATAGGCACAGCAGCAAGTCGCATATGCAAACAAACTGACAATAGCGCAACGTGTGCAATTGCACTCAATACCAAATACGCTAGACAAGCATTTTGGTGGTGCAATAACACACGCTGCCTATATTGCAGCGTATGCATATTGGACAGTGCAGTGACTTTAGCCCTGAACTTGCACTCAAAATTATTAATATAAACAAAGACGATGATTCGTCAATGAATAATATCGGTAATCCGATACTTGAGACAAATTTCGGGAATATGATTTGTAACTAGTAGAAATAAGATAGATATATTTTATGTTAGTTAGAATAAGAAAACAATAAGAATTCAATGATATAAAAGAGCCAGCGAGCCACCAAATAAACCAGAATTAATGTGAACTTCTAAAACTGCAATCCTGCATTAGATTTCTCATTTCTTCTCTCGGTGCTCTTAACTAGGCTTAGGTTCAGAACAGCACCAAAGAATAGCGTAACCAACGGCAAACTCTGCCGGTTACAATCTCTACTGAGGGCGACATTCCGCTTCGCACTAGGTTTCTGTATATCATTGCATTCATACGTTGTGTGAAACCTGCAATCGATGCGTAAGCCGATCTTGCAAGGCCAACGCAATTGATATTGATTCAACCCTCATCAACACACGTATATTCGGTACTATGGACGACGAAGATAGCATATTACAGACAGGATATAAAATTAATCAACAGATCAATGATTATTTCAATATAGCATTAGAACAATTAAACGAAGCTACAATTAACGATAAAGTTCAAATAGAAAAAGAATTTAATTCTATACATAAGCTCATTGAAGGTGAATATGAACGAAATTTATATTTAGAACAACTAACAAAAATACAATTGTGAAAAACCACAATTGAGCAAATATTTGATAAAGTAGTAGCAGCTAAATATACAATAATACATCCTAGTATATTAACAAGAAATGAAATAATAAAGTATGATATGGATTATAATAAATTCAAGTATTTACAATCGGGAGCAGCGTTCTTTAATGATACATAATTAGGCATTGGTATACAAATTCCAATAACCTTTATAAACGTGAAACTCAGATATCTCATACCAATACCCAATAAAAATAATAACGAAATAGATTACGAAATTGAAAAAATTTATGAATATGAAAATAAAACCTTTCAATTTGAAGAAAACAAACAGTTAAGAAATATGAAGAAAACCAAACAATGTACAATAAAATCGAGCTGCCAACTTATTAAAAATAAGAATCTAGAAATAACAGAAATAGAATCATTATTAAAAATGCAAATAATCTTTTAATCAAACATGCACAAAAAATGAAATTCTTGTAAACGAAAACAATTTAATATATTACAATAATTGTTCACTAAAAATAAATGATTCTTATTTGTCAAACTCTGAAGAAAATATAGAAGAAAAAATTGTATATACTCAATATGAACAACAACAAAATTTTACACAAAAAATTACATTAAGCGATATAGTAAAAATAAATAAATTAAATGTAAAAAATATTGCAAAATTAGATAACCTTATTAGAATTTCATATGGATGCATTATTTTCATAGCTATTTTAATAATATTAATTACCACATTGTCAATTACTAAACATCAACATATAAAAATAAAATTGAACATTAGAATTCAGGAGAATCATAAACTAAAGGGGGGAGTAGTTATGTATAATGTCAGTAACCCCCCCAGTCAATTCATTTTAAATATGAAAAGTAAAAGTAGTACAAAACCAGCTTCCGGCCTAATTTAAATTTGACAGAAAAGAATATAAAACAAAAAACCGCAACCAACAATATTCCAAGAATTGCAATGTTAAAGCAATAGTAAGCATAAGTATATAATTAAGCAATAATTATTAAGTTCGATGTGAAATAATTATTACTGAGTAAGCACTAATATTGTATGTAACTTAAGTTTCATTATTTAAATAAAATAAAGTAGAAGTCAGTCTGGTTAAAAGCCTCTTCTGCATCAGATCAGTAACTTCTAGTCTCTTTTTTTAAAAACCTCGCTTACCACGACAATAACGAAAGTTGGGCGGTGATTTGCTGATTTCGCTTGGACACGCTACATACACAAGTGTTTGTTGTTGTATGAATTTGTGCATGTAACGGGAGCTAGCGCTTTATTGATTGTTGTGCGCTGGGAGTAACCATGTGTACCCTACAATAGTACTTCTTTATTGTTTTAATAATTTTTTTGATTCATTTCATAAATGAACAGTAACAAAAAAAGAAATATTAAACTTAAGAGACAAAAACAGTGTTTTTACAATTATCTTTGGAACTCATTTAGCTGCGCAATGCATTTACCGTTATGAGATTCTACTTCACTAGGTTTTGTGCTCATTTTAGACGCAAATTAATCAAAAATAGTTGTTCTTTACTCATCGAGCAAAATTATCGTTAATTTAAGATTCCTGGTAAATGATCGGCATTTGATATGACTCAGTTGATTTACTATAACCACCGCATCCGAAAAAGTGTCCAAGATTTGTCCGAACCAATATTTGGACATTTTCAAACGTTATTTGAAACCGCGCAGTTAATTGTGGGCTCAATATTAATAACAGTCCGCAATTCAAATTTTACCAAGATAATGACCCAAAACATAGGGCACATAAGGTAAGGATGTGGGTTCTTTATATGTCCAAAAAAGTGTAAATACGGCAGCCCAAAGTCCACACTGAACCCTATTGAAAAATTGTGGTAACTTTGAAGAAAAAGACGGCCGAGAATATCCTTGAGGAGAATACTACAAGTCGTTATAGATGCTAGTAAATACATTAATTAAATGAAATGAATTGAAAAAAATTAATCTAAACAATAAAGAAGTACTATATTATGTACGGAGGAACTCTAATTGACGAATTTTTTACCTTTTCAAAACACTTTCTTGACAAACTGCAATTCATTGAATAATATAGAGACATTCAAATGTACACTCAAACGTTGAATTAACAAATATTAAAAAATATAGGCAAATTTATGGAATGAGTATATCCTAAAGATTATTTGAAACATAACCACAAAACTGACATCATCACCACATTCGTAGATAGAGAAAGAAAATAAAAAATGAACAGAAAAGAAATTAAAAATGTTATTCACAATTTCAAATATTGTTTACTAGAAGAACATTCAAGAGATCTTTACAACATTCAACTGTTGCTTTAGAGAGGTGATGGAGAACATAAAGTGGAATCAATATATGGTGAACATTACATCTGTTGTCCTTGGAGTAATAGTGAAACGAATCTGGGACCATATACTTGTATTTGTTTCTTCATTATCCATAAATATAAACAAGCTATGTATTAAATCTATATATATAAAAGAAAGTGTCCGAAGAGATGTAATCCCATAACTCGAGATTGGCCGAACCGATTTTGATGATTTGTACTTTGTTGGAAAGGTATTTTCTCAGTACGGGTTCAAAAAAAAAAAATCGAAAAAAATGTCAAAAACCAAAACTTCAAAATGTCTTATTTTGACCACCCAGCGTGTTACGACAGGTTTTTTTTCGATTTTTAAAATTTTTTTTTCCATTTTGTATTTATTTATTTTGTTATTTTGGCAACAACCAAAACAAGAATCAAATTTCAATGTAACATATCGTATCACAATTGAACTGTCAGATAGACACGCAACGTAACGCCATCTGTTATCGATCAATAGAGAAGCCAATTTTGTTTCATGTGTAGTGGCGCTGTTCACGTTGACTAAAAAACTGTTGATGTTGACGTTGTTCTCCATTTTACATGGACTTGACGTTTCGTTTCCTTCTATTTTTTCATATCTCTACTGTGCCATTTGATTCAGTTGCGCAGTTTCATCATTCGTTGCTGTTTCAGCGACCATATTGCACTTTGCGAATTCGTGTTTTGTTCGATCAAATAAAGTTTGCCGGCCATTGCGCATTACAGATTCGGATTTCTTCATTGCGATTTGGTGAGTTTTTGTGAATTAAAATTGATAACGAGAATATATAGTAGAACTAGCGGATCCCGTTGCACTTCGTTGGATTATTTTCATTTCATTTGAACACTGGCGATTGAGGCATTTTGCGAATTTGTTCTGTGTTGCATTGTTGGTTGGCTATTGGGATTTTTCTGTAAGAAGTGGTACGTTTCTATTGTTGTTCCATTGTTTTCAAATTTTCTATTCGGGATTTCGTTGTATTGCAGTTGTTCTTCATAATGCTCCCAACGAGAAGATCTAATTTAGGCCGACGTTCAGCTGGTGCACGAGCAGTGTCGACTCATCGTGCGAATATGAGTCAAGAAGATAGAAACATTGCGCAACAACGAAGAAATGCAAACCACGTCCAAATTCGTGCGCAACAAACAGAAGAACAACAGCAGGCGGTAATCGATTCGCGTAGATTGGCACAACAAAATCGTCGAGTAAATCGATCTGGAAATTTATCGATGCAAAGTCGACGAATAAATAATCAAAATAGACAACAAAGAAGAAGTGCTGGCAATGACAATTTGCTTCGAGTAGCATTCCGATATGATTGTGCATTCGATTATCGATCTCTTCCTGCCGTTCAATTTGGATCAATAGCTGTAGTATGTCCACATTGCAACGCATTGAAATTTCCAGGAGAAACACCTGGACTGTGTTGCCTTAGTGGAAAAGTCAAATTGCCAGCTTTGCCATCGCCACCGGAACCATTGCGATCGTATCTAGAAGGCGTAACAAGAGAATCAAAGCAATTTCTTGCAAATTTTCAGAACTATAATGGGTGCTTTCAAATGACTTCTTTCGCTACATCAATTATCAATGAAAGCGGATATAATCCGTCGTTCAAGGTAATTCCTGCTCAAATGAGTACTCATCCGTTTCCTTTGAATGATCGCATTTTATTAATTTTGAATTCGTCTCTTGGTAACCAGATTCAAGGGCAGGTGCATCATCGTGCTGGGTCGTTATTGCCGCTTTCTGATGGCGAATACAATTTCTTACAAATCTATTTCATTGGGATCGAGAGCGATGAAATAAACCGTCGTAGTGCATTGTACAACAGAACGAATTATGTCACCAAATCAATCAATTAAATGGAATCTTAATTTTATTTTCAAACTTTGCATTTATTTGTTATTTTGGATTCATTTGTTATTAGGTCAAGAAACAACGAAGAAACAACGAAGAAACAACGAAGAAAGTAAGTTCGATGAACTACTATGCATATCGTTTGATGATTCGTCACAATGAGGATAATTATCTGTTGCGATTTCGCCGATTGCTTCAACAATTCTGCGTGGATATGTATGTCAAAATCGAGACTGAACGGCTCAATTACATTCGTTTTAATCAAGCGAAATTACGTTCAGAGGAGTACATTCATTTGCGGGATGCAATAAGCACTGAAGGTGATGCGAGGAATCTCGGTCGACTAACAATCTTACCGGCAGCGTATGTTGGCAGTCCACGCCACATGCACGAGTATGCTCAAGATGCGATGGCGTTTGTTCGACAGTACGGTCGTCCTGATTTATTTGTCACCTTCACTTGCAACTCAAGATGGATTGATATTCAGCGCATTTTAATTCCAGGCCAAACTTCGAGTGATTGACATGATATCACCGCACGTGTGTTCAGACAGAAGCTGAAGGTTCTAATGGATTTCATCGTGAAACTTCGTGTATTTGGTGATGTTCGATGCTGGATGTATTCTGTTGGATGGCAGAAGAGAGCTTTGCCGCACGCGCATATTCTACTTTGGTTTGTTGAAAAGATTCGACCAGACGAAATCGATGCTGTCATTTGCGCAGAGATACCGGAACCAGAAATTGATCAAGAATTGTATGATATAGTCATCAAGAATATGATTCACGGACCGTGTAGCAACAATAACATGGATTCACCGTGCATGGCTAACGTGTGTTCTAAACGCTACCTACGTCCTCTCACTGCGGAAACTATTACTAGCAACGACGGATATCCACTTTTCGACGTCGTTCACCTGATGATAATGGCAGAACAGTTATATTGAAAGTGGAACAAAATGGTGTTGTGGTCCATAACAGTTGGATTGTTCCATATTCACAACTACTTTCCAAAACATTTGATGCGCATATCAATGTGGAGGACTGTAATTCGATTAAAGCAATCAAATACGTTTGCAAGTATATTACAAAAGGTAGTGATATGGCTGCGTTTGGTGTTCCGGATCCAAATGCCGATGATGAAGTAACGCGGTATCAAATTGGAAGATATGTTAGTTGCAATGAGGCTCTTTGGCGAATTTTTTCATTTCCAATTCATGAACGTCATTTGGCGGTGCATCTGGAGAATGGTCAACGTGTTTATTTCACTGAACACACTGCCATTCAACGTGCTGAAAGACCACCAGCTACAACATTGACCAGTTTCTTTTCGACATGCGAGAGTGATCCATTCGCACGAACATTGCTCTACTCTCAGATGCCGCGTTATTACACTTGGAATGCTTCATCGAAAAACTTTAAACGGCGAAAGCAAGGCGAGCGAGTTCCAGATTATCCAGATGCGTTCTCAACAGATGCCATCGGTCGTATTTACACAGTGCATCCATCTAGAAATGCAGAATGTTTCTATTTGCGATTACTGTTGGTGAATGTTCGTGGGCCAACTTCATTCGAGTCACTTCGAACCGTCGATGGAGTACTCTGTCCTACATATCGTGATGCCTGTCAACGTTTACAATTACTGGAGAATGATACACATTGGGATATGACTCTTGCTGATGCAATTATGTGCGCACCTGCAAATCAAATACGTTCATTCTTTGCAATCATAATTTCGACGTGTAATCCATCAAATCCGAAAGATTTGTGGGATAAATACAAAGACAACATGTCAGAGGATTTTTTGCATCGACTTCGTGCTGCAACCGGAGATTTCAATTTGGGAATGACTGATGATATTTACAATGAATCGTTGATTGCGATTGAGGATATATGTTTGCTTATTAGCGGCAATTTGTTGTGTACTTTAGGAATACCAGCGCCTAATCGTTCAATGCACGATGCTTTCAATCAAGAATTAGACCGTGAACGTCAATATGATCGAGACGCATTGAGCCAAATGGTTTGTGATAATGTTCCATTGTTAAATCCTGAGCAGAAAATCGTGTATGAAACATTGATGAAGGCGATTGATGACGGAAATGGGAGAATATATTTTATCGATGCGCCCGGTAGTACTTGTAAAACATTTCTCATTTATATATATATATATATATATATATATATATATATATATATATATATATATATATATATATATATATATATATATATATATATATATATATATATATATATATATATATATATATATATATATATATATATATATATATATATATATATATATATATATATATATATATATATATATATATATATATATATATATATATATATATATATATATATTGTTACGAAATTGCCCTCTTGACAATTTACTCTGTTACAAAATTGCCCTCCTGACAATTCCTCTAACTCTCTGTACTCGGACTCGTACCGCTGGATTGTGTAGTAATCAAACAATCGCTGGTTAAATTAAAATAATTAGCTTTATTTAATTATTGCTATTTACACATTTAATATTAGGCTTAAAGTTTACTTAGTTATGATTTGCACTTTATTTAACACTTTATTTAATAAGTAATTTCATCACTTTGCACAATTACAAATACTGCTGCTTTGATTATAATGCTAGATGCACACACTTTTACGGTCTCTGATCTACTGTCTTCGACTTTGAACAGTCTTGTCGCTTTTGTAGTTTTCGAATGGTTGGTGTAGAAGCTTCTATCCTCTTCGACAGAAGTCGAGAATATTCTTTTTGATATTACCGACAGATGGTTCTTGAATAAACTTTTATTCGAATAGTTCGCATCTTGACTCACAGGGGGCACTCATTCTCCAGATGGGATCCTAAAAGTATGCAATCCCTTTTCACTGAGCTATCACGTTTCACTGCCCTCCGCTTAAACTTGTTCGTCCCGAACAAGGATAGTACTGCAACCTTTATAAGGAGATAACCTCTCTAAATGAACGACTTTCATTTTGCTCCTGGCCTTTCTCGCCAACTGGATGCGGTATACTACATCGTTGAGCCGCTTTATCACCTTATAAGGGCCTTCCCAGTGTGTTTGCAGTTTTGGCGATAATCCCTTTTTCCTTTGCGGATTATGAAGCATAACTAGCTGCCCTTCCTGAAATCCCTTGGAGTTTGCTCGTAGATCATATCTGGCTTTCATTTTATCACTCATCAGTTGTGTGCGCTTTCTGATGGTTCCATGAATTTCATTCAGCTGTCTTCGTTTGTCAGCTACATAACTGCTACATGAAACTTCCGTAGATGAGTAGGCACCGAATCAGATCTGCAGGTAATCTTATGTCATGCCATTAAGAAGAGGGGTATGTGTTGGTCCCAATCTTTCTGGTTTCTGTCCACGACTTTCCTTAGGTGTTCCTCAAGCGTACGATTAAATCTTTCAACCATTCCATCGGACTGTGGGTGCAAAAGGGTTGTACGAGTTTTGCGTATGCCCATCAATTCACTCATTTCCCTGAATATTGTTGACTCGAAATTTCTGCCTTGATCCGAGTGCAACTCGAGGGGAGCTCCGAATCTGCAGACCCAATTATTGATAAATGCATCTGCAACGGTCTTAGCTTCTTGATCGGGAATGGGGTACACTTCTGGCCATTTACTAAAATAGTCGATTACGACGAGAACATATTTGTTGCCGGAATCACTAATTGGAAACGGACCTGCTATGTCCATTACAATACGCTCAAATGGCGCTCCCACGTTGTATAAATGCATCTTCCCCTGGCTGCGACGGCTCGGTCCCTTGGCAGCTGTACACTTTTCACAAGCACTAATCCAGCCAACCACCGATTGCTGGCAACCAACCCAATAAAATCGTGTTTTAATTTTCTCGACTGTTTTTGTTATTCCCAAATGTCCTCCGCTTGGCCCACTATGGTATTCCTTGAGAATTTCGCTTATTCTTGCCTTGGGTACCACAATCAAGTTCTTCGTGGTTTTTCCATCTTCGCTCTCCCACAGGCGGAATAGGCATCCATCTTGCAGCTTTAAGCTATTCCATTGAGCCCAATATGCTTTAGTTATGGGGCTTTCAGTCGAGATTTCGTTCCAATCAGGCCGTTTTCCTTCGCTCTTACTTGATACGATTTTTGCCAAATCTGGGTCATTTCGTTGTTCTTCTTTTATCTTTTCCGCTGTCCATTCATCGTCTGGTAAAACAGCCATTAAGCGCACATCGACTACTCCTTCTTTCCCTTCAGCTTTAGAACAGTGCTTACATTCCATACTGCAAGGACGTCGTAATAGTGCATCAGCATTCCCGTGGTTTCCGCCTCTGCGATGTTCTATTGTGAAATCGTAGCTTTGGAGTCTCTCAATCCATCTCGCAACCTGACCTTCGGGATTTTTGAACTGTAATAGCCAGCACAGAGCAGCGTGATCCGTTCTCAACAAGAACTTTTGTCCATACAAGTACTTGTTAAAGTGCTTCACGCACTGCATAACCGCCAAAAGTTCTCTCCGTGTTACACAGTAATTTCGCTCTGCCTTTGATAAGATCTTGCTGAAGTAGGCTATTACTCTTTCATGTCCGTCAATAACTTGCGACAGGACACCTCCAATCCCGAATCCACTTGCATCTGTATCCAAAATAAATTTTTCGCCAGGTATTGGATACGCAAGGATCGGAGCTGTACACAATAGCTCTTTCAATCTGTTGAATGCCTTCTCCTGTTCGCTTTTCCACTCAAAAGGACAATTTTTCCTCGTTAATGCATGCAGACTACCAGCCACGTCTGCAAAGCCTGGAACAAACCGTCTGTAATAGGTGCAAAGACCCAAGAAGCTGCGTAGCTCATGCAAACTAGTTGGTCTTGGCCACTCCCTTACTGAGTCTATCTTATCTGGATCTGTGTGTACTCCTTCAGGTGTGACTTTATGTCCAAGGTACTTGACTTCTTTCTTGAAGAACGAGCATTTCTTTGCGCTCAGCTTCAACCCTGAAGCTCCTAATCGCATCAATACTTCTTCCAAATTCTTCAAGTGGTCCTCGAAGTCCTTTCCCATAACGATGATGTCATCTAAGTACACCAGACACGTTTTCCAGTGGAGACCCTTTAGCACATGTTCCATTAAGCGTTCAAATGTAGCTGGAGCATTACACAGTCCGAATGGCATCACCAAAAATTGCCATAGTCCATCACCGGCACTGAATGCTGTCTTTTCCTTGTCTTGTTCGTCTACTGCCACTTGCCAATATCCGCTTTGTAAATCCAGCGCTGAGAACCAATTTGAACCAGAAAGTGTGTCCAACGTATCGTCGATTTGAGGTAATGGATAACTATCTTTCTTCGTTATCTCATTTAGTTTACGATAATCTACACAGAAACGTGTGGAGCCATCCTTCTTCTTGACTAATACCACTGGAGAACTCCAGGGGCTCGCTGATGGCTCTATGACGTTGTTCTGATGCATTTCCTTCAGCAATACATTCACCTCTTGTCTCTTTGCCAGAGGTACTCTTCTTGACGCTTGACGAATGGGTTTGGCATCACCAGTGTTGATTGTGTGTTTCACCATCTTTGTTCTGCCTTCGTTTTTACCCTTTTCAGCAAATACTGACCAATGTCTTGCCAAAAGTTGGCTGGCAGTCCTCCTCTGCTCTGTGGATAAGTCTTTGCTCCATTCTTTCGTGAGATCGTCGAGTACCTTTTTATCAGCTGGTATCTTCATTTTTGTGTCTCGAGGCTGGCTTTCACAGTTTACAATTGCCGAAATTGCCCGGCAATTTCCAATTATCTGTCCTTTCTCTATGGTTTTAGCGGAATTTGCAAAATTGACCACTCTTACTGGCACTATTCTGTTCTGCTGTTCTTCTACGAGGGTTTTTAAAATGATGATGTCATCCAGTACAAATTTTTCATCCGTTTCCACAACCCACAACTTGTTCTTCTCCACATCTCCGTCCATTTTGGCCCATATGACTGCCTCTGACTTTGCTGGGATTTTTGTCCGCCGCGATACAATGGCTTGTCGGATACCTCCATACTTATCCTCACCAACGGATAACGGTATTTCGGTGTTCGCATACTTCAACATTCGGCATTTCAAATCTAGGGTGAATCCATTCCGTATCATAAAATCCACACCTAAGATTAATTCGTCCACAATATCCGCAACTACAAACTCGTGCGTCACTGTTGTGGTGCCGATAGTTATTTTCCGTGTAACTTTTCCCAGTACCGGTGCATCATCTCCAGTTGCCGTACGCAATCTTATTCCCAGAAGCGGCTCGATTCCCCGAGCGAGATCCCTTCTAATTATGGAATGTGATGCACCCGTATCCAATGTTACCACGATTTTTCTTCCATTTACTACGCTGTCGACAGTTAGGCTGTTGATTTTCCGTGCCATCTGAGAAACGAAGATTCTGGGGCTACATGTTGTGGGAGTCAGATCAAGCCCCTCGAGACTGACTCCATCTAGTTTGTCGACGGCTTTTCAACGTTTTCTGATTCCCTACTTTGGAATCTGACTTGCTTTGGAGGTCTTACCGGTGAGCGTGATCTAGAACGTTTCCGTCTCGATTGGCAAATACGGGCCATGTGTCCGACCTCTCCACAGGTGAAGCATTTGCCCGTGAAACTTTGGCCGCTTTCAACTTGTACCTGACGGGCTCTGTATACTGGCTGGCACATCAAGGCTGCTGTCTCTGAAGTTAAAGCGCTAACTATTGTCTCCATATATGTAGCTTTCGGATTAGTTATTGCAGAACGCTTTATCTCCGCATCGCGAATGCCATATACAAAGGTGTCCATCATACACCTCTCAGTGATCTCTCCTGGGTAGGCAAGATGAGCCAACCGCTCCACTTCCGCCGCAAACTGTTGAAGAGACTCACCACTCTTTTGTACACGTGTTCGTAGCTCTACTTGGTACATCTGCTTGCGATGTTCACTACCATACTTGCGCTGAACTGCATTCATTAAGCTTCCATAGCAGTCTCGCTCACTTTCTGAGATAGTTTGAAGCACATCAGCGGCAGCACCTTTCAACGAAACGGTTAATGCTGCCACTTTTTCGCGAGCACTCCAACCATTTGTGCTAGCGGTAGTCTCAAACTGCATTCTGAAGACACTAAATGTTGTGGTTCCATCATAGGTAGGAGGCTTCAGTTTTATTGAGGATAAAGCTGGCACAGGCAATGCACCTTCCTGTAGTAGGTGAATTCTTTGCTCTAATTCGTTTTGCTTTTGCTCGTTCGCAATTAATTTTTGTTCTACAGATTTTTCGAACGATTCCTGCCGTGTCTCAATTTCACAAACCTTCCTGTCTACCATCTCGGACATTTCTTTCATCTGCTGTGAATTTTGTTCCGCTAGTAGAGCAAGTCGTATTTCACTCTGCTGTAACTGTTCTTTAACATCCTCTCTGACAGCTTGAGCATTTTGTTGTAATCGCTCCTGTATCCTCTCATCGACTGCTTGCTTCAGGGTTTCAGCATTTTGTTCTAATTGTTCCTTGACAGCTTGAGAATTTTGTTGTAACTGCTGCTGCATATCCTGTTTAAAGGATTGCATTATCCCGATAAGTGCGCTCATGTCAAAGTTACCCGTGTTAGGTTCTTGTGGTGTTTATTCGTGG
This sequence comes from Clusia tigrina, assembly GCA_920105625.2. Taxonomy (NCBI): domain Eukaryota; kingdom Metazoa; phylum Arthropoda; class Insecta; order Diptera; family Clusiidae; genus Clusia; species Clusia tigrina. Next base: position 152,455,783 of record OV050031.1, on the reverse strand, counting down.
CGAGATGTCGTTGGCTCTTCACACTGGAATTCATGCTCATCGACGTCTATACCCTGCTCCTCTAAAGCGCTTCTTAATCGCACCTGCAGCTCCGCTTTAAGCCCTTGTGTTTGCAAATTTAAGCGCTCAAGCTCCTTCTTGAGCTGCTCCAATCTCAGTTTTTCGAATTTAACCATTGTTTATTACAGATACACAATCCCACTTCTGACACCAATTGTTACGAAATTGCCCTCTTGACAATTTACTCTGTTACAAAATTGCCCTCCTGACAATTCCTCTAACTCTCTGTACTCGGACTCGTACCGCTGGATTGTGTAGTAATCAAACAATCGCTGGTTAAATTAAAATAATTAGCTTTATTTAATTATTGCTATTTACACATTTAATATTAGGCTTAAAGTTTACTTAGTTATGATTTGCACTTTATTTAACACTTTATTTAATAAGTAATTTCATCACTTTGCACAATTACAAATACTGCTGCTTTGATTATAATGCTAGATGCACACACTTTTACGGTCTCTGATCTACTGTCTTCGACTTTGAACAGTCTTGTCGCTTTTGTAGTTTTCGAATGGTTGGTGTAGAAACTTCCACGATATTCTCGTATATTCTAGAAGCTTCTATCCTCTTCGACAGAAGTCGAGAATATACTTTTTGATATTACCGACAGATGGTTCTTGAATAAACTTTTATTCGAATAGTTCGCATCTTGACTCACAGGGGGCACTCATTCTCCAGATGGGATCCTAAAAATATGCAATCCCTTTTCACTGAGCTATCACGTTTCAATATATATATTGTTACGAAATTGCCCTCTTGACAATTTACTCTGTTACAAAATTGCCCTCCTGACAATTCCTCTCTGTACTCGGACTCGTACCACTAGATTGTGTAGTAATCAAACAATCGCCGGTTAAATTAAAATAATTATCTTTATTTAATTATTGCTATTCACACATTTAATATTAGGCTTAAAGTTTACTTAGTTATTATTTGCACTTTATTTCACAAACCATTAGTCACTTTATTTAATAAGTAATTTCATCACTTTATTTAATAATGATTTTCATCACTTTGCAAAATTACAAATACTGCTAATACTGCTGCTTAGATTAAAATGCCTGATGTATACACTTTTACGATCTCTGATCTACTGTCCTCGAGTTTGAACAGTCTTGTCGCTTTTATAGTTTTCGAATGGTTGGTGTAGAAACTTCTACGCTATTCTCGTAGTTTCTAGAAGCTTCTATCCTCTTCGACAGAAGTCGAGAATATTCTTTTTGATATTACCGGCAGATGGTTCTTGAATAAACTTTTATTCGAATAGTTCGCATCTTGACTCACAGGGGGCACTCATTCTCCAGATGGGATCCTAAAAGTATGCAATCCCTTTTCACTGAGCTATTAGGTTTCACTGCCCTCCGCTTAAACTTGTTCGTCCCGAACAAGGATAGTACTGCAACCTTTATAAGGAGATAACCTCTCTAAATGAACGACTTTCATTTTGCTCCTGGCCTTTCTCGCCAACTGGATGCGGTATACTACATCGTTGAGCCGCTTTATCACCTTATAAGGGCCTTCCCAGTGTGTTTGCAGTTTTGGCGATAATCCCTTTTTCCTTTGCGGATTATGAAGCATAACTAGCTGCCCTTCCTGAAATCCCTTGGAGTTTGCTCGTAGATCATATCTGGCTTTCATTTTATCACTCATCAGTTGTGTGCGCTTTCTGATGGTTCCATGAATTTCATTCAGCTGCCTTCGTTTGTCAGCTACATAACTGCTACATGAAACTTCCGTAGATGAGTAGGCACCGAATTTCAGATCTGCAGGCAATCTTATGTCACAACCGAAAATAGCCTTAGCTGGTGTTGTAGATGTTGTATCGTGAGTTGCCGAACGGTATGCCATTAAGAAGAGGGGTATGTGTTGGTCCCAATTTTTCTGGTTTCTGTCCACGACTTTTCTTAGGTGTTCCTCAAGCGTACGATTAAATCTTTCAACCATTCCATCGGATTGTGGGTGCAAAGGGGTTGTACGAGTTTTTCGTATGCCCATCAATTCACTCATTTCCCTGAATATTGTTGACTCGAAATTTCTGCCTTGATCCGAGTGCAACTCGAGGGGAGCTCCGAATCTGCAGACCCAATTATTGATAAATGCATCTGCAACGGTCTTAGCTTCTTGATCGGGAATGGGGTATACTTCTGGCCATTTACTAAAATAGTCGATTACGACGAGAACATATTTGTTGCCGGAATCACTAATTGGAAACGGACCTGCTATGTCCATTGCAATACGCTCAAATGGCGCTCCCACGTTGTATAAATGCATCTTCCCCTGGCTGCGACGGCTCGGCCCCTTGGCAGCTGTACACTTTTCACAAGCACTAATCCAGTCAACTACCGATTGCTGGCAACCAACCCAATAAAATCGTGTTTTAATTTTCTCGACTGTTTTTGTTATTCCCAAATGCCCTCCGCTTGGCCCACTATGGTATTCCTTGAGAATTTCGCTTATTCTTTCCTTGGGTACCACAATCAAGTTCTTCGTGGTTTTTCCATCTTCGCTCTCCCACAGGCGGAATAGGCATCCATCTTGCAGCTTTAAGCTATTCCATTGAGCCCAATATGCTTTAGTTATAGGGCTTTCAGTCGAGATTTCGTTCCAATCAGGCCGTTTTCCTTCATTCTTACTTGATACGATTTTTGCCAAATCTGGGTCATTTCGTTGTTCTTCTTTTATCTTTTCCGCTGTCCATTCATCGTCTGGTAAAACAGCCATTAAGCGCACATCGACTACTCCTTCTTTCCCTTCAGCTTTAGAACAGTGCTTACATCCCATACTGCAAGGACGTCGTGATAGTGCATCAGCATTCCCGTGGTTTCCGCCTCTGCGATGTTCTATTGTGAAATCGTAGCATTGGAGTCTCTCAATCCATCTCGCAACCTGACCTTCGGGATTTTTGAACTGTAATAGCCAGCGCAGAGCAGCGTGATCCGTTCTCAACAAGAACTTTTGTCCATACAGGTACTTGTTAAAGTGCTTCACGCACTGCATTTCGCTCTGGCTTTGATAAGATCTTACTGAAGTAGGCTATTACTCTTTCATGTCCGTCAATAACTTGCGACAGGACACCTCCAATCCCGAATCCACTTGCATCTGTATCCAAAATAAATTTTTCGCCCGGTATTGGATACGCAAGGATCGGAGCTGTACACAATAGCTCTTTCAATCTGTTGAATGCCTTCTCCTGTTCGCTTTTCCACTCAAAAGGACAATTTTTCCTCGTTAATGCATGCAGACTACCAGCCACGTCCGCAAAGCCTGGAACAAAGCGTCTGTAATAGGTGCAAAGACCCAAGAAGCTGCGTAGCTCATGCAAACTAGTTGGTCTTGGCCACTCCCTTACTGAGTCTATCTTATCTGGATCTGTGTGTACTCCTTCAGGTGTGACTTTATGTCCAAGGTACTTGACTTCTTTCTTGAAGAACGAGCATTTCTTTGCGCTCAGCTTCAACCCTGAAGCTCCTAATCGCATCAAAACTTCTTCCAAATTCTTCAAGTGGTCCTCGAAGTCCTTTCCCATAACGATGATGTCATCTAAGTACACCAGACACGTTTTCCAGTGAAGACCCTTTAGCACATGTTCCATTAAGCGTTCAAATGTAGCTGGAGCATTACACAGTCCGAATGGCATCGCCAAAAATTGCCATAGTCCATCACCGGCACTGAATGCTGTCTTCTCCTTGTCTTGTTCGTCTACTGCCACTTGCCAATATCCGCTTTGTAAAACCAGCGCTGAGAACCAATTTGAACCAGAAAGTGTGTCCAACGTATCGTCGATTCGAGGTAATGGATAACTATCTTTCTTCGTTACCTCATTTAGTTTACGATAATCTACACAAAAACGTGTGGAGCCATCCTTCTTCTTGACTAATACCACTGGAGAACTCCAGGGGCTCGCTGATGGCTCTATGACGTTGTTCTGATGCATTTCCTTCAGCAATACATTCACCTCTTCTCTCTTTGCCAGAGGTACTCTTCTTGACGCTTGACGAATGGGTTTGGCATCACCAGTGTTGATTGTGTGTTTCACCATCTTTGTTCTGCCATCGTTTTTACCCTTTTCAGCAAATACTGACCAATGTATTGCCAAAAGTTGGCTGGCAGTCTTCCTCTGCTCTGTGGATAAGTCTTTGCTCCATTCTTTCGTGAGATCGTGGAGTACCTTTTTATCAGCTGGTATTTTCATTTTTGTGTCTCGCGGCTGGCTTTCACAGTTTAAAATTGCCGAAATTGCCTGGCAATTTCCAATTATCTGTCCTTTCTCTATGGTTTTAGCAGAATTCGCAAGATTGACCACTCTTACTGGCACTATTCTGTTCTGCTGCTCTTCTACGAGGGTTTTTCCAATGATGATGTTATCCAGTGCACATTTTTCATCAGTCTCCACAACCCACAACTTGTTCTTCTCCACATCTCCGTCCATTTTGGCCCATATGACTGCCTCTGACTTTGCTGGGATTTTTGTCCGCTACGATACAATGGCTTGTCGGATACCTCCATACTTATCCTCACCAACGGATAACGGTATTTCGGTGTTCGCATACTTCAACATTCGGCATTTCAAATCTAGGGTGAATCCATTCCGAATCATAAAATCCACACCTAAGATTAATTCGTCCACAATATCCGCAACTACGAACTCGTGCGTCACTGTTGTGGTGCCGATAGTTATATTCCGTGTAACTTTTCCCAGTACCGGTGCATCATCTCCAGTTGCCGTACGCAATCTTATTCCCTGAAGCGGCTCGATTCCCCGAACGAGATCCCTTCTAATTATGGAATGTAATGCACCCGTATCCAATGTTACCACGATTTTTCTTCCATTTACTACGCTGTCGACAGTTAGGCTGTTAATTTTCCGTGCCATCTGAGAAACGAAGATTCTGGGGCTACTTGTTGTGGGAGTCAGATCAAGCCCCTCGAGACTGACTCCATCTAGTTTGTCGACGACTTTTCAACATTTTCTGATTCCCTATTTTGGAATCTGACTTGCTTTGGAGGTCTTACCGGTGAGCGTGATTTAGAACGTTTCCATCTCGATTGGCAATTACGGGCCATGTGTCCGACCTCTCCGCAGGTGAAGCATTTGCCCGTGAAACTTTGGCCGTTTTCAACTTGTACCTGACGGGCTCTGTATACTGGCTGGCACACCAAGGCTGCTGTCTCTGAAGTTAAAGCGCTAGCAACTGTCTCCATATATGTAGCTTTCGGATTAGTTATTGCAGAACGCTTTATCTCCGCATCGCGAATGCCATATACAAAGGTGTCCATCATACACCTCTCAGTGATCTCTCCTGGGTAGGCACGATGAGCCAACCGTTCCACTTCCGCCGCAAACTGTTGTAGAGACTCACCACTCTTCTGCACCCGTGTTCGTAGCTCTACTTGGTACATCTGCTTGCGATGTTCACTACCATACTTGCGCTGAACGGCATTCATCAAGCTTTCATAGCAGTCTCGCTCACTTTCTGAGATAGTTTGAAGCACATCAGGGGCAGCACCTTTCAACGAAACGGTTAATGCAGCCACTTTTTCGCGAGCACTCCAACCATTTGTGCTAGCGGTAGTCTCAAACTGCATTCTGAAGACACTAAATGTCGTGGTTCCATCATAGGTAGGAGGCTTCAGTTTTATTGAGGATAAAGCTGGCACAAGCAATGCACCTTCCTGTAGTAGGTGAATTCTTTGCTCTATTTGTTGCTTAAATTCGTTTTGCTTTTGCTCGTTCGCAATGAATTTTTGTTCTACACATTTTTCGAACGATTCCTGCCGTGTCTGAATATCACAAACCTTCCTGTCTACCATTTCGGACATTTCTTTCATCTGCTGTGAGTTTTGTTCCGCTAATAGAGCGAGTCGTGTTTCACTCTGCTGCAACTGTTCTTTAACACTCTTTTCAACGAATGCAACACTCTTTTCGACGGATGCAACACTCTTTTCGACGGATTGAGCATTTTGCTGTAATTGCTGCTGCATCCTCTCTTCGGCTGCTTGAGAACTTTGATGTAACTGCTGCATATCCTGTTTAAAGGATTGCATTATCCCGATAAGTGCGCTCATGTCAAAGTTACCAGTGTTAGCTTCTTGTGGTGTTTCTTCGTGGCGAGATGTCGTTGGCTCTTCACACTGGAATTCATGCTCATCGACGTCTATACCCTGCTCCTCTAAAGCGCTTCTTAATCGCACCTGCAGCTCCGCTTTAAGCCCTTGTGTTTGCAAATTTAAGCGCTCAAGCTCCTTCTTGAGCTGCTCCAATCTCAGTTTTTCGAATTTAACCATTGTTTATTACAGATACACAATCCCACTTCTGACACCAATTGTTACGAAATTGCCCTCTTGACAATTTACTCTGTTACAAAATTGCCCTCCTGACAATTCCTCTAACTCTCTGTACTCGGACTCGTACCGCTGGATTGTGTAGTAATCAAACAATCGCTGGTTAAATTAAAATAATTAGCTTTATTTAATTATTGCTATTTACACATTTAATATTGGGCTTAAAGTTTACTTAGTTATGATTTACACTTTATTTAACACTTTATTTAATAAGTAATTTCATCACTTTGCACAATTACAAATACTGCTGCTTTGATTATAATGCTAGATGCACACACTTTTACGGTCTCTGATCTACTGTCTTCGAGTTTGAACAGTCTTGTCGCTTTTGTAATCGGGAATGGGGTACACTTCTGGCCATTTACTAAAATAGTCGATTACGACGAGAACATATTTGTTGCCGGAATCACTAATTGGAAACGGACCTGCTATGTCCATTGCAATACGCTCAAATGGCGCTCCCACGTTGTATAAATGCATCTTCCCCTGGCTGCGACGGCTCGGTCCCTTGGCAGCTGTACACTTTTCACAAGCACTAATCCAGTCAACTACCGATTGCTGGCAACCAACCCAATAAAATCGTGTTTTAATTTTCTCGACTGTTTTTGTTATTCCCAAATGTCCTCCGCTTGGCCCACTATGGTATTCCTTGAGAATTTCGCTTATTCTTGCCTTGGGTACCACAATCAAGTTCTTCGTGGTTTTTCCATCTTCGCTCTCCCACAGGCGGAATAGGCATCCATCTTGCAGCTTTAAGCTATTCCATTGAGCCCAATATGCTTTAGTTATGGGGCTTTCAGTTGAGATTTCGTTCCAATCAGGCCGTTTTCCTTCGCTCTTACTTGATACGATTTTTGCCAAATCTGGGTCATTTCGTTGTTCTTCTTTTATCTTTTCCGCTGTCCATTCATCGTCTGGTAAAACAGCCATTAAGCGCACATCGACTACTCCTTCTTTCCCTTCAGCTTTAGAACAGTGCTTACATTCCATACTGCAAGGACGTCGTTATAGTGCATCAGCATTCCCGTGGTTTCCGCCTCTGCGATGTTCTATTGTGAAATCGTAGCTTTGGAGTCTCTCAATCCATCTCGCAACCTGACCTTCGGGATTTTTGAACTGTAATAGCCAGCGCAGAGCAGCGTGATCCGTTCTCAACAAGAACTTTTGTCCATACAAGTACTTGTTAAAGTGCTTCACGCACTGCATAACCGCCAAAAGTTCTCTCCGTGTTACACAGTAATTTCGCTCTGCCTTTGATAAGATCTTGCTGAAGTAGGCTATTACTCTTTCATGTCCGTCAATAACTTGCGACAGGACACCTCCAATCCCGAATCCACTTGCATCTGTATCCAAAATAAATTTTTCGCCAGGTATTGGATAGGCAAGGATCGGAGCTGTACACAATAGGTCTTTCAATCTGTTGAATGCCTTCTCCTGTTCGCTTTTCCACTCAAAAGGACAATTTTTCCTCGTTAACGCATGCAGACTACCAGCCACGTCTGCAAAGCTTGGAACAAAGCGTCTGTAATAGGTGCAAAGACCCAAGAAGCTGCGTAGCTCATGCAAACTAGTTGGTCTTGGCCACTCCTTACTGAGTCTATCTTATCTGGATCTGTGTGTACTCCTTCAGGTGTGACTTTATGTCCAAGGTACTTGACTTCTTTCTTGAAGAACGAGCATTTCTTTGCGCTCAGCTTCAACCCTGAAGCTCCTAATCGCATCAATACTTCTTCCAAATTCTTCAAGTGGTCCTCGAAGTCCTTTCCCATAACGATGATGTCATCTAAGTACACCAGACACGTTTTCCAGTGGAGACCCTTTAGCACATGTTCCATTAAGCGTTCAAATGTAGCTGGAGCATTACACAGTCCGAATGGCATCACCAAAAATTGCCATAGTCCATCACCGGCACTGAATGCTGTCTTTTCCTTGTCTTGTTCGTCTACTGCCACTTGCCAATATCCGCTTTGTAAATCCAGCGTTGAGAACCAATTTGAACCAGAAAGTGTGTCCAACGTATCGTCGATTCGAGGTAATGGATAACTATCTTTCTTCGTTATCTCATTTAGTTTACGATAATCTACACAGAAACGTGTGGAGCCATCCTTCTTCTTGACTAATACCACTGGAGAACTCCAGGGGCTCGCTGACGGCTCTATGACGTTGTTCTGATGCATTTCCTTCAGCAATACAGTCACCTCTTCTCTCTTTGCCAGAGGTACTCTTCTTGACGCTTGACGAATGGGTTTGGCATCACCAGTGTTGATTGTGTGTTTCACCATCTTTGTTCTGCCTTCGTTTTTACCCTTTTCAGCAAATACTGACCAATGTCTTGCCAAAAGTTGGCTGGCAGTCTTCCTCTGCTCTGTGGATAAGTCTTCTTCTTTCGTGAGATCGTGGAGTACCTTTTTATCAGCTGATATCTTCATTTTTGTGTCTTGCGGCTGGCTTTCACAGTTAACAATTGCCGAAATTGCCCGGCAATTTCCAATTATCTGTCCTTTCTCTATGGTTTTAGCGGAATTTGCAAGATTGACCACTCTTACTGGCACTATTCTGTTCTGCTGTTCTTCTACGAGGGTTTTTCCAATGATGATCTCATCCAGTACAAATTTTTCATCCGTCTCCACAACCCACAACTTGTTCTTCTCCACATCTCCGTCCATTTTGGCCAATATGACTGCCTCTGACTTTGCTGGGATTTTTGTCCGCCGCGATACAATGGCTTGTCGGATACCTCCATACTTATCCTCACCAACGGATAACGGTATTTCGGTGTTCGCATACTTCAACATTCGGCATTTCAAATCTAGGGTGAATCCATTCCGAATCATAAAATCCACACCTAAGATTAATTCGTCCACAATATCCGCAACTACAAACTCGTGCGTCACTGTTGTGGTGCCGTTTCACTGATATGCAATCACGTTTCAATATATTGAAACGTGATAGCTCAGTGAAAATTGATTGCATACTTTTAGGATCCCATCTGGAGAATGAGTGCCCCCTGTGAGTCAAGATGCGAACTATTCGAATAAAAGTTTATTCAAGAACCATCTGTCGGTAATATCAAAAAGTATATTCTCGACTTCTGTCGAAGAGGATAGAAGCTTCTAGAAACTACGAGAATAGCGTAGAAGTTTCTACACCAACCATTCGAAAACTATAAAAGCGACAAGACTGTTCAAACTCAAAGACAGTAGATCAGAGATCGTAAAAGTGTATACATCAGGCATTTTAATCTAAGCAGCAGTATTAGCAGTATTTGTAATTTTGCAAAGTGATGAAATTCATTATTAAATAAAGTGATGAAATTACTTATTAAATAAAGTGACTAATGGTTTGTGAAATAAAGTGCAAATAATAACTAAGTAAACTTTAAGCCTAATATTAAATGTGTGAATAGCAATTATTAAATAAAGCTAATTATTTTAATTTAACCGGCGATTGTTTGATTACTACACAATCTAGTCGTACGAGTCCGAGTACAGAGAGTTAGAGGAATTGTCAGGAGGGCAATTTTGTAACAGAGTAAATTGTCAAGGGGGCAATTTCGTAACAATATATATATATATATATATATATATATATATATATATATATATATATATATATATATATATATATATATATATATATATATATATATATATATATATATATCAAAATTTTCAAAATTATATGTCAAACGATTTCATTGAACGGCTCATATTTATTAGTGCTTTTGTTTAATTATAATTAGAGTACACTAGTTTACACCGAAAATGTACATTTTATGAGAGGTGACTTTTCTTATGTATTATGCTCGAGATATGATTTGTCACGTGAAAAAAGGTCGAAAAAATACAAAAATTACAATATCTCAAAACCTATTCCATGAAAAAAAATTTAACTTTGATTTTCGAATTCAGCAGATGAAAATACATAAGAAAAGTCACCTCTCATCAAATGTACATGAAAAAAATTTATTTTGTAAACTAGTGTAATTAATAAATAAATAAAAAAATAAACAGTGTTGTAAAGTTGTGTAAAAATTGATACTTTATATAAATGTTTAACTCTTCTCTGAACAGATGAAATTACCGAATCGCGAGGGAGGTGGGGGGTACGGCTTTTTTGAAGCTGGATGAATCGAATACGTGAAGGAAATGGGGTGAGTGTTAAGCAGAGACCAGTTGTAGACATTTGTATTATCCTTCCCTCGAATCAGTGTGGCGAGCTAAGAACCGCGCCCAATGAGACTAGTGCTAGCTGTGGCAACCGCACTGCGTACGATCAATTGGGGAGGTAGGTAGGTTGGTAAGGCGGCCACCCGAAGGACGCACTTAGGCCATCATTGAACCTTTGTGCTACCAATTGGGGAAGTAACAATCAATAAAAATTATATTCAAATATTAATGATTTTTTGTTTTAACTTGTTATAAATGGTATATGGTACTTGATGACTATTTGAATTAAAATGCAATACTTAGTTCTAAAAAAATATCAGTTCAGGCTTTTTCCTTAAAATATATAACATTCATTGTTCTTAAATTTGAAATGGGATTACATAAAAGGTAATACAAATAAAATTTTCCCACAACTATAAAAAAAAATTATTTCAAGTATTTTCCTTAAAATCTATAATATTTTTTTTTTATATCGTGTTTATTGGTATAATTAATTATACAAACAACTAAATGTTAAGCTTAAAGCTAAGGCATTAACGGCTAGGGTTTTCGGCCTATATTTTATTTTATTGTAGTTGATGCGTTAAATTTCAAAAAATATTTCGGAGGATCTTAGTATTTTTATGAATATGGATATGTTTTCGCTTGTTATGTTGGTTATTAATTCTTTTATTGTTTTATTATATTTGAGGCATATCTCAGTGGCGTAGCTACCCAGGGGCTACGCGGGGCAGTGCCCCGGGGCCCTCAAGCTCAGGTGGCCCTCGAATCTTACCAGAAATCTCGATCGAACTGAACTTTTGGAAATTTCTCCCATTTTCAAAATAAATATGACAGGTTGCAACCCCACTTTAATCATGACAACTCAGTTTAGAGAAATTCAAAAGTTATGCCTAGGGAATTTCCCTAAATTCTTTCTGTAGGTTGGCAGTGTTATTCAATTTGACGGATAGTGATATGTGCGTTTTATTATTCATCGATGTGCGTTTTATTGTGAATTCGAGTTAAGATTTTTTTTTCCGGGGATTCCCTAACGACACTTGTAGCGTATCAGTGTGTTTCTCTTTCCTTTTATTTTACTTTTAACGTCGTCAGCGAACAGTGGGTACCTACCTACTCGAGCACAATCTAATTTTGTATTGTTTAAATAAATTAGAAAACTAAAATTATGGATAAAAAGAAGAAACCCAGTGGTGCATTTAAACGCAAACAACGCCAAGAAAGAGAAGATAGTAAACAAAAATTGCCCAAAATTGACAAGTTTTTTAGTCAGCCTTCTGCAAGTACATCTGGCCAAAATATTTCTATTGATAGTGACACAAATAATGTGGTAACTGTAGTGTTGGTTGAGAAGCCTACTGAAGAAGATTCGACAATTATTGCAGTTGGAGATACCTCCGCCGCCGATCATGTGAACGTGGATGATGTTTGCATGACACACATAAGATCGGAGGGTTTGGAAGAACCACAGACCTCTACATTTTTCGAAAATGTGTACGACAAATCTTCTTATGACTTGGGAAACGTCACGAACAAAATATTAAGTGATAACGAAAAACGTAAAATTCTTGATTTGGAGCCTTTACAGCCTTCAGGACCTTTTCCAACAGACATCAACCAGAACAATAGGTGTTTTTCAAAATCGTACTACGTTTCGTGTTCTAAATATGGGCCAGTTAATCGTTTTTGGTTGTGTTATTCCAAAACACTAGACGCTGCCTTCACAAAGGAATAATGTTTGGTGTACGGGAATTCGAGATTGGAAGCATTTATCAGAAAGAATTAAACAACAGAGTTGTTCGAGTGGCCATTCGGAAGCATGTGCTGTGTATGAATTTTGGAAAAAAACGATACTAATACTATCGACAAGGAACTTGAAAATGAAATTCGCAAAGAAGCATCATTTTGGAAAATGGGTCTTCATAGGTTATTCGATATCATACTTACCCTAGCAAAGAGTTCTTTAGCTTTGAGAGGACATCAAGAAGACTTAAGTCAGGAAGGATACCACGGAAATTTTCTGTCCTTTGTAGAGCTTGTCGCCCGATATGATCACATTTTGCGGCAAGTTTTGGATATGCCCAAAGGTAATAATAATTATTTCTAAGTTTTTTTTATCGTTTTATTTTGTTTATAATTATTAACTGTTTAATATCAGGACTTTTTTGAAATTGTGTTTTTTTATGTTTTTAGGATCTACAAGATATCTGAGTGCAACAATTCAAAATGAAATGATTGAGAGCTTGGGGACCAAACTCGAAACCCATCTACTAGAACAAATTAAAGCGTCACCGTTTTGTGTCATCATAATGGATACGACACAGGGCATATCGAAGGTAGATCAGCTAAGCATTGTTGTGAGGTATGCAGTAATAACCAGATCGGAAAATGGACTGCCAATTGATATAGAAGTAAAAGAAGTGTTTCTAGGCTTTTATGCAGCCATCAAACATGGCAGATTTAGTCAACCAAGTGACAACATTATTTATCGACAAAAATATTGATTTAAAAAAATGTGTGGGGCAAGGCTATGATGGAGCCAGTGTGATGAGTGGTGTGTATAATGGTGTACAAAAACATATTAAGGATATCCAGCCTAACGCAAAGTACGTACATTGTGCCACTCATAATTTAAATTTGGTGATAAATGATGCCGTTAGCAGTTGTGTGGAAATACAGATTTTTTTCGCAAGGTTGCAAGATTTGTATAGCTTTTTCGGAAACAGCATCAAACGTTGGGATCTACTGTCAAAATTCACTGGCGAATCGGACACCACTCTAAAAAAACTAAATCCGACTAGATGGTCCAGTAGGGTCAATACGATATCTGCAATAAAACTTCGTTATTTTGATATTATCAAAGCATTATCAGAAATAGTTCTAAAGAGTCCTAATAAAGATGAGCGTAGTGAAGCAGAGAGTATTAAAACAAAATTGCTAAATTTCGAGTTCGTGTTGCTTTGCGAATTCATGCACAGTGTATTGAACGACATCAATTAAGCATCCAAAACTTTACAAAAATGCGACATCAATTTGGGCGAGGCGAGCAAAGTTTTAGCAGAGACCAAAGCAAAGTTGCAAATTTATAGAAATGATTCAAAGTGCAAAGCCAGTGAAACTGCAAGAAAATATGGTATTGATACCCATTTTCAGAAAAAAGGCAAAGACAAGTTTAAAAACATTTTGATGAATTAGCTGCTGATCACCGATTTCCAAACCGAGAAAAAATATTTCAAATTGAGATTTTCAATAATGTACTAGACACAGTAATATCTCAATTAGATACACGTTTTATTGGTATGAGTGCAGTCTGTCATATATTCGATTTTCTAACACCAACATTTTTATTACATGTTGATGAAGCAACTTTATTCCAAAAGTGTGACGAATTCCAAAGAAAATATTCAGATATAATAGGCCCTAGTTTTTCACTTCAATTTATTAATATTTACCATCTAGTTTTACCTCAACTAACTCAAGCATGGACTGTTCACCAATTATGTAAGGAAATAATGAGCAAATATGGAGTGCTAGAATGCGACCTAACGGAAGTATTTACAGCAATGTTATTATTCTTTACAATTCCTGTCACTTCTGCAGCAGCTGAAAGGTCATTTAGCAAATTAAAAATAATAAAAAATTATTTAAGATATAATATGGGCAAAACTCGACTCCGACATTTATCGCTAATAGCAATTGAAAACAAAACCGCATCAAGCCTGGATTTAAACGAAGTCATTGATACTTTTGCGAAAACTAAAGCTAGGAAAAAATTGTAAATATAATTGTTATTTAGTCAGTTGGTAGGTTCGACTTTTATATAATAAACCCTTGAATCTTCTCTATTATTATTATTAGTATTAATTGTAATTTATGTTGTTACTGTTTAATATTTTTATTACCTGCCCTGCAGTGCACAAAAAAGAGCTTAAGTAGCTTAGCATTTTTAAAGTATTTGTATATTTCATATTTTTATTTGATAAAACCTAATCAGTTTACATAGCAGTGGGGCCCCATTTTTTAATTTGCCCCAGGGCCCTTGGTTACCTAGCTACGCCACTGCATATCTGGTCTGTTATGTTGCATGCTGATATGATGTGCAATAATATTAATTTTTCTTAAAGTATCAAAATAGCAAATATCACTGTAGTTTTATAAAAACTAAAAAAAATTTAAATATATAAAACGAAAAAATACTATAAAATTCAAATATTATTTTGGAGTAGTTTCTCCAAAATATTATTATTATTATTATTATTAATTACAATTAAAATTATAATTTAGAAAGCACTAGCTGCCAGGGGTTTGGCCTCAGTTTAAATTAATCTTATATAAAATATAAATGTTTAAAATACAGTTTTTTTAAAAAATTGTAAATTTCTACGGAAGGTTCACAAATAATTGATCGGTCTTTGTTCAGTGTTTCTGGAGCGGTTGATGAGTGGGCAATTTGAGAGGATGTGGGAAACAGTTGAGAAATACGGCAAAACTGGCATATATGTTGCAATTCGTTTATTAGTATCTACTAATATCCGTTAGTGATGCTTGTGTGTCCTAACCGAAGTGTAACGAAGCATCTGTTCATTGCAGCAGTGGTCGATGATGGGAGTATTACGGCAGAGTGGTTAGTGTTGAAGGACTTGTATTCATGATTTTAATTCTGCCAGTTTATGATAGTTTTCTTGATGGCGTAGGGTGATGCGACCTTTGCGACAAATTTGTTGGCTAAAGGCATAAACGTGTGCAGTGGAGAGTTTACTGCTAATTTCGCTGCTTTATCTGAGCATTCGTTTTCAATTATCCCTGTATGATATGGTAGCTTTATAGCCACAATGGGTTGAGAGCAGTTGGTCATGTTTATTGCGCCTTCAAATACTGATAGGTTGTCAGTACAAATTATAACTTTTTTTAAAGCTTTTGTTAAAAGCAGGGCTGTTATAGTTGCTGCCCCTCGTGATACCATTGCCCCGACTACCACGAATGCTGCGCCATCGATTGATTTGCAGCCATCCGAATTGTTTTTCTATTGGGGGTACCCGTGTTCACTGCAGAACCATCAAAGGACGTATGGCCTGAGGTCAATAGCTTTATTCAGGGTTGTGAACTTGCAAGGAGCATAAGGCCAGGATTTCTTTGACTGTGGGAAGCAGAGGTTGTTCGGAGGTCCGTACCACCTTGTGCGGACGAGCTTTACGGACTCTTAAAGATAACCTACCTGAAGTTGTGAACTCTGAAAGATGTAACCCAAGATATCAGAGAACAGCTGGGAAATGAGGATCTACAATCCTTCGCCAGATGTCTAGGGCAGAATATGAGGCAAACAGCAACATGGCGCCTAGAGATGTCTAGGAGAGACATCACGAACAGGAATCCTTTCGGCAATACGGATGGAAACTCTCATCAGCATCCGGAGTGGGCCCTAGGGGCAATGTTAGGGAAGCCAGTGCCAGGCAGGGGTTTAAATGTTTTTCGTATGGATGAGTGTTACCGAACTGCGGAATGCGGAAATCGACCAACCCAGAGAAACCCGGAAAACTTCCAGCGGCGCAGCCGAGACCAAGAAAAAATAATATAGAATTAGGCAAAAAGTACGCGTGTCCGGTAATGTAAGGACTACATTCCATGAGGAGGAGCAAGAGGCACTCCAATACCACATGCCAAGTAATATAAGAAACTATGGGCCAAGATACGGAGGAGAAAGAATCTCTCCAAAAATAATTTTAGATTGCGTTTTTATTTGGGCAACTGTTGTGATTCTAGTACTTAGATTAAGTTTTAATAAGGTTAAGAAATATAGGCCAATCGCCGCAAATGGATATTTAAGGTAGCTATGATATTTGTAGGGAATATAGGTTCGATAAGATAGAGTTAGGGAGTGAGTAGACGTAGAAGCGGCAAAAGGGAAAGAAACGAGTGACGAAACAGACAGAGGGCTAGCCGATAGGGGAGAACGACAAAGATATCCAGGGGGTACTGAAAGGTTTTCATGATTCACCTCTATGGTATGTTCATAGACATAAAAAAATATGTGAGAAATTGCCCAAAATATCAAGTCAACAAGAATTCCAGGATGACAAAAATGCCGAAACAACCTTTTCACAAAGTATACATAGATATTGTAGTATTTTACCTGTGATAGCAACGGGAAACAAGTACATATTAACGCTTCACCTTGACTTCTCGAAGTACATGGCATGTGTGGAAATACCCAACGCCGAGGCGAGTACGGTAGCCGAAGCCAAAACGTTTTTGACGAGTTTATAGCGCGGTATAATATACCGAAAGTATTGGTGACCACCAAAGAATCAAACTTGTTGTCAAAGCTGTTTTCTAAAACGTGGAAACTCTTGGGCATTAAAAAATTACATATAACTTCATATCATCCCCAAGCGAAAAGTTTGCTGGAGGGAAACCATAGACCTCTGGCAGAATACTTCCGTAGTTTCGCTAAAAAGGATGGCTCTAATTGGGATCAGCGAGCGCACGAGTTGGCTACAGAAAACCAAGATCATGCTCAAGTTTACTATCTTATTCGAGTGTCAATAGTAGCCTAGAATAAGATACTAAACCCAATAGTCTTTCATGTGGATGACCGAGTACTAATTAGGAAAAATAAATGTTGTGTGAATAGGCCCGGTACACGGTAGCTGAAATTCGCAGCCCAGTTACCACGCTGGTAAACATTAAAGGCAAACTTAACAATAATTTGTTAAAATTACTCCATTTCAGATCGCCCAACTAAAAAAGATGTGTTAATGGTATTCTACAAGCGTAAACACCACCAGCACAAACAAAGCATGCTGATCCAAGCATATCATTTAGTTAAACATACCAAATAGCACAATTCAGACTGTCATTGACAGCGGAAGTGTGCTTATTTAACTAGGTCATTAAAAAATTGCAAAATATAAATATGCACAGAAGATACTTTAGCCTAATGAAAACTAATTAACAAAAAATTAAAACAATAAATTGTGAAAGAAAATGGAAAGACGGTTAATTCCCATTCGGTTAGCAAATATGCAATTCAGCTTAGATCACATAGTAAAGTAGTTGTTTCGGCCGATAGCTCGACTGTATGTATATATATATATATATATATATATATATATATATATATATATATATATTATATATATATGTATATATATATATATATATATATATATATGTATATATATATATACGAGTATATATATATATATATATATATATATATATATATATTTAAACGATAGGTTTATATTACAAAAATGAAAAATGAATAGATTATAAAAATGAAAAATTAAAGGATTATAAAAAGGTATCAAACATTAATTGCGTCCGTTAACGACCGACAACTTCGTATGCGACTGTAAAAATAGGAAAACTTATTAGCGCGCACAACGACTACAACTTTATGTGACTACTTACGGATTGCGACTGACTCTCTCTCTCATCTTACATTCGGCCATTCGACTCCTCATCTTCCGTCCCGGACAGATCTTGCTCTTCCTGCTTTCATGGCTTCATGAAGTCGCAGCTGGTTGACGTGTTGTTTTGTCCTTCAAACTGCGCCGCTTTTTTGACGTCATATCGTCCGTTACGTTTGCACTTGATTACCTCGTATGGTCCCATGTATTCGCTGATGAGTTTTTTCCCGGAAACAAATTGAGTCCTCTTTATAGCAACAAGGTCCCCTATTTTGTATGTCACCTCTTTCTTCCGCTTCTTGTCATAGTGCAGTTTGTACTCAGCTTGATCCTTAGCGATTTCTTCCTTAGCTTTGATTCTGATCTCGTCACGTTCATTTGCTTCTTCTACCGACGTGGTTTTTGTAGGGCAAAGCCAAGTAAATTTCGCGAAACCGTCAATTGCTGCAAATATATATTTATACATCTTCGTTGTCGAGTCCATTGGCCCCAAATGATCGATATGTATGGTTTTCATGTTCGTTTTTGATGACTTCGTTTTCCATTAACCGAGGTACTGCCAAAAGCATTAAACCATTTACGTTTTTGAACAAGACGTTATTCTTCAGTACTTAGTTTTCATATTGTGTGAGCTCCAAAATTTTTCTGATCGTCACGAAATGTTCGTCGGTCGCTTGTGCTTTACGTAAGCGAGCACTTATTTCTTCGTTAATTAACGCTATACTTACTGGCGTTCTGCTCAGAGCGTCCACATGTCTCATAGAGGTACCTTTTCTGTGTTCAATCGTATATTGGAAGTCCTGTAGATAAATTATCCATCTTGTTATTGCTGGTGATAAGTCGCTTTTACTTGTAGCGCTTTTAAATGCTTGACAATCAGTTATTAATTTAAATTTCCTTCCGAGCAAATAATGCCTTAGTTTTTGTACCGCTAAATACGCTGCTTTAATCTCCAGATAGAAACTATGAAGCTTGCTCTCTTCTGGCGTACACTTCTTACTCCAAAAATAAATCGGATGTAACTTTTCGTCGAACTTCTGGAGTAAAATTGCTCCAAAACCATCTTTGCAGGCGTCAGTATGTAATTCTATTGGTGCTGTCGGGGAGAAAACTCTCAAAACCGGCTGTTTCGTGAGTTTATTCTTAATCTCTTCAATCGCGTTTATATCAGCTTGTCCTATTTCGAATTTTGAGTTTTTTCTGAGCAGGTCTGTCAACGGTTTCGTTATTATTGCGCAGTTTTCTACAAATTTTCGGAAATTTCCTGTGAGTCCGAGGAGTGATTGCAGTTTCTTAATGTTGTTTAGCACGGGAAAATTCTTTATAGCCTAACATTTTTCAGCATCCGGAGATATACTGCCATTTTTAATCCTTAGTCCTAAGTAAACGACTTCCGTTTGTAAAAACTTACATTTTTTCCATTTTATTCGTAGTCCATGTTGCGCCGCTACCTGCAAGACCACACGTAGCTTGCGTATACCGTCTTCTTCATCCTTTGAATAAATAATTACGTCATCCATATACATCTGCATGATGTTTTCACGATCTAATTTCCAAAAAACGTGATTTATAAAGCATAAGAATATAGCTGGAGAATTACAGAAACCAAAGGATGCTCTGTTAAATTCAAAAACTCCGTCTCTGGTAATGAACGCTGTATATTTTTTGGACTCTTCGCTTATAGGGACGTGGAAGAATGCGTTTCGGATGTCCAATGTGGTAAATATTCTTGCGCTCTCCAACGATCCTACCACTTCCTCCATCAATGACACTGGAAATACGTGCTTCTGTACCTGCTTGTTAAGATCGCGCTAATCGACACAGATGCGTTTGCTTCCATCTTTTTTATTCGCGACAACTACCCGACTGCAAAATTCTGAGTTTGATGGCCTTATTATTCCATTTTTTAGCCAATCTTCCACCTGGTCACTTACCGCCTTCTGCTCCGGCAACGGCAATCTTCTCGGTGTATGTCTTATAATTCGTTCATCGATTAATATAATTTTCATGTTTATGGGGCTTATTGCATCTTTGTTAGGTTTGTATTGTTCGACAATTTCTTCTATTTGTTTCTGATGTTTTATTGGCGCTTCAAATTTCTCTGTGTTGATCATAATATTCATTATTGAATGTTCATAGCTGTCATCGAGAAAACTTTTGAACGTATACCCTTTTTCACTATAATCGTAACTGCATTTGCCTATGTAATCGAAGCCTAAGATGACTTCATATTTCGATACATTGTTCGGAACAACAACAAAATTGTGCATACACTTCAAATTGTCGACAGTAATTTCAGCTTCAAAAATGCCGATTGCTTTTACCTTAACATTTCCTATGCCTGTCACACCGTTTTCGTATTCTCTTAATTCCGTGTTTATGCTTTTCGCAGTTTTTTCATTCATAACCGATATTTCTGCGCCGCTGTCAACTAAACAAAACAAATTTTCATCGTTTATTTTGATCTGCTTTAACATTTTTTCGCGACGTTCGTGTACATTGACGATATTAACTTCGTTTGCTTTTTTTTCTTTTATTTCAGTTGCTTTGATATTCTGAGGGCAGTTTTTCGAAATGTGGTTTGATCCGTTACAGCGAAAACATTTTGTTGGTGCTTTACACTCGCTCTTTTCATGTTTCGTAGAGCCGCAGTTAAGGCAATGGGCACGCTTTGGGCTTTTGTTGTTATTTTCCTTTTTAAAGTGTTGTTCTTTTTGTTTCGTTTTATTTTGCGCCAGTGACTCGTAAATTTCTAATTGTTTCCTAAGTTCTGTAAAGTTTTCCGCGGTGTAAAACAAAAATTTGTTTTCCGTTCTGTCATTTATTCCATCTACTATGTAGCGAATTACCGATTTTTCGTCCAATTTCCCGTACGCACCTAGCCGTCGCATATGCAATATGTACTCATGCATACTTTCTTCGTTTTGCTTTTTCCTCTTTTGCATCTGCTTGTGAATATCCGCGCTTATAAATTCGCGTTGAAACTCTTTTGTAACTTCTTCTTTCAGTGATTTATAATCGTGGACATATACTGCATCGATAAAAACTTTTGCTGTTTTTGTCATTTTGCGTCTGGCAAAAACGTATTTTTGACTTTCGCTCCACTTATACGCACGCTACGGCACATTTTTCGAAATTGTTGAACCATTCCTCTATGCGCGTAGGTGATCTGCCATCGAATTCGGATATAACGTCGTCGATGCTTTCTGTTGACATAGCCGCTAGCTGTTCCTCTTCCTTTGCAAATTTTAGTGTGAGAAGTCTAATCAATTCGCCCATTTCTGCCATTTCGCTGCTGTTTTTTATTTGTACTTGCTGTAGTTATACCTTCCTTTGTTGTTTCGTTTTGAGCATTTAGAAAAACGTCACCTTCGTCGTCCTCTACTCGCGTTGACTTTGTCTTTGACCTTAAAAAGTACTCTTTTTGTTGTTCTATACTCATTAAATCGAGTTCCGCGTTTTGACCTTTAAAGTCCCGATTTTCCGAACACAGCACAACTTCTGCTGATCACGTATACATTTTGACTTTTCACTTTATTTTTTTGGAGAACGGTTTTACTTCCACGTTTTACTTTTTTACGGTTCTTTTATTTCTCGGACGGTTGAGCCCCCATGTAAGCCGATAAAGGCAATTATATTTAAACGATAGGTTTATATTACAAAAATGAAAAATTAATAGATTATAAAAATGCAAAATTTAAAGATTATAAAAAGGTATCAAACATTAATTGCGTCCGTTAACGACCGGCGACAACTTCGTATGCGACTGTAAAAATAGGAAAACTTATTAGCGCGCACAACGACTACAACTTTATGTGACTACTTACGGATTGCGACTGACTCTCTCTCTCATCTCATATATATATATATATATATATATATATATATATATATATATATATATATATATATATATATATATATATATATATATATATATATATATATATATATATATATATATATATATATATATATATATATATATATATATATATATATATATATATATATATATATATATATATATATATATATATATATATATATATATATATATATATATATATATATATATATATATATATATATATATATATATATATATATATATATATATACACATACAGTCGAGCTATCGGCCGAAACAACTACTTTACTATGTGATCTAAGCTGAATTGCATATTTGCTAACCGAATGGGAATTAACCGTCTTTCCATTTTCTTTCACAATTTATTGTTTTAATTTTTTGTTAATTAGTTTTCATTAGGCTAAAGTATCTTCTGTGCATATTTATATTTTGCAATTTTTTAATGACCTAGTTAAATAAGCACACTTCCACTGTCAATGACAGTCTGAATTGTGCTATTTGGTATGTTTAACTAAATGATATGCTTGGATCAGCATGCTTTGCTTGTGCTGGTGGTGTTTACGCTTGTAGAATACCATTAACACATCTTTTTTAGTTGGGCGATCTGAAATGGAGTAATTTTAACAAATTATTGTTAAGTTTGCCTTTAATGTTTACCAGCGTGGTAACTGGGCTGCGAATTTCAGCTACCGTGTACCGGGCCTATCCACACAACATTTATTTTTCCTAATTAGTACTCGGTCATCCACATGAAAGACTATTGGGTTTAGTATCTTATTCTAGGCTACTATTGACACTCGAATAAGATAGTAAACTTGAGCATAATCTTGGTTTTCTGTAGCCAACTCGTGCGCTCGCTGATCCCAATTAGAGCCATCCTTTTTAGCGAAACTACGGAAGTATTCTGCCAGAGGTCTATGGTTTCCCTCCAGCAAACTTTTCGCTTGCGGATGATATGAAGTTATATGTAATTTTTTAATGCCCAAGAGTTTCCACGTTTTAGAAAACAGCTTTGACAACAAGTTTGATTCTTTGGTGGTCACCAATACTTTCGGTATATTATACCGCGCTATAAACTCGTCAAAAACGTTTTGGCTTCGGCTACCGTACTCGCCTCGGCGTTGGGTATTTCCACACATGCCATGTACTTCGAGAAGTCAAGGTGAAGCGTTAATATGTACTTGTTTCCCGTTGCTATCACAGGTAAAATACTACAATATCTATGTATACTTTGTGAAAAGGTTGTTTCGGCATTTTTGTCATTCTGGAATTCTTGTTGACTTGATATTTTGGGCAATTTCTCACATATTTTTTTATGTCTATGAACATACCATAGAGGTGAATCATGAAAACCTTTCAGTACCCCCTGGATATCTTTGTCGTTCTCCCCTATCGGCTAGCCCTCTGTCTGTTTCGTCACTCGTTTCTTTCCCTTTTGCCGCTTCTACGTCTACTCACTCCCTAACTCTATCTTATCGAACCTATATTCCCTACAAATATCATAGCTACCTTAAATATCCATTTGCGGCGATTGGCCTATATTTCTTAACCTTATTAAAACTTAATCTAAGTACTAGAATCACAACAGTTGCCCAAATCAAAACGCAATCTAAAATTATTTTTGGAGAGATTCTTTCTCCTCCGTATCTTGGCCCATAGTTTCTTATATTACTTGGCATGTGGTATTGGAGTGCCTCTTGCTCCTCCTCATGGAATGTAGTCCTTACATTACCGGACACGCGTACTTTTTGCCTAATTCTATATTATTTTTTCTTGGTCTCGGCTGCGCCGCTGGAAGTTTTCCGGGTTTCTCTGGGTTGGTCGATTTCCGCATTCCGCAGTTCGGTAACACTCATCCACACGAAAAACATTTAAACCCCTGCCTGGCACTGGCTTCCCTAACATTGCCCCTAGGGCCCACTCCGGATGCTGATGAGAGTTTCCATCCGTATTGCCGAAAGGATTCCTGTTCGTGATGTCTCTCCTAGACATCTCTAGGCGCCATGTTGCTGTTTGCCTCATATTCTGCCCTAGACATCTGGCGAAGGATTGTATATCCTCATTTCCCAGCTGTTCTCTGATATCTTGGGTTACATCTTTCAGAGTTCACAACTTCAGGTAGGTTATCTTTAAGAGTCCGTAAAGCTCGTCCGCACAAGGTGGTACGGACCTCCGAACAACCTCTGCTTCCCACAGTCAAAGAAATCCTGGCCTTATGCTCCTTGCAAGTTCACAACCCTGAATAAAGCTATTGACCTCAGGCCATACGTCCTTTGATGGTTCTGCAGTGAACACGGGTACCCCCAATAGAAAAACAATTCGGATGGCTGCAAATCAATCGATGGCGCAGCATTCGTGGTAGTCGGGGCAATGGTATCACGAGGGGCAGCAACTATAACAGCCCTGCTTTTAACAAAAGCTTTAAAAAAAGTTATAATTTGTACTGACAACCTATCAGTATTTGAAGGCGCAATAAACATGACCAACTGCTCTCAACCCATTGTGGCTATAAAGCTACCATATCATACAGGGATAATTGAAAACGAATGCTCAGATAAAGCAGCGAAATTAGCAGTAAACTCTCCACTGCACACGTTTATGCCTTTAGCCAACAAATTTGTCGCAAAGGTCGCATCACCCTACGCCATCAAGAAAACTATCATAAACTGGCAGAATTAAAATCATGAATACAAGTCCTTCAACACTAACCACTCTGCCGTAATACTCCCATCATCGACCACTGCTGCAATGAACAGATGCTTCGTTACACTTCGGTTAGGACACACAAGCATCACTAACGGATATTAGTAGATACTAATAAACGAATTGCAACATATATGCCAGTTTTGCCGTATTTCTCAACTGTTTCCCACATCCTCTCAAATTGCCCACTCATCAACCGCTCCAGAAACACTGAACAAAGACCGATCAATTATTTGTGAACCTTCCGTAGAAATTTACAATTTTTTAAAAAAACTGTATTTTAAACATTTATATTTTATATAAGATTAATTTAAACTGAGGCCAAACCCCTGGCAGCTAGTGCTTTCTAAATTATAATTTTAATTGTAATTAATAATAATTATAATAATAATATTTTGGAGAAACTACTCCAAAATAATATTTGAATTTTATAGTATTTTTTCGTTTTATATATTTAAATTTTTTTTAGTTTTTATAAAACTACAGTGATATTTGCTATTTTGATACTTTAAGAAAAATTAATATTATTGCACATCATATCAGCATGCAACATAACAGACCAGATATGCAGTGGCGTAGCTAGGTAACCAAGGGCCCTGGGGCAAATTAAAAAATGGGGCCCCACTGCTATGTAAACTGATTAGGTTTTATCAAATAAAAATATGAAATATACAAATACTTTAAAAATGCTAAGCTACTTAAGCTCTTTTTTGTGCACTGCAGGGCAGGTAATAAAAATATTAAACAGTAACAACATAAATTACAATTAATACTAATAATAATAATAGAGAAGATTCAAGGGTTTATTATATAAAAGTCGAACCTACCAACTGACTAAATAACAATTATATTTACAATTTTTTCCTAGCTTTAGTTTTCGCAAAAGTATCAATGACTTCGTTTAAATCCAGGCTTGATGCGGTTTTGTTTTCAATTGCTATTAGCGATAAATGTCGGAGTCGAGTTTTGCCCATATTATATCTTAAATAATTTTTTATTATTTTTAATTTGCTAAATGACCTTTCAGCTGCTGCAGAAGTGACAGGAATTGTAAAGAATAATAACATTGCTATAAATACTTCCGTTAGGTCGCATTCTAGCACTCCATATTTGCTCATTATTTCCTTACATAATTGGTGAACAGTCCATGCTTGAGTTAGTTGAGGTAAAACTAGATGGTAAATATTAATAAATTGAAGTGAAAAACTAGGGCCTATTATATCTGAATATTTTCTTTGGAATTCGTCACACTTTTGGAATAAAGTTGCTTCATCAACATGTAATAAAAATGTTGGTGTTAGAAAATCGAATATATGACAGACTGCACTCATACCAATAAAACGTGTATCTAATTGAGATATTACTGTGTCTAGTACATTATTGAAAATCTCAATTTGAAATATTTTTTCTCGGTTTGGAAATCGGTGATCAGCAGCTAATTCATCAAAATGTTTTTAAACTTGTCTTTGCCTTTTTTCTGAAAATGGGTATCAATACCATATTTTCTTGCAGTTTCACTGGCTTTGCACTTTGAATCATTTCTATAAATTTGCAACTTTGCTTTGGTCTCTGCTAAAACTTTGCTCGCCTCGCCCAAATTGATGTCGCATTTTTGTAAAGTTTTGGATGCTTAATTGATGTCGTTCAATACACTGTGCATGAATTCGCAAAGCAACACGAACTCGAAATTTAGCAATTTTGTTTTAATACTCTCTGCTTCACTACGCTCATCTTTATTAGGACTCTTTAGAACTATTTCTGATAATGCTTTGATAATATCAAAATAACGAAGTTTTATTGTATTGTATCGTATTGACCCTACTGGACCATCTAGTCGGATTTAGTATTTTTAGAGTGGTGTCCGATTCGCCAGTGAATTTTGACAGTAGATCCCAACGTTTGATGCTGTTTCCGAAAAAGCTATACAAATCTTGCAACCTTGCGAAAAAAATCTGTATTTCCACACAACTGCTAACGGCATCATTTATCACCAAATTTAAATTATGAGTGGCACAATGTACGTACTTTGCGTTAGGCTGGATATCCTTAATATGTTTTTGTACACCATTATACACACCACTCATCACACTGGCTCCATCATAGCCTTGCCCCACACATTTTTTTAAATCAATATTTTTGTCGATAAATAATGTTGTCACTTGGTTGACTAAATCTGCCATGTTTGATGGCTGCATAAAAGCCTAGAAACACTTCTTTTACTTCTATATCAATTGGCAGTCCATTTTCCGATCTGGTTATTACTGCATACCTCACAACAATGCTTAGCTGATCTACCTTCGATATGCCCTGTGTCGTATCCATTATGATGACACAAAACGGTGACGCTTTAATTTGTTCTAGTAGATGGGTTTCGAGTTTGGTCCCCAAGCTCTCAATCATTTCATTTTGAATTGTTGCACTCAGATATCTTGTAGATCCTAAAAACATAAAAAAACACAATTTCAAAAAAGTCCTGATATTAAACAGTTAATAATTATAAACAAAATAAAACGATAAAAAAAACTTAGAAATAATTATTATTACCTTTGGGCATATCCAAAACTTGCCGCAAAATGTGATCATATCGGGCGACAAGCTCTACAAAGGACAGAAAATTTCCGTGGTATCCTTCCTGACTTAAGTCTTCTTGATGTCCTCTCAAAGCTAAAGAACTCTTTGCTAGGGTAAGTATGATATCGAATAACCTATGAAGACCCATTTTCCAAAATGATGCTTCTTTGCGAATTTCATTTTCAAGTTCCTTGTCGATAGTATTAGTATCGTTTTTTTCCAAAAT
This sequence comes from Clusia tigrina, assembly GCA_920105625.2. Lineage (NCBI taxonomy): Eukaryota > Metazoa > Arthropoda > Insecta > Diptera > Clusiidae > Clusia > Clusia tigrina. Next base: position 152,428,426 of record OV050031.1, on the reverse strand, counting down.
TCATACACAGCACATGCTTCCGAATGGCCACTCGAACAACTCTGTTGTTTAATTCTTTCTGATAAATGCTTCCAATCTCGAATTCCCGTACACCAAACATTATTCCTTTGTGAAGGCAGCGTCTAGTGTTTTGGAATAACACAACCAAAAACGATTAACTGGCCCATATTTAGAACACGAAACGTAGTACGATTTTGAAAAACACCTATTGTTCTGGTTGATGTCTGTTGGAAAAGGTCCTGAAGGCTGTAAAGGCTCCAAATCAAGAATTTTAAGTTTTTCGTTATCACTTAATATTTTGTTCGTGACGTTTCCCAAGTCATAAGAAGATTTGTCGTACACATTTTCGAAAAATGTAGAGGTCTGTGGTTCTTCCATACCCTCCGATCTTATGTGTGTCATGCAAACATCATCCACGTTCACATGATCGGCGGCGGAGGTATCTCCAACTGCAATAATTGTCGAATCTTCTTCAGTAGGCTTCTCAACCAACACTACAGTTACCACATTATTTGTGTCACTATCAATAGAAATATTTTGGCCAGATGTACTTGCAGAAGGCTGACTAAAAAACTTGTCAATTTTGGGCAATTTTTGTTTACTATCTTCTCTTTCTTGGCGTTGTTTGCGTTTAAATGCACCACTGGGTTTCTTCTTTTTATCCATAATTTTAGTTTTCTAATTTATTTAAACAATACAAAATTAGATTGTGCTCGAGTAGGTAGGTACCCACTGTTCGCTGACGACGTTAAAAGTAAAATAAAAGGAAAGAGAAACACACTGATACGCTACAAGTGTCGTTAGGGAATCCCCGGAAAAAAAAATCTTAACTCGAATTCACAATAAAACGCACATCGATGAATAATAAAACGCACATATCACTATCCGTCAAATTGAATAACACTGCCAACCTACAGAAAGAATTTAGGGAAATTCCCTAGGCATAACTTTTGAATTTCTCTAAACTGAGTTGTCATGATTAAAGTGGGGTTGCAACCTGTCATATTTATTTTGAAAATGGGAGAAATTTCCAAAAGTTCAGTTCGATCGAGATTTCTGGTAAGATTCGAGGGCCACCTGAGCTTGAGGGCCCCGGGGCACTGCCCCGCGTAGCCCCTGGGTAGCTACGCCACTGAGATATGCCTCAAATATAATAAAACAATAAAAGAATTAATAACCAACATAACAAGCGAAAACATATCCATATTCATAAAAATACTAAGATCCTCCGAAATATTTTTTGAAATTTAACGCATCAACTACAATAAAATAAAATATAGGCCGAAAACCCTAGCCGTTAATGCCTTAGCTTTAAGCTTAACATTTAGTTGTTTGTATAATTAATTATACCAATAAACACGATATAAAAAAAAAATATTATAGATTTTAAGGAAAATACTTGAAATAATTTTTTTTTATAGTTGTGGGAAAATTTTATTTGTATTACCTTTTATGTAATCCCATTTCAAATTTAAGAACAATGAATGTTATATATTTTAAGGAAAAAGCCTGAACTGATATTTTTTTAGAACTAAGTATTGCATTTTAATTCAAATAGTCATCAAGTACCATATACCATTTATAACAAGTTAAAACAAAAAATCATTAATATTTGAATATAATTTTTATTGATTGTTACTTCCCCAATTGGTAGCACAAAGGTTCAATGATGGCCTAAGTGCGTCCTTCGGGTGGCCGCCTTACCAACCTAACTACCTCCCCAATTGATCGTACGCAGTGCGGTTGCCACAGCTAGCACTAGTCTCATTGGGCGCGGTTCTTAGCTCGCCACACTGATTCGAGGGAAGGATAATACAAATGTCTACAACTGGTCTCTGCTTAACACTCACCCCATTTCCTTCACGTATTCGATTCATCCAGCTTCAAAAAAGCCGTACCCCCCACCTCCCTCGCGATTCCGTAATTTCATCTGTTCAGAGAAGAGTTAAACATTTATATAAAGTATCAATTTTTACACAACTTTACAACACTGTTTATTTTTTTATTTATTTATTAATTACACTAGTTTACAAAATAAATTTTTTCATGTACATTTGATGAGAGGTGACTTTTCTTATGTATTTTCATCTGCTGAATTCGAAAATCAAAGTTAAATTTTTTTTCATGGAATAGGTTTTGAGATATTGTAATTTTTGTATTTTTTCGACCTTTTTTCACGTGACAAATCATATCTCGAGCATAATACATAAGAAAAGTCACCTCTCATAAAATGTACATTTTCGGTGTAAACTAGTGTACTCTAATTATAATTAAACAAAAGCACTAATAAATATGAGCCGTTCAATGAAATCGTTTGACATATAATTTTGAAAATTTTGATATATATATATATATATATATATATATATATATATATATATATATATATATATATATATATATATATATATATATATATATATTGTTACGAAATTGCCCCCTTGACAATTTACTCTGTTACAAAATTGCCCTCCTGACAATTCCTCTAACTCTCTGTACTCGGACTCGTACGACTAGATTGTGTAGTAATCAAACAATCGCCGGTTAAATTAAAATAATTAGCTTTATTTAATAATTGCTATTCACACATTTAATATTAGGCTTAAAGTTTACTTAGTTATTATTTGCACTTTATTTCACAAACCATTAGTCACTTTATTTAATAAGTAATTTCATCACTTTATTTAATAATGAATTTCATCACTTTGCAAAATTACAAATACTGCTAATACTGCTGCTTAGATTAAAATGCCTGATGTATACACTTTTACGATCTCTGATCTACTGTCTTTGAGTTTGAACAGTCTTGTCGCTTTTATAGTTTTCGAATGGTTGGTGTAGAAACTTCTACGCTATTCTCGTAGTTTCTAGAAGCTTCTATCCTCTTCGACAGAAGTCGAGAATATTCTTTTTGATATTACCGGCAGATGGTTCTTGAATAAACTTTTATTCGAATAGTTCGCATCTTGACTCACAGGGGGCATTCATTCTCCAGATGGGATCCTAAAAATATGCTATCCCGTTTCACTGATATGCAATCACGTTTCAATATATATATATTGTTACGAAATTGCCCTCTTGACAATTTACTCTGTTACAAAATTGCCCTCCTGACAATTTCTCTAACTCTCTGTACTCGGACTCGTACCACTGGATTGTGTAGTTATCAAACAATCGCTGGTTAAATTAAAATAATTAGCTTTATTTAATTATTGCTATTTACACATTTAATATTAGGCTTAAAGTTTACTTAGTTATTACTTGCACTTTATTTCACAACCCATTAGTCACTTTATTTAATAAGTAATTTCATCACTTTATTTAATAATGAATTTCATCACTTTGCAAAATTACAAATACTGCCAATACTGCTGCTTCGATTAAAATGCCTGCTGTACACACTTTTACGATCTCTGATCTACTGTGTTCCACTTTGAACAGTCTTGTCGCTTTTATAGTTTTCGAATGGTTGGTGTAGAAACTTCTACGCTATTCTCGTATATTCTAGAAGCTTCTATCCTCTTCGACAGAAGTCGAGAATATTCTTTTTGATATTACCGACAGATGGTTCTTGAATAAGCTTTTATTCGAATAGTTCGCATCTTGACTCACAGGGGGCACTCATTCTCCAGATGGGATCCTAAAAGTATGCAATCCCTTTTCACTGAGCTATCACGTTTCACTGCCCTCCGCTTAAACTTGTTCGTCCCGAACAAGGATAGTACTGCAACCTTTATAAGGAGATAGCTTCTCTAAATGAACGACTTTCATTTTGCTCCTGACATTTCTCGTCCACTGGATGCGGTATCTAACATCGTTGATCCGATTTATCACTTTATAAGGTCCTTCCCAGTGTGTTTGCAGTTTTGGCGATAATCCACTTTTCCTTTGCAGATTATGAAGCATAACTAGTTGCCCTTCCTGAAATCCCTTAGAGTTTACTCGTACATCATATCTCGCTTTCCTTTTATCACTCATCAGTTGCGTACGATTTCTGCTGTTTCCATGAATTTCATTCAACTGTCCTCGTTGTTTAGGTATACAATTGCTGCATGGAAGTACTGTAGATGACTCTTTAGACCATTCTTTGGCTAGATCGTCGGGTACCTTTTTAGTAGCTCGTATCTTGCTTTTCGCGACTCGCGGTTGCCTCTCACAGTTTACAATTGCTGAGATTCTCTGGCACCTTACCTTCCTTTTCTCTATGGTTTCAACGGTATTTGAAATATTCACGACTTTTTCTGGTACGATTCGGCTCTTATGCTTCCCAACATCTCCACCCATTTTGGCCCGTATAACTGCCTCTGATTTGGGTGGGGTATTTGTCCGCCGCGATACAATGGCTTGTTTAACACCTCTATACTTATCCTCACCAAAGAATAACGGTATTTCGGTGTTCGCATATTTCAGCAGTCGACTTTTGAAATCTAGCGTGAATCCATTCCGAATCATGAAATCCACACCTAAGATTACTTCATCCACAATATCCGCAACTATAAACTCGTGCTTCACTGTTGTGGTGCCGATAGTGATTTTCCGTGTAACTTTTCCAAGTACCGGTGCATCATCTCCAGTTGCCGTACGCAAACTTATTCCCTGAAGCGGCTCGATTCCCCGAACGAGATCCCTTCTGATTATGGAATGTGATGCCCCCGTATCCAATGTTACCACAACTTTTCTTCCGCTTATTACACTGTTGACAGTTAGGCTGTTATTTTTCCGCGCCATCTGAGAAACGAAGATTCTTGGGCCATCAGTTGTGGGAGTCCGTTCATTTCCCGGCTTGACAATCTTTTCCGATTCCCTAATTCGGACTTTGTCTTGCTTTGGCAATCTTACCGGAGCGTGTGTTGCATAACGTTTCCAGCTCAACTGACAATCACGAGCCATGTGCCCCACATCACCGCAGGTAAAGCATTTGCCCGTGAAACTTTGTCCGTTCTCGACTCTTATCTGACGGGCTGTGCATTCTGACCGGCACACCAATGCTGCTGTCTCTGATAACAAAGCGCTAGCTACTGTCTCCATATATGTAGCTTTCGGATTAGTTATTGCAGAACGCTTTATCTCCGCATCGCGAATGCCATATACGAAGGTGTCCATCATACACCTCTCAGTGATCTCTCCTGGGTAGGCAAGATGAGCCAACCGTTCCACTTCCGCTGCAAACTGTTGTAGAGACTCGCCACTCTTCTGTACCCGTGTTCGTAGCTCTACTTGGTACATCTGCTTCCGGTGTTCACTACCATACTTGCGCTGAACGGCATTCATCAAGCTTTCATAGCAGTCTCGCTCACTTTCTGAGATAGTTTGAAGCACATCAGCGACAGCACCTTTCAATGAAACGGTTAATGCAGCCACTTTTTCGCGAGCAGTCCAACCATTTGTGCTAGCGGTAGTCTCAAACTGCATTCTGAAGACGCTAAATGTCGTGGTTCCATCATAGGTAGGAGGCTTCAGTTTTATTGAGGATAAAGCTGGCACAGTCAATGCACCTTCCTGTAGTAGGTGAATTCTTTGCTCTATTTGTTGCTTAAATTCGTTTTGCTTTTGCTCGTTCGCAATGAATTTTTGTTCTACACATTTTTCGAACGATTCCTGCCGTGTCTGAATATCACAAACCTTCCTGTCTACCATTTCGGACATTTCTTTCATCTGCTGTGAGTTTTGTTCCGCTAATAGAGCGAGTCGTGTTTCACTCTGCTGCAACTGTTCTTTAACACTCTTTTCAACGAATGCAACACTATTTTCGACGGATGCAACACTCTTTTCGACGGATTTAGCATTTTGCTGTAACTGCTGCTGCATCCTCTCTTCGGCTGCTTGAGCATTTTGTTGTAACTGCTGCTGCATCCTCTCTTCGGCTGCTTGAGCATTTTGTTGTAATTGCTGCTGCATCCTCTCTTCGGCTGCTTGAGCATTTTGTTGTAATTGCTGTTGCATCCTCTCTTCGGCTGCTTGAGCACTTTGTTGTAGCTGCATCTGTATTACCCCGATAAGTGCACTCATGTCAAAGTTACCCGTGTTAGTTTCTTGCGGTGTTTCTTCGTGTCGAGATGTCGTTGCCTCTTCACATTGGAATTCATGCTCATCGACATCTATACCCTGCTCCTCTAAAGCGCTTCTTAATCGCACCTGCAGCTCCGCTTTAAGCCCTTGTGTTTGCAAATTTAAACGCTCAAGCTCCTTCTTGAGCTGCTCCAATATCAGTTTTTCAAATTTAACCATTGTTTATCACAGATACACAATCCCACTTCTGACACCAATTGTTACGAAATTGCCCTCTTGACAATTTACTCTGTTACAAAATTGCCCTCCTGACAATTTCTCTAACTCTCTGTACTCGGACTCGTACCACTGGATTGTGTAGTAATCAAACAATCGCTGGTTAAATTAAAATAATTAGCTTTATTTAATTATTGCTATTTACACATTTAATATTAGGCTTAAAGTTTACTTAGTTATTACTTGCACTTTATTTCACAACCCATTAGTCACTTTATTTAATAAGTAATTTCATCACTTTATTTAATAATGAATTTCATCACTTTGCAAAATTACAAATACTGCCAATACTGCTGCTTCGATTAAAATGCCTGCTGTACACACTTTTACGATCTCTGATCTACTGTGTTCCACTTTGAACAGTCTTGTCGCTTTTATAGTTTTCGAATGGTTGGTGTAGAAACTTCCACGCTATTCTCGTATATTCTAGAAGCTTCTATCCTCTTCGACAGAAGTCGAGAATATTCTTTTTGATATTACCGACAGATGGTTCTTGAATAAGCTTTTATTCGAATAGTTCGCATCTTGACTCACAGGGGGCACTCATTCTCCAGATGGGATCCTAAAAGTATGCAATCCCTTTTCACTGAGCTATCACGTTTCAATATGTATATATATTATATATAAACAGTCTTGTCGCTTTTATAGTTTTCGAATGGTTGGTGTAGAAACTTCTACGCTATTCTCGTAGTTTCTAGAAGCTTCTATCCTCTTCGACAGAAGTCGAGAATATTCTTTTTGATATTACCGGCAGATGGTTCTTGAATAAACTTTTATTCGAATAGTTCGCATCTTGACTCACAGGGGGCACTCATTCTCCAGATAGGATCCTAAAAGTATGCAATCCCTTTTCACTGAGCTATCACGTTTCAATATGTATATATATATTATATATATTGAAACGTGATAGCTCAGTGAAAAGGGATTGCATACTTTTAGGATCCTATCTGGAGAATGAGTGCCCCCTGTGAGTCAAGATGCGAACTATTCGAATAAAAGTTTATTCAAGAACCATCTGCCGGTAATATCAAAAAGAATATTCTCGACTTCTGTCGAAGAGGATAGAAGCTTCTAGAAACTACGAGAATAGCGTAGAAGTTTCTACACCAACCATTCGAAAACTATAAAAGCGACAAGACTGTTCAAACTCGAAGACAGTAGATCAGAGACCGTAAAAGTGTGTGCATCTAGCATTATAATCAAAGCAGCAGTATTTGTAATTTTGCAAAGTGATGAAATTACTTATTAAATAAAGTGTTAAATAAAGTGCAAATCATAACTAAGTAAACTTTAAGCCTAATATTAAATGTGTAAATAGCAATAATTAAATAAAGCTAATTATTTTAATTTAACCAGCGATTGTTTGATTACTACACAATCCAGCGGTACGAGTCCGAGTACAGAGAGTTAGAGGAATTGTCAGGAGGGCAATTTTGTAACAGAGTAAATTGTCAAGAGGGCAATTTCGTAACAATTGGTGTCAGAAGTGGGATTGTTTATCTGTAATAAACAATGGTTAAATTCGAAAAACTGAGATTGGAGCAGCTCAAGAAGGAGCTTGAGCGCTTAAATTTGCAAACACAAGGGCTTAAAGCGGAGCTGCAGGTGCGATTAAGAAGCGCTTTAGAGGAGCAGGGTATAGACGTCGATGAGCATGAATTCCAGTGTGAAGAGCCAACGACATCTCGCCACGAAGAAACACCACAAGAACCTAACACGGGTAACTTTGACATGAGCGCACTTATCGGGATAATGCAATCCTTTAAACAGGATATGCAGCAGCAGTTACAACAAAATTCTCAAGCTGTCAAGGAACAATTAGAACAAAATGCTGAAACCCTGAAGCAAGCAGTCGATGAGAGGATACAGGAGCGATTACAACAAAATGCTCAAGCTGTCAGAGAGGATGTTAAAGAACAGTTACAGCAGAGTGAAATACGACTTGGTCTACTAGCGGAACAAAACTCACAGCAGATGAAAGAAATGTCCGAGATGGTAGCCAGGAAGGTTTATGAAATTGAGACACGGCAGGAATCGTTCCAAAAATCTGTAGAACAAAAATTAATTGCGAACGAGCAAAAGCAAAACGAATTAGAGCAAAGAATTCACCTACTACAGGAAGGTGCATTGCCTGTGCCAGATTTATCCTCAATAAAACTGAAGCCTCCTACCTATGATGGAACCACAACATTTAGTGTCTTCAGAATGCAGTTTGAGACTACCGCTAGCACAAATGGTTGGAGTGCTCACGAAAAAGTGGCTGCATTAACCGTTTCGTTGAAAGGTGCTGCCGCTGATGTGCTTCAAACTATCTCAGAAAGTGAGCGAGACTGCTATGAAAGCTTAATGAATGCAGTTCAGCGCAAGTATGGTAGTGAACATCGCAAACAGATGTACCAAGTAGAGCTACGAACACGTGTACAAAAGAGTGGTGAGTCTCTTCAACAGTTTGCGGCGGAAGTGGAGCGGTTGGCTCATCTTGCCTACCCAGGAGAGATAACTGAGAGGTGTATGATGGACACCTTTGTATATGGCATTCGCGATGCGGAGATAAAGCGTTCTGCAATAACTAATCCGAAAGCTACATATATGGAGACAGTAGCTAGCGCTTTAACTTCAGAGACAGCAGCCTTGATGTGCCAGCCAGTATACAGAGCCCGTCAGGTACAAGTTGAAAGCGGCCAAAGTTTCACGGGCAAATGCTTCACCTGCGGAGAGGTCGGACACATGGCCCGTAATTGCCAATCGAGACGGAAACGTTCTAGATCACGCTCACCGGTAAGACCTCCAAAGCAAGTCAGATTCCAAAGTAGGGAATCAGAAAACGTTGAAAAGCCGTCGACAAACTAGATGGAGTCAGTCTCGAGGGGCTTGATCTGACTCCCACAACATGTAGCCCCAGAATCTTCGTTTCTCAGATGGCACGGAAAATCAACAGCCTAACTGTCGACAGCGTAGTAAATGGAAGAAAAATCGTGGTAACATTGGATACGGGTGCATCACATTCCATAATTAGAAGGGATCTCGTTCGGGGAATCGAGCCGCTTCTGGGAATAAGATTGCGTACGGCAACTGGAGATGATGCACCGGTACTGGGAAAAGTTACACGGAAAATAACTATCGGCACCACAACAGTGACGCACGAGTTTGTAGTTGCGGATATTGTGGACGAATTAATCTTAGGTGTGGATTTTATGATTCGGAATGGATTCACCCTAGATTTGAAATGCCGAATGTTGAAGTATGCGAACACCGAAATACCGTTATCCGTTGGTGAGGATAAGTATGGAGGTATCCGACAAGCCATTGTATCGCGGCGGACAAAAATCCCAGCAAAGTCAGAGGCAGTCATATTGGCCAAAATGGACGGAGATGTGGAGAAGAACAAGTTGTGGGTTGTGGAGACGGATGAAAAATTTGTACTGGATGAGATCATCATTGGAAAAACCCTCGTAGAAGAACAGCAGAACAGAATAGTGCCAGTAAGAGTGGTCAATCTTGCAAATTCCGCTAAAACCATAGAGAAAGGACAGATAATTGGAAATTGCCGGGCAATTTCGGCAATTGTTAACTGTGAAAGCCAGCCGCAAGACACAAAAATGAAGATATCAGCTGATAAAAAGGTACTCCACGATCTCACGAAAGAATGGAGCAAAGACTTATCCACAGAGCAGAGGAAGACTGCCAGCCAACTTTTGGCAAGACATTGGTCAGTATTTGCTGAAAAGGGTAAAAACGAAGGCAGAACAAAGATGGTGAAACACACAATCAACACTGGTGATGCCAAACCCATTCGTCAAGCGTCAAGAAGAGTACCTCTGGCAAAGAGAGAAGAGGTGACTGTATTGCTGAAGGAAATGCATCAGAACAACGTCATAGAGCCGTCAGCGAGCCCCTGGAGTTCTCCAGTGGTATTAGTCAAGAAGAAGGATGGCTCCACACGTTTCTGTGTAGATTATCGTAAACTAAATGAGATAACGAAGAAAGATAGTTATCCATTACCTCGAATCGACGATACGTTGGACACACTTTCTGGTTCAAATTGGTTCTCAACGCTGGATTTACAAAGCGGATATTGGCAAGTGGCAGTAGACGAACAAGACAAGGAAAAGACAGCATTCAGTGCCGGTGATGGACTATGGCAATTTTTGGTGATGCCATTCGGTCTGTGTAATGCTCCAGCTACATTTGAACGCTTAATGGAACATGTGCTAAAGGGTCTCCACTGGAAAACGTGTCTGGTGTACTTAGATGACATCATCGTTATGGGAAAGGATTTCGAGGACCACTTGAAGAATTTGGAAGAAGTATTGATGCGATTAGGAGCTTCAGGGTTGAAGCTGAGCGCAAAGAAATGCTCGTTCTTCAAGAAAGAAGTCAAGTACCTTGGACATAAAGTCACACCTGAAGGAGTACACACAGATCCAGATAAGATAGACTCAGTAAGGGAGTGGCCAAGACCAACTAGTTTGCATGAGCTACGCAGCTTCTTGGGTCTTTGCACCTATTACAGACGCTTTGTTCCAGGCTTTGCAGACGTGGCTGGTAGTCTGCATGCATTAACGAGGAAAAATTGTCCTTTTGAGTGGAAAAGCGAACAGGAGAAGGCATTCAACAGATTGAAAGAGCTATTGTGTACAGCTCCGATCCTTGCGTATCCAATACCTGGCGAAAAATTTATTTTGGATACAGATGCAAGTGGATTCGGGATTGGAGGTGTCCTGTCGCAAGTTATTGACGGACATGAAAGAGTAATAGCCTACTTCAGCAAGATCTTATCAAAGGCAGAGCGAAATTACTGTGTAACACGGAGAGAACTTTTGGCGGTTATGCAGTGCGTGAAGCACTTTAACAAGTACTTGTATGGACAAAAGTTCTTGTTGAGAACGGATCACGCTGCTCTGCGCTAGCTATTACAGTTCAAAAATCCCGAAGGTCAGGTTGCGAGATGGATTGAGAGACTCCAAAGCTACGATTTCACAATAGAACATCGCAGAGGCGGAAACCACGGGAATGCTGATGCACTATCACGACGTCCTTGCAGTATGGAATGTAAGCACTGTTCTAAAGCTGAAGGGAAAGAAGGAGTAGTCGATGTGCGCTTAATGGCTGTTTTACCAGACGATGAATGGACAGCGGAAAAGATAAAAGAAGAACAACGAAATGACCCAGATTTGGCAAAAATCGTATCAAGTAAGAGCGAAGGAAAACGGCCTGATTGGAACGAAATCTCGACTGAAAGCCCCATAACTAAAGCATATTGGGCTCAATGGAATAGCTTAAAGCTGCAAGATGGATGCCTATTCCGCCTGTGGGAGAGCGAAGATGGAAAAACCACGAAGAACTTGATTGTGGTACCCAAGGCAAGAATAAGCGAAATTCTCAAGGAATACCATAGTGGGCCAAGCGGAGGACATTTGGGAATAACAAAAACAGTCGAGAAAATTAAAACACGATTTTATTGGGTTGGTTGCCAGCAATCGGTGGTTGACTGGATTAGTGCTTGTGAAAAGTGTACAGCTGCCAAGGGACCGAGCCGTCGCAGCCAGGGGAAGATGCATTTATACAACGTGGGAGCGCCATTTGAGCGTATTGCAATGGACATAGCAGGTCCGTTTCCAATTAGTGATTCCGGCAACAAATATGTTCTCGTGGGAATCGACTATTTTAGTAAATGGCCAGAAGTGTACCCCATTCCCGATCAAGAAGCTAAGACCGTTGCAGATGCATTTATCAATAATTGGGTCTGCAGATTCGGAGCTCCCCTCGAGTTGCACTCGGATCAAGGCAGAAATTTCGAGTCAACAATATTCAGGGAAATGAGTGAATTGATGGGCATACGCAAAACTCGTACAACCCCTTTGCACCCACAGTCCGATGGAATGGTTGAAAGATTTAATCGTACGCTTGAGGAACACCTAAGGAAAGTCGTGGACAGAAACCAGAAAGATTGGGACCAACACATACCCCTCCTCTTAATGGCATACCGATCGGCAACTCACGATACAACATCTACAACACCAGCTAAGGCTATTTTCGGTTGTGACATAAGATTACCTGCAGATCTGAAATTCGGTGCCTACTCATCTACGGAAGTTTCATGTAGCAGTTATGTAGCTGCCAAACGAAGACAGCTGAATGAAATTCATGGAACCATCAGAAAGCGCACACAACTGATGAGTGATAAAATGAAAGCCAGATATGATCTACGAGCAAACTCCAAGGGATTTCAGGAAGGGCAGCTAGTTATGCTTCATAATCCGCAAAGGAAAAAGGGATTATCACCAAAACTGCAAACACACTGGGAACCCTTATAAGGTGATAAAGCGGCTCAACGATGTAGTATACCGCATCCAGTTGGCGAGAAAGGCCAGGAGCAAAATGAAAGTCGTTCATTTAGAGAGGTTATCTCCTTATAAAGGTTGCAGTACTATCCTTGTTCGGGACGAACAAGTTTAAGCGGAGGGCAGTGAAACGTGATAGCTCAGTGAAAAGGGATTGCATACTTTTAGGATCCCATCTGGAGAATGAGTGCCCCCTGTGAGTCAAGATGCGAACTATTCGAATAAAAGTTTATTCAAGAACCATCTGCCGGTAATATCAAAAAGAATATTCTCGACTTCTGTCGAAGAGGATAGAAGCTTCTAGAAACTACGAGAATAGCGTAGAAGTTTCTACACCAACCATTCGAAAACTATAAAAGCGACAAGACTGTTCAAACTCGAAGACAGTAGATCATAGACCGTAAAAGTGTGTGCATCTAGCATTATAATCAAAGCAGCAGTATTTGTAATTGTGCAAAGTGATGAAATTACTTATTAAATAAAGTGTTAAATAAAGTGCAAATCATAACTAAGTAAACTTTAAGCCTAATATTAAATGTGTAAATAGCAATAATTAAATAAAGCTAATTATTTTAATTTAACCAGCGATTGTTTGATTACTACACAATCCAGCGGTACGAGTCCGAGTACAGAGAGTTAGAGGAATTGTCAGGAGGGCAATTTTGTAACAGAGTAAATTGTCAAGAGGGCAATTTCGTAACAATTGGTGTCAGAAGTGGGATTGTTTATCTGTAATAAACAATGGTTAAATTCGAAAAACTGAGATTGGAGCAGCTCAAGAAGGAGCTTGAGCGCTTAAATTTGCAAACACAAGGGCTTAAAGCGGAGCTGCAGGTGCGGTTAAGAAGCGCTTTAGAGGAGCAGGGTATAGACGTCGATGAGCATGAATTCCAGTGTGAAGAGCCAACGACATCTCGCCACGAAGAAACACCACAAGAACCTAACACGGGTAACTTTGACATGAGCGCACTTATCGGGATAATGCAATCCTTTAAACAGGATATGCAGCAGCAGTTACAACAAAATTCTCAAGCTGTCAAGGAACAATTAGAACAAAATGCTGAAACCCTGAAGCAAGCAGTCGATGAGAGGATACAGGAGCGATTACAACAAAATGCTCAAGCTGTCAGAGAGGATGTTAAAGAACAGTTACAGCAGAGTGAAATACGACTTGGTCTACTAGCGGAACAAAACTCACAGCAGATGAAAGAAATGTCCGAGATGGTAGACAGGAAGGTTTATGAAATTGAGACACGGCAGGAATCGTTCCAAAAATCTGTAGAACAAAAATTAATTGCGAACGAGCAAAAGCAAAACGAATTAGAGCAAAGAATTCACCTACTACAGGAAGGTGCATTGCCTGTGCCAGATTTATCCTCAATAAAACTGAAGCCTCCTACCTATGATGGAACCACAACATTTAGTGTCTTCAGAATGCAGTTTGAGACTACCGCTAGCACAAATGGTTGGAGTGCTCACGAAAAAGTGGCTGCATTAACCGTTTCGTTGAAAGGTGCTGCCGCTGATGTGCTTCAAACTATCTCAGAAAGTGAGCGAGACTGCTATGAAAGCTTAATGAATGCAGTTCAGCGCAAGTATGGTAGTGAACATCGCAAACAGATGTACCAAGTAGAGCTACGAACACGTGTACAAAAGAGTGGTGAGTCTCTTCAACAGTTTGCGGCGGAAGTGGAGCGGTTGGCTCATCTTGCCTACCCAGGAGAGATAACTGAGAGGTGTATGATGGACACCTTTGTATATGGCATTCGCGATGCGGAGATAAAGCGTTCTGCAATAACTAATCCGAAAGCTACATATATGGAGACAGTAGCTAGCGCTTTAACTTCAGAGACAGCAGCCTTGATGTGCCAGCCAGTATACAGAGCCCGTCAGGTACAAGTTGAAAGCGGCCAAAGTTTCACGGGCAAATGCTTCACCTGCGGAGAGGTCGGACACATGGCCCGTAATTGCCAATCGAGATGGAAACGTTCTAGATCACGCTCACCGGTAAGACCTCCAAAGCAAGTCAGATTCCAAAGTAGGGAATCAGAAAACGTTGAAAAGCCGTCGACAAACTAGATGGAGTCAGTCTCGAGGGGCTTGATCTGACTCCCACAACATGTAGCCCCAGAATCTTCGTTTCTCAGATGGCACGGAAAATCAACAGCCTAACTGTCGACAGCGTAGTAAATGGAAGAAAAATCGTGGTAACATTGGATACGGGTGCATCACATTCCATAATTAGAAGGGATCTCGTTCGGGGAATCGAGCCGCTTCTGGGAATAAGATTGCGTACGGCAACTGGAGATGATGCACCGGTACTGGGAAAAGTTACACGGAAAATAACTATCGGCACCACAACAGTGACGCACGAGTTTGTAGTTGCGGATATTGTGGACGAATTAATCTTAGGTGTGGATTTTATGATTCGGAATGGATTCACCCTAGATTTGAAATGCCGAATGTTGAAGTATGCGAACACCGAAATACCGTTATCCGTTGGTGAGGATAAGTATGGAGGTATCCGACAAGCCATTGTATCGCGGCGGACAAAAATCCCAGCAAAGTCAGAGACGGATGAAAAATTTGTACTGGATGACATCATCATTGGAAAAACCCTCGTAGAAGAACAGCAGAACAGAATAGTGCCAGTAAGAGTGGTCAATCTTGCAAATTCCGCTAAAACCATAGAGAAAGGACAGATAATTGGAAATTGCCGGGCAATTTCGGCAATTGTTAACTGTGAAAGCCAGCCGCAAGACACAAAAATGAAGATATCAGCTGATAAAAAGGTACTCCACGATCTCACGAAAGAATGGAGCAAAGACTTATCCACAGAGCAGAGGAAGACTGCCAGCCAACTTTTGGCAAGACATTGGTCAGTATTTGCTGAAAAGGGTAAAAACGAAGGCAGAATAAAGATGGTGAAACACACAATCAACACTGGTGATGCCAAACCCATTCGTCAAGCGTCAAGAAGAGTACCTCTGGCAAAGAGACAAGAGGTGAATGTATTGCTGAAGGAAATGCATCAGAACAACGTCAGAGAGCCATCAGCGAGCCCCTGGAGTTCTCCAGTGGTATTAGTCAAGAAGAAGGATGGCTCCACACGTTTCTGTGTAGATTATCGTAAACTAAATGAGGTAACGAAGAAAGATAGTTATCCATTACCTCGAATCGACGATACGTTGGACACACTTTCTGGTTCAAATT
Source organism: Clusia tigrina (assembly GCA_920105625.2). Taxonomy (NCBI): domain Eukaryota; kingdom Metazoa; phylum Arthropoda; class Insecta; order Diptera; family Clusiidae; genus Clusia; species Clusia tigrina. Next base: position 152,412,584 of record OV050031.1, on the reverse strand, counting down.
GGTTCTCAACGCTGGATTTACAAAGCGGATATTGGCAAGTGGCAGTAGACGAACAAGACAAGGAAAAGACAGCATTCAGTGCCGGCGATGGACTATGGCAATTTTTGGTGATGCCATTCGGACTGTGTAATGCTCCAGCTACATTTGAACGCTTAATGGAACATGTGCTAAAGGGTCTCCACTGGAAAACGTGTCTGGTGTACTTAGATGACATCATCGTTATGGGAAAGGACTTCGAGGACCACTTGAAGAATTTGGAAGAAGTATTGATGCGATTAGGAGCTTCAGGGTTGAAGCTGAGCGCAAAGAAATGCTCGTTCTTCAAGAAAGAAGTCAAGTACCTTGGACATAAAGTCACACCTGAAGGAGTACACACAGATCCAGATAAGATAGACTCAGTAAGGGAGTGGCCAAGACCAACTAGTTTGCATGAGCTACGCAGCTTCTTGGGTCTTTGCACCTATTACAGACGCTTTGTTCCAGGCTTTGCAGACGTGGCTGGTAGTCTGCATGCATTAACGAGGAAAAATTGTCCTTTTGAGTGGAAAAGCGAACAGGAGAAGGCATTCAACAGATTGAAAGAGCTATTGTGTACAGCTCCGATCCTTGCGTATCCAATACCTGGCGAAAAATTTATTTTGGATACAGATGCAAGTGGATTCGGGATTGGAGGTGTCCTGTCGCAAGTTATTGACGGACATGAAAGAGTAATAGCCTACTTCAGCAAGATCTTATCAAAGGCAGAGCGAAATTATTGTGTAACACGGAGAGAACTTTTGGCGGTTATGCAGTGCGTGAAGCACTTTAACAAGTACTTGTATGGACAAAAGTTCTTGTTGAGAACGGATCACGCTGCTCTGCGCTGGCTATTACAGTTCAAAAATCCCGAAGGTCAGGTTGCGAGATGGATTGAGAGACTCCAAAGCTACGATTTCACAATAGAACATCGCAGAGGCGGAAACCACGGGAATGCTGATGCACTATCACGACGTCCTTGCAGTATGGAATGTAAGCACTGTTCTAAAGCTGAAGGGAAAGAAGGAGTAGTCGATGTGCGGTTAATGGCTGTTTTACCAGACGATGAATGGACAGCGGAAAAGATAAAAGAAGAACAACGAAATGACCCAGATTTGGCAAAAATCGTATCAAGTAAGAGCGAAGGAAAACGGCCTGATTGGAACGAAATCTCGACTGAAAGCCCCATAACTAAAGCATATTGGGCTCAATGGAATAGCTTAAAGCTGCAAGATGGATGCCTATTCCGCCTGTGGGAGAGCGAAGATGGAAAAACCACGAAGAACTTGATTGTGGTACCCAAGGCAAGAATAAGCGAAATTCTCAAGGAATACCATAGTGGGCCAAGCGGAGGACATTTGGGAATAACAAAAACAGTCGAGAAAATTAAAACACGATTTTATTGGGTTGGTTGCCAGCAATCGGTGGTTGACTGGATTAGTGCTTGTGAAAAGTGTACAGCTGCCAAGGGACCGAGCCGTCGCAGCCAGGGGAAGATGCATTTATACAACGTGGGAGCGCCATTTGAGCGTATTGCAATGGACATAGCAGGTCCGTTTCCAATTAGTGATTCCGGCAACAAATATGTTCTCGTCGTAATCGACTATTTTAGTAAATGGCCAGAAGTGTACCCCATTCCCGATCAAGAAGCTAAGACCGTTGCAGATGCATTTATCAATAATTGGGTCTGCAGATTCGGAGCTCCCCTCGAGTTGCACTCGGATCAAGGCAGAAATTTCGAGTCAACAATATTCAGGGAAATGAGTGAATTGATGGGCATACGCAAAAATCGTACAACCCCTTTGCACCCACAGTCCGATGGAATGGTTGAAAGATTTAATCGTACGCTTGAGGAACACCTAAGGAAAGTCGTGGACAGAAACCAGAAAGATTGGGACCAACACATACCCCTCTTCTTAATGGCATACCGATCGGCAACTCACGATACAACATCTACAACACCAGCTAAGGCTATTTTCGGTTGTGACATAAGATTACCTGCAGATCTGAAATTCGGTGCCTACTCATCTACGGAAGTTTCATGTAGCAGTTATGTAGCTGACAAACGAAGACAGCTGAATGAAATTCATGGAACCATCAGAAAGCGCACACAACTGATGAGTGATAAAATGAAAGCCAGATATGATCTACGAGCAAACTCCAAGGGATTTCAGGAAGGGCAGCTAGTTATGCTTTATAATCCGCAAAGGAAAAAGGGATTATCGCCAAAACTGCAAACACACTGGGAACCCTTATAAGGTGATAAAGCGGCTCAACGATGTAGTATACCGCATCCAGTTGGCGAGAAAGGCCAGGAGCAAAATGAAAGTCGTTCATTTAGAGAGGTTATCTCCTTATAAAGGTTGCAGTACTATCCTTGTTCGGGACGAACAAGTTTAAGCGGAGGGCAGTGAAACGTGATAGCTCAGTGAAAAGGGATTGCATACTTTTAGGATCCCATCTGGAGAATGAGTGCCCCCTGTGAGTCAAGATGCGAACTATTCGAATAAAAGTTTATTCAAGAACCATCTGCCGGTAATATCAAAAAGAATATTCTAGACTTCTGTCGAAGAGGATAGAAGCTTCTAGAAACTACGAGAATAGCGTAGAAGTTTCTACACCAACCATTCGAAAACTATAAAAGCGACAAGACTGTTCAAACTCGAAGACAGTAGATCAGAGACCGTAAAAGTGTGTGCATCTAGCATTATAATCAAAGCAGCAGTATTTGTAATTGTGCAAAGTGATGAAATTACTTATTAAATAAAGTGTTAAATAAAGTGCAAATCATAACTAAGTAAACTTTAAGCCTAATATTAAATGTGTAAATAGCAATAATTAAATAAAGCTAATTATTTTAATTTAACCAGCGATTGTTTGATTACTACACAATCCAGCGGTACGAGTCCGAGTACAGAGAGTTAGAGGAATTGTCAGGAGGGCAATTTTGTAACAGAGTAAATTGTCAAGAGGGCAATTTCGTAACAATTGGTGTCAGAAGTGGGATTGTGTATCTGTAATAAACAATGGTTAAATTCGAAAAACTGAGATTGGAGCAGCTCAAGAAGGAGCTTGAGCGCTTAAATTTGCAAACACAAGGGCTTAAAGCGGAGCTGCAGGTGCGATTAAGAAGCGCTTTAGAGGAGCATAGAGGAGTATAGACGTCGATGAGCATGAATTCCAGTGTGAAGAGCCAACGACATCTCGCCACGAAGAAACACCACAAGAAGCTAACACGGGTAACTTTGACATGAGCGCACTTATCGGGATAATGCAATCCTTTAAACAGGATATGCAGCAGCAGTTACAACAAAATTCTCAAGCTGTCAAGGAACAATTAGAACAAAATGCTGAAACCCTGAAGCAAGCAGTCGATGAGAGGATACAGGAGCGATTACAACAAAATGCTCAAGCTGTCAGAGAGGATGTTAAAGAACAGTTACAGCAGAGTGAAATACGACTTGGTCTACTAGCGGAACAAAACTCACAGCAGATGAAAGAAATGTCCGAGATGGTAGACAGGAAGGTTTATGAAATTGAGACACGGCAGGAATCGTTCCAAAAATCTGTAGAACAAAAATTAATTGCGAACGAGCAAAAGCAAAACGAATTAGAGCAAAGAATTCACCTACTACAGGAAGGTGCATTGCCTGTGCCAGATTTATCCTCAATAAAACTAAAGCCTCCTACCTATGATGGAACCACAACATTTAGTGTCTTCAGAATGCAGTTTGAGACTACCGCTAGCACAAATGGTTGGATTGCTCACGAAAAAGTGGCTGCATTAACCGTTTCGTTGAAAGGTGCTGCCGCTGATGTGCTTCAAACTATCTCAGAAAGTGAGCGAGACTGCTATGAAAGCTTAATAAATGCAGTTCAGCGCAAGTATGGTAGTGAACATCGCAAGCAGATGTACCAAGTAGAGCTACGAACACGTGTACAAAAGAGTGGTGAGTCTCTTCAACAGTTTGCGGCGGAAGTGGAGCGGTTGGCTCATCTTGCCTACCCAGGAGAGATCACTGAGAGGTGTATGATGGACACCTTTGTATATGGCATTCGCGATGCGGAGATAAAGCGTTCTGCAATAACTAATCCGAAAGCTACATATATGGAGACAGTAGCTAGCGCTTTAACTTCAGAGACAGCAGCCTTGATGTGCCAGCCAGTATACAGAGCCCGTCAGGTACAAGTTGAAAGCGGCCAAAGTTTCACGGGCAAATGCTTCACCTGCGGAGAGGTCGGACACATGGCCCGTAATTGCCAATCGAGACGGAAACGTTCTAGATCACGCTCACCGGTAAGACCTCCAAAGCAAGTCAGATTCCAAAGTAGGGAATCAGAAAACGTTGAAAAGCCGTCGACAAACTAGATGGAGTCAGTCTCGAGGGGCTTGATCTGACTCCCACAACATGTAGCCCCAGAATCTTCGTTTCTCAGATGGCACGGAAAATCAACAGCCTAACTGTCGACAGCGTAGTAAATGGAAGAAAAATCGTGGTAACATTGGATACGGGAGCATCACATTCCATAATTAGAAGGGATCTCGTTCGGGGAATCGAGCCGCTTCTGGGAATAAGATTGCGTACGGCAACTGGAGATGATGCACCGGTACTGGGAAAAGTTACACGGAAAATAACTATCGGCACCACAACAGTGACGCACGAGTTTGTAGTTGCGGATATTGTGGACGAATTAATCTTAGGTGTGGATTTTATGATTCGGAATGGATTCACCCTAGATTTGAAATGCCGAATGTTGAAGTATGCGAACACCGAAATACCGTTATCCGTTGGTGAGGATAAGTATGGAGGTATCCGACAAGCCATTGTATCGCGGCGGACAAAAATCCCAGCAAAGTCAGAGGCAGTCATATGGGCCAAAATGGACGGAGATGTGGAGAAGAACAAGTTGTGGGTTGTGGAGACGGATGAAAAATTTGTACTGGATGACATCATCATTGGAAAAACCCTCGTAGAAGAACAGCAGAACAGAATAGTGCCAGTAAGAGTGGTCAATCTTGCAAATTCCGCTAAAACCATAGAGAAAGGACAGATAATTGGAAATTGCCGGGCAATTTCGGCAATTGTTAACTGTGAAAGCCAGCCGCAAGACACAAAAATGAAGATATCAGCTGATAAAAAGGTACTCCACGATCTCACGAAAGAATGGAGCAAAGACTTATCCACAGAGCAGAGGAAGACTGCCAGCCAACTTTTGGCAAGACATTGGTCAGTATTTGCTGAAAAGGGTAAAAACGAAGGCAGAACAAAGATGGTGAAACACACAATCAACACTGGTGATGCCAAACCCATTCGTCAAGCGTCAAGAAGAGTACCTCTGGCAAAGAGACAAGAGGTGAATGTATTGCTGAAGGAAATGCATCAGAACAACGTCATAGAGCCATCAGCGAGCCCCTGGAGTTCTCCAGTGGTATTAGTCAAGAAGAAGGATGGCTCCACACGTTTCTGTGTAGATTATCGTAAACTAAATGAGGTAACGAAGAAAGATAGTTATCCATTACCTAGAATCGACGATACGTTGGACACACTTTCTGGTTCAAATTGGTTCTCAACGCTGGATTTACAAAGCGGATATTGGCAAGTGGCAGTAGACGAACAAGACAAGGAAAATACAGCATTCAGTGCCGGCGATGGACTATGGCAATTTTTGGTGATGCCATTCGGACTGTGTAATGCTCCAGCTACATTTGAACGCTTAATGGAACATGTGCTAAAGGGTCTCCACTGGAAAACGTGTCCGGTGTACTTAGATGACATCATCGTTATGGGAAAGGACTTCGAGGACCACTTGAAGAATTTGGAAGAAGTATTGATGCGATTAGGAGCTTCAGGGTTGAAGCTGAGCGCAAAGAAATGCTCGTTCTTCAAGAAAGAAGTCAAGTACCGTGGACATAAAGCCACACCTGAAGGAGTACACACAGATCCAGATAAGATAGACTCAGTAAGGGAGTGGCCAAGACCAACTAGTTTGCATGAGCTACGCAGCTTCTTGGGTCTTTGCACCTATTACAGACGCTTTGTTCCAGGCTTTGCAGACGTGGCTGGTAGTCTGCATGCATTAACGAGGAAAAATTGTCCTTTTGAGTGGAAAAGCGAACAGGAGAAGGCATTCAACAGATTGAAAGAGCTATTGTGTACAGCTCCGATCCTTGCGTATCCAATACCTGGCGAAAAATTTATTTTGGATACAGATGCAAGTGGATTCGGGATTGGAGGTGTCCTGTCGCAAGTTATTGACGGACATGAAAGAGTAATAGCCTACTTCAGCAAGATCTTATCAAAGGCAGAGCAAAATTACTGTGTAACACGGAGAGAACTTTTGGCGGTTATGCAGTGCGTGAAGCACTTTAACAAGTACTTGTATGGACAAAAGTTCTTGTTGAGAACGGATCACGCTGCTCTGCGCTGGCTATTACAGTTCAAAAATCCCGAAGGTCAGGTTGCGAGATGGATTGAGAGACTCCAAAGCTACGATTTCACAATAGAACATCGCAGAGGCGGAAACCACAGGAATGCTGATGCACTATCACGACGTCCTTGCAGTATGGAATGTAAGCACTGTTCTAAAGCTGAAGGGAAAGAAGGAGTAGTCGATGTGCGCTTAATGGCTGTTTTACCAGACGATGAATGGACAGCGGAAAAGATAAAAGAAGAACAACGAAATGACCCAGATTTGGCAAAAATCGTATCAAGTAAGAGCGAAGGAAAACGGCCTGATTGGAACGAAATCTCGACTGAAAGCCCCATAACTAAAGCATATTGGGCTCAATGGAATAGCTTAAAGCTGCAAGATGGATGCCTATTCCGCCTGTGGGAGAGCGAAGATGGAAAAACCACGAAGAACTTGATTGTGGTACCCAGGGCAAGAATAAGCGAAATTCTCAAGGAATACCATAGTGGGCCAAGCGGAGGACATTTGGGAATAACAAAAACAGTCGAGAAAATTAAAACACGATTTTATTGGGTTGGTTGCCAGCAATCGGTGGTTGACTGGATTAGTGCTTGTGAAAAGTGTACAGCTGCCAAGGGACCGAGCCGTCGCAGCCAGGGGAAGATGCATTTATACAACGTGGGAGCGCCATTTGAGCGTATTGCAATGGACATAGCAGGTCCGTTTCCAATTAGTGATTCCGGCAACAAATATGTTCTCGTCGTAATCGACTATTTTAGTAAATGGCCAGAAGTGTACCCCATTCCCGATCAAGAAGCTAAGACCGTTGCAGATGCATTTATCAATAATTGGGTCTGCAGATTCGGAGCTCCCCTCGAGTTGCACTCGGATCAAGGCAGAAATTTCGAGTCAACAATATTCAGGGAAATGAGTGAATTGATGGGCATACGCAAAACTCGTACAACCCCTTTGCACCCACAGTCCGATGGAATGGTTGAAAGATTTAATCGTACGCTTGAGGAACACCTAAGGAAAGTCGTGGACAGAAACCAGAAAGATTGGGACCAACACATACCCCTCTTCTTAATGGCATACCGATCGGCAACTCACGATACAACATCTACAACACCAGCTAAGGCTATTTTCGGTTGTGACATAAGATTACCTGCAGATCTGAAATTCGGTGCCTACTCATCTACGGAAGTTTCATGTAGCAGTTATGTAGCTGACAAACGAAGACAGCTGAATGAAATTCATGGAACCATCAGAAAGCGCACACAACTGATGAGTGATAAAATGAAAGCCAGATATGATCTACGAGCAAACTCCAAGGGATTTCAGGAAGGGCAGCTAGTTATGCTTTATAATCCGCAAAGGAAAAAGGGATTATCGCCAAAACTGCAAACACACTGGGAACCCTTATAAGGTGATAAAGCGGCTCAACGATGTAGTATACCGCATCCAGTTGGCGAGAAAGGCCAGGAGCAAAATGAAAGTCGTTCATTTAGAGAGGTTATCTCCTTATAAAGGTTGCAGTACTATCCTTGTTCGGGACGAACAAGTTTAAGCGGAGGGCAGTGAAACGTGATAGCTCAGTGAAAAGGGATTGCATACTTTTAGGATCCCATCTGGAGAATGAGTGCCCCCTGTGAGTCAAGATGCGAACTATTCGAATAAAAGTTTATTCAAGAACCATCTGCCGGTAATATCAAAAAGAATATTCTCGACTTCTGTCGAAGAGGATAGAAGCTTCTAGAAACTACGAGAATAGCGTAGAAGTTTCTACACCAACCATTCGAAAACTATAAAAGCGACAAGACTGTTCAAACTGGAAGACAGTAGATCAGAGACCGTAAAAGTGTGTGCATCTAGCATTATAATCAAAGCAGCAGTATTTGTAATTGTGCAAAGTGATGAAATTACTTATTAAATAAAGTGTTAAATAAAGTGCAAATCATAACTAAGTAAACTTTAAGCCTAATATTAAATGTGTAAATAGCAATAATTAAATAAAGCTAATTATTTTAATTTAACCAGCGATTGTTTGATTACTACACAATCCAGCGGTACGAGTCCGAGTACAGAGAGTTAGAGGAATTGTCAGGAGGGCAATTTTGTAACAGAGTAAATTGTCAAGAGGGCAATTTCGTAACAATTGGTGTCAGAAGTGGGATTGTGTATCTGTAATAAACAATGGTTAAATTCGAAAAACTGAGATTGGAGCAGCTCAAGAAGGAGCTTGAGCGCTTAAATTTGCAAACACAAGGGCTTAAAGCGGAGCTGCAGGTGCGATTAAGAAGCGCTTTAGAGGAGCAGGGTATAGACGTCGAGGAGCATGAATTCCAGTGTGAAGAGCCAACGACATCTCGCCACGAAGAAACACCACAAGAACCTAACACGGGTAACTTTGACATGAGCGCACTTATCGGGATAATGCAATCCTTTAAACAGGATATGCAGCAGCAGTTACAACAAAATTCTCAAGCTGTCAAGGAACAATTAGAACAAAATGCTGAAACCCTGAAGCAAGCAGTCGATGAGAGGATACAGGAGCGATTACAACAAAATGCTCAAGCTGTCAGAGAGGATGTTAAAGAACAGTTACAGCAGAGTGAAATACGACTTGGTCTACTAGCGGAACAAAACTCACAGCAGATGAAAGAAATGTCCGAGATGGTAGACAGGAAGGTTTATGAAATTGAGACACGGCAGGAATCGTTCCAAAAATCTGTAGAACAAAAATTAATTGCGAACGAGCAAAAGCAAAACGAATTAGAGCAAAGAATTCACCTATTACAGGAAGGTGCATTGCCTGTGCCAGATTTATCCTCAATAAAACTGAAGCCTCCTACCTATGATGGAACCACAACATTTAGTGTCTTCAGAATGCAGTTTGAGACTACCGCTAGCACAAATGGTTGGAGTGCTCACGAAAAAGTGGCTGCATTAACCGTTTCGTTGAAAGGTGCTGCCGCTGATGTGCTTCAAACTATCTCAGAAAGTGAGCGAGACTGCTATGAAAGCTTAATGAATGCAGTTCAGCGCAAGTATGGTAGTGAACATCGCAAGCAGATGTACCAAGTAGAGCTACGAACACGGGTACAGAAGAATGGTGAGTCTCTTCAACAGTTTGCGGCGGAAGTGGAGCGGTTGGCTCATCTTGCCTACCCAGGAGAGATCACTGAGAGGTGTATGATGGACACCTTTGTATATGGCATTCGCGATGCGGAGATAAAGCGTTCTGCAATAACTAATCCGAAAGCTACATATATGGAGACAGTAGCTAGCGCTTTAACTTCAGAGACAGCAGCCTTGATGTGCCAGCCAGTATACAGAGCCCGTCAGGTACAAGTTGAAAGCGGCCAAAGTTTCACGGGCAAATGCTTCACCTGCGGAGAGGTCGGACACATGGCCCGTAATTGCCAATCGAGACGGAAACGTTCTAGATCACGCTCACCGGTAAGACCTCCAAAGCAAGTCAGATTCCAAAGTAGGGAATCAGAAAACGTTGAAAAGCCGTCGACAAACTAGATGGAGTCAGTCTCGAGGGGCTTGATCTGACTCCCACAACATGTAGCCCCAGAATCTTCGTTTCTCAGATGGCACGGAAAATCAACAGCCTAACTGTCGACAGCGTAGTAAATGGAAGAAAAATCGTGGTAACATTGGATACGGGTGCATCACATTCCATAATTAGAAGGGATCTCGTTCGGGGAATCGAGCCGCTTCTGGGAATAAGATTGCGTACGGCAACTGGAGATGATGCACCGGTACTGGGAAAAGTTACACGGAAAATAACTATCGGCACCACAACAGTGACGCACGAGTTTGTAGTTGCGGATATTGTGGACGAATTAATCTTAGGTGTGGATTTTATGATTCGGAATGGATTCACCCTAGATTTGAAATGCCGAATGTTGAAGTATGCGAACACCGAAATACCGTTATCCGTTGGTGAGGATAAGTATGGAGGTATCCGACAAGCCATTGTATCGCGGCGGACAAAAATCCCAGCAAAGTCAGAGGCAGTCATATGGGCCAAAATGGACGGAGATGTGGAGAAGAACAAGTTGTGGGTTGTGGAGACGGATGAAAAATTTGTACTGGATGACATCATCATTGGAAAAATCCTCGTAGAAGAACAGCAGAACAGAATAGTGCCAGTAAGAGTGGTCAATCTTGCAAATTCCGCTAAAACCATAGAGAAAGGACAGATAATTGGAAATTGCCGGGCAATTTCGGCAATTGTTAACTGTGAAAGCCAGCCGCAAGACACAAAAATGAAGATATCAGCTGATAAAAAGGTACTCCACGATCTCACGAAAGAATGGAGCAAAGACTTATCCACAGAGCAGAGGAAGACTGCCAGCCAACTTTTGGCAAGACATTGGTCAGTATTTGCTGAAAAGGGTAAAAACGAAGGCAGAACAAAGATGGTGAAACACACAATCAACACTGGTGATGCCAAACCCATTCGTCAAGCGTCAAGAAGAGTACCTCTGGCAAAGAGAGAAGAGGTGACTGTATTGCTGAAGGAAATGCATCAGAACAACGTCATAGAGCCGTCAGCGAGCCCCTGGAGTTCTCCAGTGGTATTAGTCAAGAAGAAGGATGGCTCCACACGTTTCTGTGTAGATTATCGTAAACTAAATGAGATAACGAAGAAAGATAGTTATCCATTACCTCGAATCGACGATACGTTGGACACACTTTCTGGTTCAAATTGGTTCTCAACGCTGGATTTACAAAGCGGATATTGGCAAGTGGCAGTAGACGAACAAGACAAGGAAAAGACAGCATTCAGTGCCGGTGATGGACTATGGCAATTTTTGGTGATGCCATTCGGACTGTGTAATGCTCCAGCTACATTTGAACGCTTAATGGAACATGTGCTAAAGGGTCTCCACTGGAAAACGTGTCTGGTGTACTTAGATGACATCATCGTTATGGGAAAGGACTTCGAGGACCACTTGAAGAATTTGGAAGAAGTATTGATGCGATTAGGAGCTTCAGGGTTGAAGCTGAGCGCAAAGAAATGCTCGTTCTTCAAGAAAGAAGTCAAGTACCTTGGACATAAAGTCACACCTGAAGGAGTACACACAGATCCAGATAAGATAGACTCAGTAAGGGAGTGGCCAAGACCAACTAGTTTGCATGAGCTACGCAGCTTCTTGGGTCTTTGCACCTATTACAGACGCTTTGTTCCAAGCTTTGCAGACGTGGCTGGTAGTCTGCATGCGTTAACGAGGAAAAATTGTCCTTTTGAGTGGAAAAGCGAACAGGAGAAGGCATTCAACAGATTGAAAGACCTATTGTGTACAGCTCCGATCCTTGCCTATCCAATACCTGGCGAAAAATTTATTTTGGATACAGATGCAAGTGGATTCGGGATTGGAGGTGTCCTGTCGCAAGTTATTGACGGACATGAAAGAGTAATAGCCTACTTCAGCAAGATCTTATCAAAGGCAGAGCGAAATTACTGTGTAACACGGAGAGAACTTTTGGCGGTTATGCAGTGCGTGAAGCACTTTAACAAGTACTTGTATGGACAAAAGTTCTTGTTGAGAACGGATCACGCTGCTCTGCGCTGGCTATTACAGTTCAAAAATCCCGAAGGTCAGGTTGCGAGATGGATTGAGAGACTCCAAAGCTACGATTTCACAATAGAACATCGCAAACGAAGACAGCTGAATGAAATTCATGGAACCAGCAGAAAGCGCACACAACTGATGAGTGATAAAATGAAAGCCAGATATGATCTACGAGCAAACTCCAAGGGATTTCAGGAAGGGCAGCTAGTTATGCTTCATAATCCGCAAAGGAAAAAGGGATTATCGCCAAAACTGCAAACACACTGGGAAGGCCCTTATAAGGTGATAAAGTGGCTCAACGATGTAGTATACCGCATCCATTTGGCGAGAAAGGCCAGGAGCAAAATGAAAGTCGTTCATTTAGAGAGGTTATCTCCTTATAAAGGTTGCAGTACTATCCTTGTTCGGGACGAACAAGTTTAAGCGGAGGGCAGTGAAACGTGATAGCTCAGTGAAAAGGGATTGCATACTTTTAGGATCCCATCTGGAGAATGAGTGCCCCCTGTGAGTCAAGATGCGAACTATTCGAATAAAAGTTTATTCAAGAACCATCTGCCGGTAATATCAAAAATAATATTCTCGACTTCTGTCGAAGAGGATAGAAGCTTCTAGAAACTACGAGAATAGCGTAGAAGTTTCTACACCAACCATTCGAAAACTATAAAAGCGACAAGACTGTTCAAACCCGAAGACAGTAGATCAGAGACCGTAAAAGTGTGTGCATCTAGCATTATAATCAAAGCAGCAGTATTTGTAATTGTGCAAAGTGATGAAATTACTTATTAAATAAAGTGTTAAATAAAGTGCAAATCATAACTAAGTAAACTAAGTAAATATGGCTGCCTACCGACACGAATATTTGTCCGAGCTCTGTACGCACCATTCGAAGGGATATGATGCGGGGAATTCTCTCCGCGGCATGTCCCACTGCGAACTGAGAGGCAGAATATGGTGACGCTCGAACTGGGTGGCAGCCATCGGAAATAGGGGTCCACCACGTGAACAAGCGTAATGTATTTATGAAGTCACACATTCGCTCATATGTACGAGTATATCCATGCAAAAATTTATCGTGGTGTAATGTGCCGCGTAAACGTTCATTACTGGCACGAGCTAAGAAGAAAATATGAAACGAATGTATGTATACATAAGTATATGTATATATAAGTGTATATGCATAAGTAACTATGAATATATTTGGGAAGTAATTAGAGTTAAATACAGAAATTAAGTTAGAAACGCTTGTATAGGTACAATTACAAAGATTTTGGAATGAAAGTATATTTTTTTAAAGTCAAATAATTTAATATAATAGTAATAATAAATTTCAGTTACAGCTTATTTCTGTTGAGGTGAAGATTTTATATTCAGAGTTGTCCATTCTGATATTCAAGCACTAAATTCAGATTCAATTAGAACATTTTTATGCAGTATTTAATTAATGCGCTCATCATGTGCCTGCACCTTGATGGTGGTAGGGCCTGTGTGCACCAATGAAGAGTCCAAACTATGGCGGTGGAGTGGACTGCTATCCGCTCTAGTACAGCCTCCTATGCAAGACAAATGGGGCTCAGAGGTGGGAAACCAAGACAAGGACAAAAAACTTTAAACTAAAGTGTTAAGGTATCCGTGGCAAAGCTGCATGGCTGATAGTATGTAAACATTTATTCAATTATTTATATGTTTAATTATTTATTTATATGATCTTAACATATTTAATTATTTATTTTTTATTTATTTATTTATTTTCTTATTTGCATATATAATAATAATTTAGTGTCATTTAATTTAGATTCTTAGTCTTAGTTTTAAGTAATTTTTGTTGTATATAATTCATTGTTATTATTATATTTCTTGCCGCATTTAAAATACCCTGTCTTATATGTGAACGCTTTTTAAATACATTTTTTAAATATAAAAAAAAACTAGTCGCTAACGGAATCTGTCGACTCTGCGGTAAAAACGCGTTACCATAGGGCCCTTTTCATTTTCGACAAGATTGCCAAGACTGAATGGGATGGTAAGACGCACGAATGCGATGCCGAAGGTAGTGGTCAGGGAGTACGAGACGCTCATTACCTAAAAAGAACAACAACCACCGCCAGCGTGGCAAAACTAAATCGGTCACAAGCATGATCGATCGTATCGCAAAGATCAGTAGGCATCCCTTTAAGCAGGATGAGGTTCCTTCTGTGAGGTACTCTGGCAATGGTACCTGGTTTGCAGGAGCCCTCTTAGCTGAAGTCGACCATTTTGAAGGTTAATCGACTTCGCCGATTTTGTCACACTATCGCTGCCAAGACCTCTCGTGGCTTTTTATCCCGCATCTTTGGGAATCAGAGGTTATGGTTTTTCAAATGAACGCTCGTCCCTTAATTGACAGTTATTCCGACTCAACAGACTTAACAGCGGTTGCTCATGATCACTTTTAGATTGGTACCCTACTATTGTATGTGGCCGATCCTAACATTACTCGTGACTCAACCCGTTTGCTCCACAGATGGCAAAAGATTAGGATTATTATCAACAAGTGGAAGGCACCCACAAGTGGTCCATTGACACGATTAATATATAAGCTCATGAACATTCAGACAAACCTCGAATAATTTCTTTAAACTTAGTTTAATGCACCCAAACCACTAGCCACTTTACCCATACATATTTATGTTGGACCTTCTAACATCGGTTTTTTTCGCTGCAGACAAATTGTGCATTTTATAGGTATATGGCACCGACGTCCATATCAGGATTCAGATACTGCCAGATGGGCGCTGTGTTCACACCACTGACACTCTCTTGCCTCATCATGACACTGGAATATGCTTGGCCGCAGACAGTGAATGGGGTCGTATTGTATAAATTTTAAAATTTTAACTATTAATAATACATTTATTTATTTTTTCTATATTGTGTTTTATATGTATGTATATAAATATTCAAATTATGTAAATACAGTTTATGGCAATACATGTATTAATAGTGGAATGAACAAAGTCAAACTGTTGTATGTGTACATATTATAGTGTCAGTGCAGTAGTGATGAGCGATCCAGTGATTTTTGAGTATCGCCGTTACGTTTGGTTATTGCTATTTTTCAATCACCGTGATCTTAATCAGTGATTGCGATCGCTGTTTCCATTGCGTTTATACATATACATATGTATGTATGCAGTCAACCACACTGTTTTCGAATATGCAAAGTAACAGCGAAAAGCGCGATTTTTAGCATACAGCTGTAATCCACAGCGATTGAAAATCGGTAATTTTAATAAAAGCGTGAAATAACAGCGAGTGGTGATTTCACTACTTTGGTAACGAATGAATATATCAATCACGGTTTTTATCATAGATAATAGACAAAGAGGATTAATCTATAAGAGCTTGCAATTCGCTCACCAAAAATGCACAGTTATAAAACCACGGGAAGCGTATCCAACCATTTGTTCGATTCAAACCCACAGACTAAGTTCGTAGACGATTGATGTTATCGAGTTGTGGCTTCGGCTTCGAACCAATATGCGCTAGTCAAACATTTCATTCTTGTTGTTGTTGTTGTTGTTGTCTGGTTGGTTGCTACTGGCATTTATTTCAAAATTTTAGCTTTTGGGTTTTTCTGAGTTTTGTTGATGATAAACAGAACCAATTGCATGCATTGCTTAAATTGTTTTGTTATATATTTCAATTTATACTCGTACATAAATTCATACATATGTATAAACTACGATACAGGGAAAATTGAGTAATTTACTTAAAACAAATACATATGTACATTTTTTGTCAAAAAACTTAAAATATATAGGGATAAATTTTAATTTATTGTTTAATCAATTTTTAATAAATTTCCAGTTTTAAATTTAAAAAAATATGGTATTTTGAGCCCAGAACAGAAATTCTTAATTTAAAAAAAGTCTTTCTAAAGTTGCCACATACTCGTAGTGTACACGGGAAAAATTCCAAGTGGGCGTGGCAGTTAATATATACCGACCACTTTTTGCATAGTGTTTAGTAGGACCCACATCTCCATAACTGCCAAATTGTGTCACGATTCCGTCAATTGGGCCGAAGTTATAGTCATTTTAAAAAAGGGTGAAAAAACTTCTTTATATGGGAGGCAGGCGTGGTCTTTGTCCAAATCGGCCCATATAGCTATCTGGTTCTGTATCTTTGTCCAAACTATACTTTTGCAAATTTTCATTAAGATAGCTCTAACGGTGTAGAAAAAAAGTGGACAGACGCACGGACAATATAAAAATTGCTTAGAAAGTGATTCTGATCATATCTGTACATTATGTCGATACCTACCAGGCGTCCTTCTTGAAATTGCAACCCCTCTCAAAAGCACAAAATTAGTATAGTCTATTTACCTTTTTTAAAGGTAAACAGTATAAAAAGTATTTCAAGTGTTAAAAAATCAAGGAAATTTGATATTTGTGTTAGGATAAATAATGTTTAGTAAAACATATATTAATATAAGGTGCGTATATTTGCCAATTACATTTGACATTTACTTAAAAATTTCTATATGAGCCATGCAGGGCTTGCCCAAGTCGAATTGCTTGCAAGTTTTTCACAAACGTCATTTGAAATAATACAACCGGATGCAACTCAATAATGCATCACTCGCCTTGACGTGGACACTTGGGTTATGGAAACTAATAAGAAAGTGCAAAAACTTCTTACTGCGTCGTGCTTCTTTGTGCGTGTATTTGGATGTGAATGCAGTCTTGATGCAACGACACAGGTGGTGCAGATAAGTGACGTTTCCTAGCCAATTCTGTTTTGTTGTTCTCTTTCGGTCTCGGTTCTGTTAAATTATGAAAACCGGTGCCGCCAAAAAATTTGCCGCACTTTATTGAAATTATCGAAACATAAAATTTTGCTGTTTGTAAATTTTATTAATTTATTATTAAGTGAAAATAATAAAATGGGTAAATTTTGTGTAATATACCGCAAAAGTTGGGGCAAAGAAAATGTGAAGTGTTTCAAAGTTCCAAGTGACGAGAATATCTCAGCCGTTATAAAACTAAAATTTCAGCCGTCAAAGAAAATTTTCGTCCGTTACTACAAATATTCTCATGCCTCCGGAAGCCGGCTGCTGACTATTTTGACAGAAGCGAGATCTGAATTCTCTCAAAATTTATCTGCACCACCTGTGTCGTTGCATCAAGAATGCAGTAAAGGCAAAGAACATACATGAATAGACAGTTGATATGAATGTATTTGTGCAAGTTCTGCTAGTGTGAGGAGGTTTTCAAATTGATGTAAGTTGTGGTAAAAATACAGTGCACCCCCCTTAACTTAACCCTTAACTATCGTTATTCCTCAATTCACTTAACTTCTCAAAATAACTGAAAACATACAATTTCTTTGATAATTTCTCATTGTCAATGAACCCTCAATATCCACAAGTCGAAATATTGCAGTTGCGTTTAAGTAAAAAAAATAATTCGACAAAATAAAAAATTGTTTTCGTCATTATTAAAGAAAGAAGTACTACCTCTGTTTAATTAAAAGTATAAAGCCGCTAAATTAATTCGTGTAGCTGCATTTTTGACCTATTTTGAAGATTTTTCTGAGATTATTGAAACTGTTGTTATATGTGAGAATACTGTAAAAAGTTTTAATTTTATTTTGACCGACAATTTCTTAATCTTGGCCTCCTTCTGTTCCAAATTCTAACTTTTTAGTGTCCCCTGTGCACTTTCATTCGTTCAGGGCCATAGTTAAATATGATCGCAGAGGGATGTTACTGGGGCAGTCGGACCCCATTTTAATATAAATGAATTTTTATGAATTATTTTAGTTATAAGTAGTGTAATATTATGCCAAAAAACCAAAGAATTATTCTACAACTAATGATTACTATGGTGCGTTTACTGTGAACAGAAGTGTAAATGGAAAGCAATTGGATCAGATTTTACATTAAGAATAGTTATAATTTATGAAAAGAACTTGAAACCATTTGAGTTTTCAATTCCACATGAAATAATACAATTTTTTTTTATTTATTATAACCTTTTCTTTTTAGAAGTATCGCAGTTCTTTTTAAAATACGAATGAAGTGACCCCCTAAAAGTTTAATTTAAACGTAGCCCTGATTTCTTCAGATTTTTCTCTCCGAATATTCGCTATTTTAGACAACATCCCAGCAGTGAAACCTACTAATTAAAGTACTAGTAAAACTCAGATTATATGTAAAATTCATATATACATAATATAATAATGTGTACTCGACATGTAAAATACTAGTAACACTCATAATTATATGTAAAATTCATATATACTCGTATGTATGTATGTACATAATATAATAATGTGTACTCGACATAAATTCAGCATGTTAATTCATGGTGCCGCATTTCCACTCTTCTTTGCGAACACTTTGCGGATATTTTAAAACACGCGTTAACTTGAAGATTTATCTCTAAAAAGAGGAATTACAAAGAGTGGGAGAAATTATAAAAAGAACTGTTTTTCTTGAAAATCCAATGTTTTTCTTTACTTCCTTTTTATTAAATTGACAAGAAAGGAAAAATTTAGTATACACGGCAATGAAGTGCCGCAGAAGTCAGTAACTGGTTAACTTATAGATAAGTTTTGAACTAGTAACCACTTGATTTTTTTACTATTAAATTTAGTAGTAAATTTTGAAGACTGCCTATAATTTTCACTACAGGGATATGGAATATTTTTACAACAAACACAATAAATTCACATACACTATACGTGTAACCAAAAAAAAATGGTCGAAACGGTAAATAAAAATGGAGGGAATTGAATGTCTTTTCTTAGTCTTCTTTGCTAAAGGCACAGCACAGTCAAGGCAATGAAATATACTGCAATGACACTGAATACAATGAATCAATTTCACTCTCAGTTTGCTGTCTTAGGTTCTTGTTTAAAAATATTGAAATTAGTGTGGTTATTTACAGTTTTATGTACATATGTATATATGTAGCTAGTTTAACTTTAAATATGTGGAAATAATTATAGAAATTTGTTGTTTAAGATAGGCGATACTTATTGGAAAATAGCAGGTAATCATCCCGTCTCATACATACTTATTAGTCTCCTTCCAATGAGAGACTATTAAAGGTAAAAATGTTACATGACGTCCAAGGAAGTAATATAATTCAACACCATCAATGCAGATTTCACACACATGGTACCTTAGAGCAAGTAAATCGTTTAGCTAACGATCTAAAAAAGGCGTTCATAGATAAAAAGTACTGTTTGGCAAGAGTCCAACAGAAATTAATATCTTATTTGCACAATCGGAAATTTAGAGTCGAGTACATGGAGTTTGTTACCCGACTTTGACATGACATCTGGTGTCTCGTAGGAAAGTGTACTTTGGCCAATTTTGTATATAGTGTTCACTTCGGAACTACCTAAAGACAATCGCCTGATGACATTAGCATTTGCTGACGATACTACAATCTTGAGCTCACATAAAAATTTATTAATCCGTTCGAGTGACCTCTTAAAACTAATTGAGTCCTGCATAGCTGACTGGCGCATTGAATGAAAATAAAACAACCCACATATCATTCACTCCGCTGAAAACCTCCTCGATTTTCCGATCTACTTGGCCAGACAATTACTCAAAAATCAACTCCTGTTGACATATCTACACAACTTACCACTCCAATATAATATATAATAGATATTACGCTGATTTCATAGACTAATCATTTCGTATGATATAAGTACCTCGCTCGGACTATTCCTGATTTAAGAAAAACAATAACACAGTACAATAAATTGGTTTCGCACAATCAATTGTTTCACCAAAATATTTCAGATTTAGTATAGTTGTCAGTTGGCACAGATCAATATATCAAAAACAGAGGAATGAAAAGAGGGTTAATAGAAGAATTCAAATGCCAAATGTTCATACTTTATTTTGAAATGTAAATAATAAGTATTTAATTTATACATAAACATCTCTTACGCTTAATACAAAATGCGGTTATGTATTTTTTGTTCATTTATTCTTTGGTTTATAAATAAATATTGGGTTTTTCAATAAGAGCGCTACAAAAGTTTTTTTAAATAAAACAAAACCGGTTTTAGATATCAATGAAATTCTTTATTCCTGTGAAAGTACGTTCGATGCCATTATGTATGGACCTCGATTTCTTTTGCATGGCCACCACGGGCACGCTTGCAGAAGTCCAAACGCTGAACCCAATTTTCAACGGTTTTCAAGCATAAATCGGCCGATACTGCTGCAATTTCACGTTCGATATTCGTACGAAGTTCATCAATCGTCGTTGGCTTGTTGGCATAGACCATAGACTTGACATAGCCCCACAGGAAATAATCTAACGGCGTCGAATCGCACGACCGAGGCGGCCAATCGACTAGGCCATTTCGTGAGATAACACGTTCACCAAACTTGGTTTGCAGTAAATTGATTGTGGCATTCGCTGTGTGGCTTGTGGCGCCGTCCTGTTGGAACCACATGTCCTCCAAGTCCATATTATCCAATTGAGGCCAAAAATATTCGGTTATCATTGAACGGTAGCGATTCGCATTCACAGTAATGTGCCGGCCTTGATCATCACGGAATAAGTACGGCCCAATGACGCCGCCAGCCCATAAACCGCACCAAACCGTAATTTTTTCGGGATGCAATGATGACTCATGGAGTACGTGTGGATTGCTGTCTAACCAATAACGCATATTTTGCTTATTGACGAAGCCATTCAGCCAGAAATGAGCCTCATCATAAATTGGACGTAGCGCTCTTAAAGTTGAAGCGACTGACTCCAAACTTCGGTAGTAAATTTTAATAATTTCGACTCGTTGTTGGCTCGTATATCTTTGCATGATGAAATGGCAAACCTTACTGAAGAGAAATGTCAAAAGAGCGGGAAAAAATATGGCGTCGTTTGCTGTCACTATCGATTTACTTTTGTAGCGTTTCTTTTGAAAAACTTTTTATATCAAAATTGTAATGAGAAATATAACAACAGGAAAATACATTTAAAATGAAATATCGATAAATAGCCTTTGAACCTAAACTGCATAAAATTTATTTGTAGAAATACTTATATTCGAGTACGAGAAAAATATTAAATGGACTTTGTTAGGAAGCATATAGTTTGTAAGCAGTAATATATTTAATATGTTTGTTTAATTGTACATTTCAATATTTTGAACACATCATCCAGGTTTATTGTAATAGATTACAGCTCAAATGAGGCTAGGAAAATTGTACTGTTATTTACATACATATTTTAGTTTTGGATTGCAATATGCGTATATATGATTACAAAGTTTACACATGTAAAATAGAAGACACTTCCAAAGTGCATAAATGCAGTGATTAGTTTTATAAAAAAAAATTGTAAATTGCGGTAAAAAACACTAAAATTAGCGGGAACGAGTTGAAGACATCTATTGCAGAATATTTTTTTTTTGTTTTATCATTGTGTAATAATATCATTGCGCAATCATTATTTTGTCAGTTTAAGTTTTAAGAACATTTTTGATTTTTTCAAAGCCATCTTCAATGCCGCTTTTTAAATTATCCTGCAATTTATCATCTTTTTCGTTGTAGTAGTAAAAGTAGACCAGTACTCCAACGATAATAAAGATTACGAAAAATGCACTTATTATAGAGATAAGAACGCTGAGAGCACAGTTGAAGCAGCTAAAAAGACATAAATAAGGAATATATTTAGTAAAAAATATGAAAAATTATACATATATAAATCCCCCAATCATTTTTAAGAACCGTTTAAGCAAAAATTTCAAAATGGATCGCCTTTTAGACATTGATTGCTTGTAAACTCTCTAAATATACTATATTTGCAATAGATACTAAGTCGGATTTTTCAGGCTACCTCAGATTTTTTAAGTTTTATATATTGTCAAAGTCGAGGCATCAAAATACCGTAAACTAAAAACCAGAAGGTTCCATCTGATTTTTTTTTAATTTCATAATTTCAGCAGCATTTTCTAGAAGTAGAAAAGTACCGTAAACACATAATATATTATTTTTATTCGACTATAATTGAAAAAATATGTTGTTTCATCATTTTAAAATATTTTTTTAAACTTGGTACGATTACAGTATGTAAGTTCAACAAGAGAGAAACGATGATAACTTGGAAGTATTAACGATATTTATTTAATTATTTTACAATGAAGTATATATTGAAAGCTACGATTCAATTATTCAGTACACCTAGAGATCACGTGCAGAGTCGAGAACAGCTACGCAGCTTATTGGTTTTTTTCAATTAGTTTTTCAGCATACTCCGTAGGAAGGGAATCCCAGTCTTTTTTGTATTGTGTGGCAGAGCTACTTCAAATTGTATCCAGACTTTCCTGCGAGCATCTTTTCATAAGGGCCGAAACATTTTCTATAGGAGATTGTGAAGGCAAATTCATTATAGTGACGTCATTTCAATCCTTCCACTAGCCAAGTCCAAAACTGCGTTGTAAGAATCATCCGCAGAAATTAACTTATACAAGGAGTTTCACGGTACGTGGTATAAACTGTTTGTTGCTGGTTAAACAGGCATGCTTCACAGGCACACGTGCCCAAAAAGTCTATTCATCAGCAAACAGCACATTCGATCAATTGCGATTACCTCTTTCACTTGCCGGTTTTTCAACTTATTTGGTCTACCGCAAACAATCATCTATAAATTTACTGCTACGACCACTATTAAGTCGAATTAATAACTTGAGATCTAGAAGAGAGACATTCTCTCTCCCTCTTGCTGTACTGCCTCAACTTCTTCTTTATTGAAAAGTCGTCTATGCTCTGCATTTTTTGTTTTATTAATAACTTCTATTATTTCGTAAACTTTATTATAACAGAAGGGAATTTTTAAACTACTAAACAGCTGATTCGAATCCACAATTTTTCGAAATAATCTTCCCAATTTTGCGGGAAAACTTTGTTCCCGGAAGATTTAAAATACGAGAACTTTATTCCCGGGCAAATACAAATTCGTGGGAATACAAATTTTTAGAAGATGGCTGAATGTTTATGTATTATCATCGGGGAATTATCTGCAATGAGTTCAAAGACTCTTCGACGCTTGGTCCTATCACTTGCTCTTCTGTACGGTATTTTCAGGCTGCCTCTACTAGTGATTGGTTCCTAAACACCAAAGACATTCATTGTTGCTTTTTAGTTACTATTTCATTTATAACTTAATATTTTTCTTTACCTACACTTGTTTCTTTAACACCTGCCTCTTCTCACTGTTCTTCACTTTCTACCACAATGGAAGCAACAAAATATTTTTTTTAAGAACATTGCTGCTTCTGTAGCACGATAGCCACTTGGAATCAAACTTAAAAAAGCAACCGAACCCATTATGTGCGGAATACCAAAAATCAAAAAGATGAGGAAATATAAACGAATTCAACTAGAAAAATAATTTTAAAAACCCATGGATGCGAAACTATGCTGCTAACAATTGTTTTTTTTTATATATATATTGTTACGAAATTGCCCTCTTGACAATTTACTCTGTTACGAAATTGCCCTCTTGACAATTCCTCTAACTCTCTGTACTCGGACTCGTACCACTGGATTGTATAGTAATCAAACAATCGCTGATAAATTAAAATAATTAGTTTTATTTAACCATTACAATTTACACATTTAATATTAGGCTTAAAGTTTACTTCTTTACAATTTGTACTTTATTTCACAACCCATTAGTCACTTTATTTACTAATTAATTTCATCACTTTACACAATTACAAATACTGCTAATACTGATGCTTCGATTAAAATGCCTGATGTACACACTGTTACGGTCTCTGATCTACTGCCTTCCACTTTGAACAGTATTGTCGCTTTTATAGTTTTCGAATGGTTGGAGTAGAAAATTCCACGCCATTCTCGTATTTTCTAGAATTTTCTATCTACTTCGACAGAAGTCGAGAATATTCTTTTTGATATTACCGACAGATGGTTCTTGAATAAGCTTTTATTCGAATAGTTCGCATCTTGACTCACAGGGGGCACTCATTCTCCATATGGGATCCTAAAAGTATGCTTCAATATATTGAAAAGTGATTGCATACTGAAACGTGATTGCATACTGAAACGTGATTGCATACTTTTAGGACCCCATCTGGAGTTTGAGAATGAGTGCACCCTGTGTATATAAGAACACCCTGTCGATGGTGTAAGAGTATTCTCGAAAATAAAAACTTCCTTCGAGGTGAACAGAAGATTCTAGAAAGATCCAGAAACTTCTTGATTAGCGTAGAATTTTCTAGTTCAACCATTCGAAAGCTATAAAAACCACCACGCTATTCAAAGTCGAACACAGTCGAATAGAGATCGTAACAGATCGTGCATCGAAGCAGCAGTATTTGTAATTTTGTAAAGTGCCGAAATTAATTATTAAATAAAGTGATTAATGAATTGTGAAATAAAGTGCAAATTGTAATAAAGTAAACTTTAAGCCTAATATTAAGTGTGTAAATTGCAATAATTAAATAAAGTTAGTTATTTTAATTTAACCAGCGATTGTTTTATTACTACACGATCCAGTGGTACGAATCCGAGTACAGAGAGTTAGAGTAAATTGTCAAGAAGGCCATTTCGTAACAATATATTTATTTTCGTTAACATTTCATCTTTAGCTTTTTTCATTTATTCTATATACTTACTGACACGCATGGTTTGGTTACGAGGTTTCTTGTTTCTTTGAAACCTATTGTAAATCTTAATTGAATCAAATCCTTCGCATCAGAAGTGCAAACAAATCAAACAGCAAATAAATTAAACCTGACTTCGCTACTAAATATACATATAATAAATTAGAAGGGCCACTTTCGAATAACTTTTGTAACGATTTTACAAACTTAATTAATATCTGCTTTGTTTTAAATTTTACTATTGTAATTTTGGATTAACAAAAATATTGAAACGTGATTGCATATCAGTGAAACGGGATTGCATATTTTTAGGATCCCATCTGGAGAATGAGTGCCCCCTGTGAGTCAAGATGCGAACTATTCGAATAAAAGCTTATTCAAGAACCATCCGTCGGTAATATCAAAAAGAATATTATCGACTTCTGTCGAAGTGGATAGAAGCTTCTAGAAAATACGAGAATAGCGTAGAATTTTCGACTCCAACCATTCGAAAACTATAAAAGCGACAAGACTGTTCAAAGTCGAATGCAGTAGATCAGAGACCGTAAAAGTGTGTACATCTAGCATTATAATCAAAGCAGCAGTATTTGTAATTGTGCAAAGTGATGAAGTTCATTATTAAATAAAGTGATGAAATTACTTGTTAAATAAAGTGACTAATGGTTTGTTAAATAAAGTGCAAATAATAACTAAGTAAACTTTAAGCCTAATATTAAATGTGTAAATAACAATAATTAAATAAAGCTAATTATTTTAATTTAACCAGCGATTGTTTGATTACTACACAATCCAGCGGTACGAGTCCGAGTACAGATAGTTAGAGAAATTGTCAGGAGGGCAATTTTGTAACAGAGTAAATTGTCCGGAGGGCAATTTTGTAACAGAGTAAATTGTCAAGAGGGCAATTTCGTAACAATTGGTGTCAGAAGTGGGATTGTGTATCTGTAATAAACAATGGC
Source organism: Clusia tigrina (assembly GCA_920105625.2). Taxonomy (NCBI): domain Eukaryota; kingdom Metazoa; phylum Arthropoda; class Insecta; order Diptera; family Clusiidae; genus Clusia; species Clusia tigrina. Next base: position 152,386,963 of record OV050031.1, on the reverse strand, counting down.
TAAATTCGAAAAACTGAGATTGGAGCAGCTCAAGAAGGAGCTTCAGCGCTTAAATTTGCAAACACAAGGGCTTAAAGCGGAGCTGCAGGTGAGACTAAGAAGCGCTTTAGAGGAGCAGGGTATAGATGTCGATGAGCATGAATTCCAATGTGAAGAGCCAACGACATCTCGACATGAAGAAACACCGCAAGAAACTAACACGGGTAACTTTGACATGAGTGCACTTATCGGGCTAATACAGATGCAGTTACAACAAAATTCTCAAGCAGCTGAAGAGAGGATGCAGCAGCGAGATGAAAAGATGCAGCAGCGAGATGAAAAGATGCAGCAACAATTACAACAAAATGCTCAAACCGTCGAAAAGAGTGTTGCATCCGTCAAAGAGGACGTAGAAAAGAGTGCTGAAAGGCTCAAACAAGCAGTCAAAGAGGATGTCAAAGAACAGTTACAGCAGAGTGAAATACGACTTACTCAACTAGTGGAAAAGAACTCACAGCAGATGAAAGAAATGTCCGAGACGGTAGACAGGAAGGTTTGTGAAATTGAGACACGGCAAGAATCGTTCGAAAAATCTTTAGTACAAAGGCAGAATGAATTTAAGCAACAAATAGAACAAAGAATTAATCTACTACAGGAAGGTGCATTGCCTGTGCCAGCTTTATCCTCAATAAAACTGAAGCCTCCTACCTATGATGGAACCACAACATTTAGTGTCTTCAGAATGCAGTTTGAGACTACCGCTAGCACAAATGGTTGGAGTGCTCGCGAAAAAGTGGCTGCATTAACCGTTTCATTGAAAGGTGCTGCCGCTGATGTGCTTCAAACTATCTCAGAAAGTGAGCGAGACTGCTATGAAAGCTTAATGAATGCCGTTCAGCGCAAGTATGGTAGTGAACACCGGAAGCAGATGTACCAAGTAGAGCTACGAACACGTGTACAGAAGAGTGGTGAGTCTCTACAACAGTTTGCGGCGGAAGTGGAACGGTTGGCTCATCTTGCCTATCCAGGAGAGATCACTGAGAGGTGTATGATGGACACCTTTGTATATGGCATTCGCGATGCGGAGATAAAGCGTTCTGCAATAACTAATCCGAAAGCTACATATATGGAGACAGTAGCTAGCGCTTTAACTTCAGAGACAGCAGCCTTGGTGTGCCAGCCAGTATACAGAGCCCGTCAGGTACAAGTTGAAAGCGGCCAAAGTTTCACGGGCAAATGCTTCACCTGCGGAGAGGTCTGTTGTGAGTTAGAATCAAGCTACTTACGCGTAGTTGACTCACAGCACCGGCTCCTATTAAATTCATTAAGAACGCACATATTTTTAGGGTGCAAATATTGAAAATGAACAGTAATTATTCATTAATTATGATGTAAACTTTTAGGGTGTCACAGTTCCGCAGTCAAGCTGACGAGGGGCATTTAGAATGCACCGACGACACTTTTACTTGCAGTAGGTCAGCGGGCTTGAGCAACTGACACCAAATAACAATTGCGTAACTGGAACACCAGAAAAGTGAAGACGTAGACTGTAATGTTTATTTGTAAATAGTATATAAGAACTAGCATTTTAAGAATAAAGCTCTCTTGTTGTTTTAAACTTGAAATAGTGCAGTGCTCATTTAATAAAGTGGTGTAGGTTTTACAGGTTCCCGCGACAGGACATTCCAGAGGACGTCTCTCGCCGACAAGCAGAACAGGACCCCAACATTTTGGCGCAGCCGGTAGGATCTAACGTCGAGTGCCAGGAAAAGAGCACTCCTACGCGGGAATCCACCAATAGGAAACCATAAGGATAACCATCCCAAAGGAGGGCGATGGAGGGAACGAAAATGGTGAGTATGTCTATGGTAGGACATTCTAGTATCTAAGTGAATTTTGTCGACGATTCTTCGGTGACCGTGTGGGCGCTTTTGCGCCGGTCATGCAGAAGAAGCAGCATTGGGGCTGATTAGCCGCTGCGGTTAGGTGATAATAGGTCGATTCGAAAGGAAAATTTTTACTTACGGTCAGGTTGTATAGGGTTGTTCCACTGAGATTAGGCTCATACTTTTTAATACATTTTGTTTCAGCATTCTCGGGGAATGTGGGACGTGTCTGTTTATTCACGGATTTTGCGTTATTGAATTGCGAACTTGTGTATACCGGTTGGTTTGGTTCGGAAAGAACGTGCCACGGTATAGGGTTCGTACGGTTATGAAAGGGGATTTGTGTTTGTTTGTCGGTAGGGACATTTATATGATTCAATTTATATTGTTTAAAATCAAAATAAAGATTGATTTAAATATTTGGCATTTTGAGTTTAGGGTATTAGGTGAAGAGGTGCAGACAACACGTGTTGTTGCATTAAAGTTTTTTGTAGTTCGGAAACTACGATTTGCGTAGCAATGTTGAAGAAAACATTTAAATGCTATTATTATGTGGCGCATACGTTACGGGTTTATTTTTAAATATGGATTCAAATTTCCGGGAATGAATCAAGACACTTTTGCCGGTAAATTAAATTTCGGTTTTTACAAACATATGGCCTTTTTTATGGATTTTTGGGAGTATTAAGGATGGTGAGAGGAAATCAAGGAGTAATGGACGCCGGTAGACAGCGGAACTTTGTGATGGAAAACAAGTATAGCAGAATATGTATATACATAGAATTTACGGTGGAATGTTTTTTTTTTTTAAAATAAATTTGTATTTATCAATAAGTAAGATGGAATAAAATATTGGGATAAGTTAATAACAAGTTTTAACAATTATTGGATTTTTATTTGTAATTGGGATACGACATCTGTTCTGGCATTTGGGATATGACGAAGGAAGCGCAAGGATTACTGCTGAGACAGGAACAAATTGGCGAAACGATTGAAAAGCTGGTCCGTAACTTTAAGAAAGACGGCAAGTTACGTAAGGACAACGTGTATTATCGCAAGCGAATAACACAGTTGCAAGATCTGGGGAGAGAGTTCAACAATAATCACGGACTGTTGTTGCCTCACGCAGTTGAGTACGACAAGGGAAAATATTTTGCGGAAAAATACGCAGACTACATAAATAGTCTGGTCAACGAATGGGCAGATACATTTAGTTCTGAATTAGAAGGACTAGGGCAACAAACAGTGAGTTTGGTTTCGCCAGACGAGGAAGTAAGGAACAGACTAAAATCAATACAGTCAGAGGTGAAACTGTTTACTGGGAAAATAGTTGACCAGTTCGAAGCGAGTACAAGCAGGGAAGAAGCTCAGGAATTGTGGAAGCAGGCGAATGCCGGAGGAGCTGTGTCACCATTAGAAGTAGCGGATCAAGCCTTTACGGCAATCCAAAGAAGAACAGAAGAAAAGTTATTCAGTTTTCATAAGAAAACAGAAGATTTGAGAGCACAAAAAGAGTATCTTGAGAAAAAGGTAAAGGAACTTTCTCAGAGATTGACGGAAACAGAGGAAGCAGCAACGCTGTTGGAAAAGGAGTGTGCAGGATTGAAAAGAGGACGGGCGACCAATAGCAACCCACATAGAAAGGAGAGATCAAAATCAGCATCGGCTGGATTTACACAGACAGTGTTGACATTGCCTCCTGAAGTTCGCTGGCCGGAGTATTTAACTCCGGAAGGGATAGGTCGTGTGGTAAAGCCTAGATTAGTATTGACTGGAGAAAGTGAAGCGGGATTTTTATTTGACGCATCGGAAATCGGTGTCGAGCCATTTACTCCAGAACGTCCGGTAACTAATAAAAATAAGGGATATACGCCAAAAGAGCCAGAAGCAGTAACGGTACAGGACAGGCCCAATACTGTGGACAGTATTTCGCCTGTACGAACAACCGATCGAAGACTAATTAGTTTGAGTCCGTCATTGGTCAATTACCTCTCAGATCCGGGAGAAGTGAATCTAGGAACGACCCACAAAGATAGCGCTCAAGTTTTACCGGTCATAAGTAAAACAAAAATACGTAAAATGGGTATAGAGGAGATTTCAAAGACCGTGTCCAGGCTAGTACCTGTGTTTACTGGTGCTGCTTCAGAAGATTTAAGGTCCGAACTCAGTAGGTTCATTCAAGGTTGTGAACTTGCAAAGCGAAGCATAGGCCCTGATGAGTTGCAGGACTTCTTTGACTGTGTTAAGCAAAGGTTATTTGGAGATGCGTACAACCTTGTGCTGCCAAAACAATTCGCCAGTGTGAATGAACTTTACGGCCTTCTGAAGAGAACTTATCTAAAGGAGAGAACTCTGGAAGACATATCCGAAGAAATTAGAATCGGGAAACAACTGGCAGGTGAAGACATACGCGCCTTTGCCAGGCGTTTGGAGTCACTTCGGATGATGGCCCAAGAAGTAATCAAGAATAAGTACGATGGCGTTGGTGATACCGCGTTATTATACGAAGTTGACAAGTCGGTCTTAACGACTTTCGTAGTGGGGCTCCGCAACTCCGCTCTTAAAATTCATATGCTGAATAGCAAAACAGGAAATCTGGAGGAATTGGTAGAAGAAGCAATTCGAGCGCAAGTCCTTGTGGAACGGAGTACGGCCGGATTGGGGGAGATACATATGTTGGAAAATAGACAGGACAATTTAACTGCCGCTGTCATGGATAGAGAAGGAAATAATTTCGTCCCAAACGTATACAGAGGAGCGTATAATCCCGGTATCTCCGACAGCAGAGCCGCGTATCAGAGAAATCCGCACAGGGGGGTTGTACAGAAGGCTCCCACATGTTCGTTCTGCCATAGGCCAGGCCATACAAGAGATGAATGCATTACACGCAAGAATACGCCCTATTGTATGGAGTGCCAAACATATGGTCATGAGGCAAGTAGACAGTGCCAAGGAGGCACGGTATGGAATCAGAATAGAAGGCAGCCAGCTCCGAGGCGCCCGGTTCCACCCTTGAGGGACAGCAGGGGTAATTTCAGTAGACCCCGAGTTAATTCAACAGAAGGAATTAACCAAGGAAGAAATCTTTTCAAAACTGGGAGTGGTCAGCAGCAATCAAATTGGAATTCCAGGAGTGAACCAAGGATACGCAACACCCAACAGGGGTTGAGATGCTTCTCATGTGGACAGATGGGACATCGGGCAGCGGAATGCAGGGATAGAAAGTCCCAGCAAAGGAACCAGGGAAACTTCCAGCGGCCCAGTCGAAGCCAATAGACTGGAAAGCCAAAAGAAAGAGAGTAATAATTAGGCCGGAAGTAAGTGGGACTAGTAATGGAGGAACTACAGTCCAGGAGAAGGAGGAGCAAGAGGCTCTCTCCAAGAACGCTTAACGGAGCGTTTGGAGGGTGCATTAGGACATTGGGGTCGCTCAGAATAGGGCACAGTGGAGTAAAGGGTATGAGTTTTAGAATGCACGCAGTGGAAGTCGATAGGAAAGGTATCCCGGCTGATGGAATAATTGGCCGTGATAATCTTTGGGGACGCACCATACTGGATGCGCTCGATAAGCAGTTATCATTCTATGATAACAATAAGCATAGAATCCTTACTTTTCCATTAATGTCATGGCAGGAAGGAACCGTGACTGGGGTTAAGAAGTGTGGTATGGAGGTAGTAAACGGAAGGTCAACCAGAGTAGTTACTATGCATGTAAATACGAAACTTAGGACTGTTGTTTTGCACAAGCAGCAGCTAGCGGAGGGCGTATATATGGGGGAAACCATAACGCACGTTGACAAGGGTAAGGTGTACGCTTGCGTACTCAATGCATCGGAAAAGGACTACCTGATGGAGGAAGATTTTAGGCCCAAGTTCACTAGCTATGCTAATTTTAAGGAACCGAATTATAGATCGGTGAATCAGATTAAGCAGGTAGATATAAGGAAAAGAATGGAGAGAGTGCTAGAATCACTGAGGTTAGACCCAAGCGTAAATTTAGAAGAGAAGGCATCAATAGAAGCCATTTGTACGTCATTCCATGACATATTTTTGCTGGAAGGAGACCAGTTGACGTATACACCAGAGGTAGAGCATGAAATACCTACTAGGGTGGATCAAGCACCAATAAACCAGAAGCAATACAGATTGCCACAGGCTCACAAAGATGAGGTAAATAGGCAAGTGCAGGGAATGTTAAAAGATAACATAATTTCACCGAGTATCTCGCCTTGGAATTCACCAATAATTTTGGTACCAAAGAAGGGAGGTGCTCAGGGTCAGAAGAAGTGGAGAATGGTCGTCGATTTTAGGAAATTGAACGACGCTACTATCAAGCAGGTGTTCCCGATTCCAAGGATAGAAGAGATTCTGGATCAATTGGGGCATAGTAGATATTTTTCTACGCTTGATTTAGCGAGTGGCTACCACCAAGTTCTGGTGGATACCCAAGATAAGCAGAAAACCGCGTTCAGCACCGGTTTAGGGCATTATGAGTTTAATAGAATGCCGTTTGGATTAACAGGAGCACCGGCTACCTTCCAACGGCTAATGAACCATGTGCTAACAGGCTTGCAAGGGTTAGATTGTTTTGTGTATCTGGATGATATTGTAATTTATGGGAAGAACTTGCAGCAGCATTCGCAACGCTTGTGCAAGGTGCTCCAGAAGTTGCGAGAACACAACTTGAAATTGAACACGGAGAAGTGTCAATTTCTACGAAGAGAGGTGGTTTATTTAGGCCATCGTTGCTCAGAAGCAGGAGCACTGCCTGACCCGCAGAAGGTGGAATGCGTTAGAAATTTAGCGGTTCCAAGAAACAGAAAAGAAGTGCAAGCATTCCTAGGACTAGTGAACTATTATAGAAAGTTCGTGGAAGGACTAGCCGGAATTGCGTTGCCAATTAACAAGTTGCTACGAAAAGAGGCAAAGTTCGAATGGACAGGGAGATGTCAGCAGGCATTCGAGAGGCTAAAAGAAATAATTAGCTCGCCACCAATTTTGGCATACCCCGACTTTGAGCAAACTTTTTTGTTGACCACTGATGCTAGCAATGAAGCATTAGGGGCAGTATTGTCACAAGGGGAAGTCGGGAATGACCGACCAATAGCATTCGCAAGCAGGGCGCTTAGCGACACGGAGAAGAGATACTCCACAATAGAAAGGGAATTTCTAGCCGTAGTATGGGCTACGAAGAATTTTAGAGCATATTTGTTAGGACGCCCATTCAAGATATACACTGATCACCAGCCGTTGAGAGGCATAGCCAACTTGAAAGACCAAACGTCTAGGCTAGCCAGGTTCAGACACAAATTGTCTGAGTATGATTTTGAAATCATATACAAACCTGGGAAGAAGAATCTGAATGCCGATGCACTCAGCAGAGTACCGCAGGCACAGAAAGTATCAGTAGTGCAAACAAGGTCCAAAGCACGGTCGGATAAGGAGAAGGCCGAGAGAATGCAGAAGGATAAAGTTGATGCTACAAGAGATGTTAGCAATGCGGGTTTCGATGCCAATGAGCAAGCAGCCAGTAATGTAGAATGGCTGGAGGATATAAAGGATATCCAGGCTGTATTAAAGGGTTTCCATGATTCACCTCTGGGTGGCCACCAGGGATTCTGGAAAACCCATGACAGAATTAGGCGAGTATACGGATGGAAGGGTATGCTCAAGGACATTAAGAAATATATAAAGAGTTGTCCAAAATGTCAGGCCAACAAAAGTTCAAGGCTGACAAAGATGCCAATGGTGTTAACTGACACACCTAAACAGCCATTTGATAAAGTTCATATGGATATTGTAGGTATTTTACCTGAGACTGTTTCGGGGAATAAATATATTTTGACGTTCCAAGACGATTTCTCAAAGTATATGGCGTGCGTGGCTATACCCGATGCTGAAGCAAGCACGGTGGCCAAAGCATTCTTTGATGAAATAGTAGCACGATACAACATACCTAAGGTTTTGATAACCGACAAAGGTTCAAATTTCGTATCGAAATTATTCTCAGAAACATGTAAAATGCTGGGAATTAAGAAGTTGCATATAACACCATATCATCCGCAGGCGAATGGCTCACTGGAACGTAGTCATCGACCTCTGGCCGAGTACTTGCGCAGTTTCGCCAAGGAAGACGGCTCGAATTGGGATCAATGGTTGACCACTGCAATGCACGTACACAACAATACCGTGCATGTATCAACGAAGCAAACTCCATTTAGAACACTCTACGGGTTTGATTTCAACATGCCAGCGAATTTGAAGCGCAAATGTGCGCCTGTATACAATGCTGATAACCCGAATAAAGTGCGGAAGTATCAGTTACAGCGAGCGCACGAATTGGTTAGAGAAAACCAGGAATGTGCTAAACGAGTGGCCAGGAAGCCTATAACAAGGTACTAAACCCAGTAGTTTTTCATGTGGGTGATCAAGTACTAATGAAGAATCAGGCTAGGAGAAACAAATTCTCACCTGTGTGGATAGGTCCCTATGTAGTAGCAGAGATCAAAAGCCCAGTTACAACGGTCGTAACAATTAAGGGCAAAAATAAAAAGCTACATAATAATTTGTTGAAATTATTCCACATTAGACCACACAAATAAAGACATGTGTTAGCAGTGTCTTACAAGTGTAAACACAAAAATAACAACGTAAACATGTACGTGTGTGTATCAAATAACACACACAGTTCCGATTCTCAAAGTCAACGCCAGTAGAAGTGTGCCACTTAAAATCGAGCGATTAAAGTTGACGTAATAAAAGTGCTTATTATGCACTGTGGCCGAGCGAAGCATAGTAGGGAAAAATATTTTTTTTTAAATAATGATAAATATTGCACGTAATTAAAAAATAAAATGAAATAATAAGACAGTCGTGGGTAAGTAATATAAAACAAAACTTCGAATATGTACATACATACATACGGCAGTGTATGCACTGAAATTCGATGCGTGGGCATTAACGCCAGGCAATGGAACTGCTGGTGAAGTAAGTATATATACGAGTATATATATATGTGTATAAGTTAAAGAATGAATGTACGAATGTATATTTAAAGAAGTAAGTATTCTAGTTAGGAGGAATGGGTATGTGCGTATGTATATATTTGCAGATACTGCAGCAGGCTATATGTAGATATACTCGTACATAGGTTTTAACTGTTTATTGTTTAGGAAATTAGCGTATGGAAATTCGAAAAAATGTGTAGTTAATTGGGGAAAATAACGTTAGTAATTAATTCTAGGTAATTTAAAGCGCCTTGACTGTATGTATGTATTCATATACGGGCTGATTACAGGATGGAAAATAGAATCGTTAATGGATATATACATATCAGGCTAGAAGTAAATTTAAATAAAAAGTCAATTGTATGCGATGAAAGATATAGTCATGCAATGGACAATGTTTTCACATAAACGGGTTTATCTTAAATAATCTCGCTTATGTAAAAGGCACTAGTTTTGCCAAGAATTGATATAAAAAATTTTTTTTTTGGCCGGCATATAATTAAATTAGAAAATAATTGTTATGTATGAAGCAAATTTTTGTAAAATGTATATATTTGAGAAGGATTTAAAGTTTTAATGCCGCCAACAATTGTAAGAAAATGTATTATAGTTAATTAATAGTATTTGTAAAGGAAATAGTTTTTGTTACTTGTTTATAGTTTGTTTGTTAAGACGTAGTAGATAAGCGATATATAGATTTGAATCCAATTTACTGTTTACGTTAAAAATTGAATGAATGTAATAGCTAGTAAGAATAATTAAAACTCGGCAAGTCCGATAAGCTAAGCGTATTGTTTTTAGATATTCAGGCGTTGGTGAACAAACATCTGGATGGTTCAATATGGTGCAGCATGAACCTGGAAGGGACTTCCTGCAGCGTCGAAGACTGAGTAAGATGTTAACCAACATCCAGGAGACCAGTAGATGAAATGCAAGTGCAGCGAACAAAAATCTGACTGAATGAGAAGAAGTAAGAAGACGTAGAAGAAAAGTGATCAGTAAGCCGCAAAGGAAGAAAGGCGAGTTTGGCAACGATAATGTCCAGTGATAATTTTTGGGTTGGAAAAAATGAAAACGAAATTAGTGAGAATTCATTTTTATATGAAAGAGTGAAAGAGCTTTCAACTTCCCATGTGCGAGATGACTACGATTTAAGCTTATAAAAGAATGGAGATGGTATCGGCCGAATAGAAGAGTTTCTATCTGACTAGTAAAAGTCTAATAATACTTGAGTTTTATTGCATAACTGACGAAATGGCATGAAAAATACTAACATATACGTTGTCCGTATAAAGAATCCAACGTGTCTGCCATTATTACATATGTCAGTATGTATATTGTATTATTGTCTAGAAAGAAGAAAAGGTTATTTTAGCCAAAACCCGAGGTTACTCCGTAATTTTACCGAGAAACGGCTACAACAACAAGAACAGCCGCAACTACCATCGTTCAATTAGCTTCGCAGAATAATCTCCTGGCGCAAAAAATCGTTTTAACCACGAAAAGATCGAACATAACATAGCCAAGCTTTATCGGCTAAACTTCGTAACGATTTCTCCAATGAGAAAATATCCATTGTCACTCACTAAGCGAATATCGAATATTTATTTTGATTTCGTCAGAAGCACATCTAGTCGCGCAAGCTTGCATCATCTTTGTACGTACCGATCTAGAAAGAAGGGAGGGGTATGCAGAGTTCATCGAGGGACTTCACTCTGACAACGACGGTCGTCAACTGGACCAGCAGGTAGCAGAGGGCGCAGTATAATATAAGGTTTTATGTATAGAATAGAATTGTGTTATTGTTTAGATATTTGTATATACGCCAATGAGAAAAGAGTCAATGAAAGAACAAATTATAAAAAGGGGAATATAAAAAAAAATAATAATGGATAAAAATAAGATTTAAAAAAAAAAAAAAAAAAAAAAAAACAAACAAACAAAAACAAAAACAAAGTAAAAAAAAAAAAATAAAAATAAAAGAAAGAAAACTACAAAAGAAAATAAAAGCTAGAGAAAAAAAAAAATTATATATAAAAAAGGAAGAAAAAACCGTGATAGAACCCAAACAAGGCGATTTCATGGAAAAAAATAAAACAAATTATATATATGTACTATAGAGTTAAATAAGTGCACATAATTGTTTACAGTGCAAGAAAAATATTGTAGAGATTTTATGGAAGTTAGTTGCACTAACTTCTTTTAGAAAGAGGGGAGGGATGTTGTGAGTTAGAATCAAGCTACTTACGCGTAGTTGACTCACAGCACCGGCTCCTATTAAATTCATTAAGAACGCACATATTTTTAGGGTGCAAATATTGAAAATGAACAGTAATTATTCATTAATTATGATGTAAACTTTTAGGGTGTCACAGTTCCGCAGTCAAGCTGACGAGGGGCATTTAGAATGCACCGACGACACTTTTACTTGCAGTAGGTCAGCGGGCTTGAGCAACTGACACCAAATAACAATTGCGTAACTGGAACACCAGAAAAGTGAAGACGTAGACTGTAATGTTTATTTGTAAATAGTATATAAGAACTAGCATTTTAAGAATAAAGCTCTCTTGTTGTTTTAAACTTGAAATAGTGCAGTGCTCATTTAATAAAGTGGTGTAGGTTTTACAGGTTCCCGCGACAGGACATTCCAGAGGACGTCTCTCGCCGACAAGCAGAACAGGACCCCAACAGGTCGGACACATGGCCCGTAATTGCCAATCGAGACGGAAACGTTCTAGATCACGCTCACCGGTAAGACCTCCAAAGCAAGTCAGATTCCAAAATAGGGAATCAGAAAATGATGAAAAGTCGTCGACAAACTAGATGGACTCTGTCTCGAGGGGCTTGATCTGACTCCCACCACATGTAGCCCCAGAATCTTCGTTTCTCAGATGGCACGGAAAATCAACAGCCTAACTATCGACAGCGTAGTAAATGGAAGAAAAATCGTGGTAACATTTGATACGGGTGCATCACATTCCATAATTAGAAGGGATCTCGTTCGGGGAATCGAGCCGCTTCAGGGAATAAGTTTGCGTACGGCAACTGGAGATGATGCACCGGTACTTGGAAAAGTTACACGGAAAATCACTATCGGTACCACAACAGTGAAGCACGAGTTTGTAGTTGCGGATATTGTGGACGAATTAATCTTACGTGTGGATTTTATGATTCGGAATGGATTCACCCTAGATTTGAAATGCCGAACGTTGAAGTATGCGAACACCGAAATACCGTTATCCGTTGGTAAGGATAACTATGGAGGTATCCGACAAGCCATTGTATCGCGGCGGACAAAAATCCCAGCAAAGTCAGAGGCAGTCATATGGGCCAAAATGGACGGAGATGTGGAGAAGAACAAGTTGTGGGTTGTGGAAACGGATGAAAAATTTGTACTGGATGACATCATCATTGGAAAAACCCTCGTAGAAGAACAGCAGAACAGAATAGTGCCAGTAAGAGTGGTCAATCTTGCAAATTCCGCTAAAACCACAGAGAAAGGGCAGATAATTGGAAATTGCCGGGCAATTTCGGCAATTGTAAACTGTGAAAGCCAGCCGCGAGACACAAAAATGAAGATACCAGCTGATAAAAAGGTACTCGACGATCTCACGAAAGAATGGAGCAAAGACTTATCCACAGAGCAGAGAAAGACTGCCAGCCAACTTTTGGCAAGACATTGGTCAGTATTTGCTGAAAAGGGTAAAAACGAAGGCAGAACAAAGATGGTGAAACACAATCAACACTGGTGATGCCAAACCCATTCATCAAGCGTCAAGAAGAGTACCTCTGGCAAAGAGAGAAGAGGTGAATGTGTTGCTGAAGGAAATGCATCAGAACAACGTCATAGAGCAATCAGCGAGCCCCTGGAATTCTCCAGTGGTATTAGTCAAGAAGAAGGATGGCTCCACACGTTTCTGTGTAGATTATCGTAAACTAAATGAGGTAACGAAGAAAGATAGTTATCCATTACCTCGCATCGACGATACGTTGGACACACTTTCTGGTTCAAATTGGTTCTCAACGCTGGATTTACAAAGCGGATATTGGCAAGTGGCAGTAGACGACCAAGACAAGGAAAAGACAGCATTCAGCGCCGGTGATGGACTATGGCAATTTTTGGTGATGCCATTCGGTCTGTGTAATGCTCCAGCTACATTTGAACGCCTAATGGAACATGTGCTAAAGGGTCTCCACTGGAAAACGTGTCTGGTGTACCTAGATGACATCATCGTTATGGGAAAGGACTTCGAGGGCCACTTGAAGAATTTGGAAGAAGTATTGATGCGATTAGGAGCTTCAGGGTTGAAGCTGAGCGCAAAGAAATGCTCGTTCTTCAAGAAAGAAGTCAAGTACCTTGGACATAAAGTCACACCTGAAGGAGTACACACAGATCCAGATAAGATAGACTCAGTAAGGGAGTGGCCAAGACCAACTAGTTTGCATGAGCTACGCAGCTTCTTGGGTCTTTGCACCTATTACAGACGCTTTGTTCCAGGCTTTGCGGACGTGGCTGGTAGTCTGCATGCATTAACGAGGAAAAATTGTCCTTTTGAGTGGAAAAGCGAACAGGAGAAGGCATTCAACAGATTGAAAGAGCTATTGTGTACAGCTCCGATCCTTGCGTATCCAATACCTGGCGAAAAATTTATTTTGGATACAGATGCAAGTGGATTCGGGATTGGAGGTGTCCTGTCGCAAGTTATTGACGGACATGAAAGAGTAATAGCCTACTTCAGTAAGATCTTATCAAAGCCAGAGCGAAATTACTGTGTAACACGGAGAGAACTTTTGGCGGTTATGCAGTGCGTGAAGCACTTTAACAAGTACCTGTATGGACAAAAGTTCTTGTTGAGAACGGATCACGCTGCTCTGCGCTGGCTATTACAGTTCAAAAATCCCGAAGGTCAGGTTGCGAGATGGATTGAGAGACTCCAAAGCTACGATTTCACAATAGAACATCGCAGAGGCGGAAACCACGGGAATGCTGATGCACTATCACGACGTCCTTGCAGTATGGAATGTAAGCACTGTTCTAAAGCTGAAGGGAAAGAAGGAGTAGTCGATGTGCGCTTAATGGCTGTTTTACCAGACGATGAATGGACAGCGGAAAAGATAAAAGAAGAACAACGAAATGACCCAGATTTGGCAAAAATCGTATCAAGTAAGAATGAAGGAAAACGGCCTGATTGGAACGAAATCTCGACAGAAAGCCCCATAATTAAAGCATATTGGGCTCAATGGAATAGCTTAAAGCTGCAAGATGGATGCCTATTCCGCCTATGGGAGAGCGAAGATGGAAAAACCACGAAGAACTTGATTGTGGTACCCAAGGCAAGAATAAGCGAAATTCTCAAGGAATACAATAGTGGGCCAAGCGGAGGACATTTGGGAATAACAAAAACAGTCGAGAAAATTAAAACACGATTTTATTGGGTTGGTTGCCAGCAATCGGTGGTTGACTGGATTAGTGCTTGTGAAAAGTGTACAGCTGCCAAGGGACCGAGCCGTCGCAGCCAGGGGAAGATGCATTTATACAACGTGGGAGCGCCATTTGAGCGTATTGTAATGGACATAGCAGGTCCGTTTCCAATTAGTGATTCCGGCAACAAATATGTTCTCGTCGTAATCGACTATTTTAGTAAATGGCCAGAAGTGTACCCCATTCCCGATCAAGAAGCTAAGACCGTTGCAGATGCATTTATCAATAATTGGGTCTGAAGATTCGGAGCTCCCCTCGAGTTGCACTCGGATCAAGGCAGAAATTTCGAGTCAACAATATTCAGGGAAATGAGTGAATTGATGGGCATACGCAAAACTCGTACAACCCTTTTGCACCCACAGTCCGATGGAATGGTTGAAAGATTTAATCGTACGCTTGAGGAACACCTAAGGAAAGTCGTGGACAGAAACCAGAAAGATTGGGACCAACACATACCCCTCTTCTTAATGGCATGACATAAGATTACCTGCAGATCTGATTCGGTGCCTACTCATCTACGGAAGTTTCATGTAGCAGTTATGTAGCTGACAAACGAAGACAGTTGAATGAAATTCATGGAACCATCAGAAAGCGCACACAACTGATGAGTGATAAAATGAAAGCCAGATATGATCTACGAGCAAACTCCAAGGGATTTCCGGAAGGGCAGCTAGTTATGCTTCATAATCCGCAAAGGAAAAAGGGATTATCGCCAAAACTGCAAACACACTGGGAAGGCCCTTATAAGGTGATAAAGCGGCTCAACGATGTAGTATACCGCATCCAGTTGGCGAGAAAGGCCAGGAGCAAAATGAAAGTCGTTCATTTAGAGAGGTTATCTCCTTATAAAGGTTGCAGTACTATCCTTGTTCGGGACGAACAAGTTTAAGCGGAGGGCAGTGAAACGTGATAGCTCAGTGAAAAGGGATTGCATACTTTTAGGATCCCATCTGGAGAATGAGTGCCCCCTGTGAGTCAAGATGCGAACTATTCGAATAAAAGTTTATTCAAGAACCATCTGCCGGTAATATCAAAAAGAATATTCTCGACTTCTGTCGAAGAGGATAGAAGGTTCTAGAAACTACGAGAATAGCGTAGAATTTTCGACTCCAACCATTCGAAAACTATAAAAGCGACAAGACTGTTCAAAGTCGAATACAGTAGATCAGAGACCGTAAAAGTGTGTACATCTAGCATTATAATCAAAGCAGCAGTATTTGTAATTGTGCAAAGTGATGAAGTTCATTATTAAATAAAGTGATGAAATTACTTGTTAAATAAAGTGACTAATGGTTTGTTAAATAAAGTGCAAATAATAACTAAGTAAACTTTAAGCCTAATATTAAATGTGTAAATAACAATAATTAAATAAAGCTAATTATTTTAATTTAACCAGCGATTGTTTGATTACTACACAATCCAGCGGTACGAGTCCGAGTACAGATAGTTAGAGAAATTGTCAGGAGGGCAATTTTGTAACAGAGTAAATTGTCCGGAGGGCAATTTTGTAACAGAGTAAATTGTCAAGAGGGCAATTTCGTAACAATATAAACAAATACATAAAAGAAAAACGTTGCCAGAGAGAAATACTTGAATATTTTTGGGAAAAAGTTCATTGACTTTCATCAAACAACGGAAAACCGCATAAGATTTGATAAATACGAGTATACTGTCTCCGAAATATGTGCACAGACGGATGTGCTAAGCGCCAACGTCTGTGCTTCACATGTCTCGTACTGGTACTGGTCATGCCACACGGAACCGCCGACTAAATAGAAGGTGTCTACTTAATGGTTGTAAAACATCATGACAGTTCATATGAACATGTCGCCGAAAGTAATAGTCCACGGGAAAAACCGATAGAAAAATTCCAAGCTGCAAATCCAAAATTTGGACGCCACAAAATAAAGGGTATCCCAACAAGAGCGCAATTTTTAAATTTTAAATAAAATAGATATTTTTAAAAAAATCGTGAAACTTTATTATATCGTAAAGTAGACAGAATGAGGTTATGTATGGAACAATATATCGTGCAGATGGCCGCCGCGGCTTTGCTGGCATGCACGCGATCTTTTAATGAAATTTTCAATGACCGTTTTGCATAAATGCTGCGGTATTTCATTAATGCAGCGTCCAATTTCCTCTTTTAAGGCTTGAGTCGTCGTCGGCTTATTCGCGTAAACCATCGACTTCAAAAAACCCCAAAGAAAAAAAATCTAATGGTGTTAAATCGCACGATCTAGGCGGCCAATTCTGATCTCCAAAACGCGAAATAACACGACCGGGAAATGACTGATGCAGCAATTGAATTGTTTCTCTGGCTGTATGACATCTGGCGCCGTCTTGTTGGAACCACATGCCCTCCACATTCAATTCTTCAATTCGAGGCAAGAAAAAACTGGTTATCATTTCACGATACCGAACACCATTGATTGTTTGCGCTTGACCTGCCGCATTTTCATAAAAAAAAGGTCCAATGATTCCTCCAGCCCAAAAACCACACCACACAGTGACACGTTGAGGATGCATTTGCTTCTCGTGAATTACTCGAGGATTTTCCTCACCCCAAATGCGACAATTCTGCCTATTGACGAAGCCATCAAGATGGAAATGGGCCTCGTCACTGAAGATGATTTTAGCGGCAAAATCAGCATTTTCATGTTGTCTCTCCAATACCCAATTAACGAACTCCCTTCGCTGCCCATGGTCAGCTGGCTTCAGTTCCTGAGTCAATTGAACTTTGTATGCATGAAGATGCAAATCTTTCGTCAAAATTCGCTGCATAGTGGATTTGGAGACACCAATTTGCTGAGCTCGGTGCCGAATTGAGGTGGATGGAGTTTGAGCGACATCATCACGTACAGCTGCGACATTTTCGGTCGGTCGACCTGGTCGATGGCGCGTTGTTGTCTTTACATCACTAACAGACCCAGTTTCGGCAAATTTATCCATTAATCTCTTTACAGTTGACTCTTTTGGAGCATTATTCTGACCCCAAATTGATCGCAATTTGCGAACTGTAGCCGCAAAACAATTTCACAATGAGAATGCGTTGTTCATTCGTGTAGTGCTCCATTTTTACTAGCCTCGTACCTTCTACTAGCAAACAATAACAATTGTTCAAATGTCAAACAATGACACTTCGAATGTTTCCAGATTTAAAAATTGCGTTCTTGTTGGGACACCCTTTTTAATATTTAGAATTTTGCCAGTAACGATACACGTGGCAAGCAGATGCCTTGACACATATGCCAATTTCGAAATTAGTGGTATCGCTATGAAGAAGCGATATGCAATGAGCAACGTATATGCAGTGTCAAATCTGAACCTGCCAACGCAAACGGCAAATGAAAGCGACCTATCAAGATAGGGTGGACGTGGTATGAAGTTGTAGTCGTTCAATAGTATGAAGCCAAAATTTCTTATTGGCTTAGACCACTGCCATCTAGGGTTGCCGAAAGAAAGCATATCTCAACAAAGCGGACGGTATGCTGCTTATACTAAGCTCAGATGGGTAGTGTATGGCCCAACGAAAAAGATGTGTGCAGATCAACCAACAACTTTGGTGTTAGAGTCGCACCGCCGGTCGAAAGCGCAGAGGATGCCGCGCAAAGGTTCTGTTAAAAGCAACCACGTTAAAGGTAGGCTATAGATTTCAAATAGAATTTCCTTCAGTAATGGAAGTTATATGGTAAGTAGTGATTTTACCATACGTAAAAGAAAAAAAATTGTGTGTACTGTCTCTTCAAGTCAAAAAAATGTTATATTTAACGATTCTAACATGTTCTTTTCTATATGGACTTGTAGATAAGTACGATGTATATGCACGTCATCTTTGTATGTGAAATAGCTCAGTTTCTGTCGCGCTGGATGGACGTTTTACACACAAAACAAAATCTTTTTGTCTCGTAAATTTTGAAAATTAATGGTAATGAACGTGACAGACATCAGATTTTAAAATTTTGTATGAAGCAGATTCAGAGAACGATGGTATTGTAAGCTGTGGTTCGGATTACGATTTCAGCGGTGGGGGTGAGGTGATACTAACTTTGTAATCAACAGTAGTGAAGGTGAGTCAAGCAGTAAATGTTCTACTGATGAAATAACAAATTGTGGGATACAGAGTCCACCACAGCCTGGTAGAAGTGAATCCACTGATGAAAAATGGTACAACTATCAAGCTATCTCACAATTCGAATTCGACGTAAGTTCTTCTGGAATAAAAATAAATATTGATGATTAAGCTTCACCTATCGATGTTTTATTCAAACTACTACCCCGAAAATATTGGACAATTAATTTTGTTGAGTCAACTAATGCGTATGGACTGATTTCATGCAATTTTCAGAGTTGAAAACTCCGATTCTTTAGAAATGTTGTGTTCAAAGATACAGATCGAACGGAAATTAAAAAATGTATAGGACTTTGCTTTTTACGGGGTCAAATTAAATCACACAAAATTAGAAATCTTTTTTCAAAAAATCCGCTTTATTAGACCATGTCACATTCAAAAAAATTTTTTGTTCCCCGGATAAAAACCTGTTTGCCTCTTTTCCCGTGCCATAAAAGTATAGAAGAAATACATCTTTCGTCAGAAACTTTGTTTTTGTGGGCAGAATCTTGTTTTTATGTAAGTTCTTATCTGGTGATCTCCACTAGGAGATTTATTCGGCATTTACAGTAGTTTCGAGATTTAGCACTAAAACACAAAGTTAAATCTATTGAGCGAGGAGATTTAATATAAATCTTGCATAAATCTCCGTTTCTTCCCTAAATAATCGATAAAAGATAAAAGAAAGAAAATTTCTGAGAAACGCCATCTGTAGAAATGTCATTACATGATAATAGATGACATACGCAATTGTTTAATAAAATAAAGTTGCAATTGTAAAAACATTTTGTGACACAATAATCAAACACAAATATTTACGTTTGATACTTTTTGTTGTTGTGTAGTAAATCTTTTCAGCAGCAATAGAGACGGCTCAGATTTATCGACAAGATTTATAAATCTTCGATAACTAAATCCTCCAGGGGAGACATAGCATTAGATTATTCAAAAAATGCAACTCTGACATGTAAAAATAACTATATTTATCGATAGCTATCGTTAACAGCATTTCAATTTATAGACTTTAAAAAGTGCGACTGTATGCCACTGTTAATACCAGGTATTGTTACTGTTGTAATGTTGTTGTTGTTGTATATGCTAAATAAGTTTAAAGTGGTATTAAAAGTGCAAGAGGCGTATAAAGGTAGAACCAAAAAAGACGAGACGTAACGATAAGCGATTGGACGAACGTCTGCACTCGTTACGTCAATTTTGTCATTTAACCCAAAATGTGACGCTATCAAACGCATCGATGGATGGCTTTTTACATAAATTACGAACTCATCCCTCACAGCGGCAATTAAATTGTAGCAAAATTCCGTCATTTTAATTTGAATTTTTTTTTAAATAACTATCGTGTCAACAAAGTAGCTGACGAGAAGCAGACGTGTGCAGTTCGGTTCTTACGGAACCGATCGTCACGTCGTTCAGTTTCGATCAAATACGTACGGCCATTTTGGCTATTAACATTGATTCACATATGCTTGAACTTACTCGTTAAGTCTCGTCTCGTGTATTTTGGTATGCCTGTGGGAGATCAGAAAAAAAAATTGGCCCTTCATTTCACTTGTGTTAATTGCATAAAAACTTTAGAAGGTGGAATAAAATTTTTACAAGATCATGATATTTTAAATGTTAATATTGTTTTTTGTTTTTTTCATTTATTATAAGGATGGTACTGAGAAGAAAAAAGATCGTTAAAATTTGCTATCCATAGAATTTGGCACGAGCCCACAGACCATTCAACTAATTGCTACTGTTATATGGTCAATTCTTCCAAAAGTCGATCTGGCAAAAAGGCACCTGCTATAATAGACCCGGCAAGCTATTTTATATACCGAGATGACCTTTCCTATTGTCACAATGTCTCTGGTTTCTCGATGCAAATGGAATCGCTTTCGTTAAAAATGTTTGGCGCCTTTGTATTGACAGTTATTCTAAGAGTCTCAAAGCTGTGTGACTCCACAACGGAAGCAAGTATCCATCTATTCCACTTGCACATTCAGTACAAACTAAAGAAGTTTACAAGAGTGTAAAAATACTATTAGATGTTTTAAAGTACGATAGATATGGTTGGTAAGTTATCGGAAATTTTAAGATGATCGGTTTCCTAATGGGACTCCAAGGAAGAAATACCAAGTTTCCTTGCTTTCTGTGTATTTGGGATAGCCAAGATCTTAAGGAACATTACCGCAACTAAATTTTGACTTCTCTATAGATTTCGAAAATGTCAAATGGGAACAGCTAATTGGGAGTGAACAAGTTCTAATGCCACCACTGCACATCAAATTAGGGATGACCAATACTAAAGGAATTCAGAATATATTTTAAACATAGATAGCCCTATAAGCTGGAAGAGTGGGGCAAACTATATATTAAGTTCATTACAATATCGAAAAGATATTCTTGCAGATTTCGTTTAAAGAACTGCTACCATTTAACACAAATAAATATTATGATACAAAAACTGATCTATGGCATATGGCTTGAAGCCTGCCGATTTCAGGCACTCTATAATAAATTAATTTTGTGAAAATTTCTTTGTAAATTACTACTACTATCAGCCTGACTACATAAAATTAGGTCTCATGAAACAATTTATAAAAGCTTTGGACAAAGAGTCTTTTAAGTTTTTGCAAAGAGTCTTTTAAGCTTCGGACAAAGTCTTTTAAGCTTTGGACAAAGTCTTTTAAGTTTTTGCAAATGTTTTTCCCAAAATTGTCTGAAGCGAAAATTAAAGCCAGAGTGTTTATCGGACCACAAATAAGAAAAGTTTTGACTAGTCAGGAGTTCTCAGACCTGCTTTCCGAAAAAGAAAAAGCGGGTTGGAGTAGTTTCATCGCAGTGGTTAAAGGTGTTTTGGAAAATCACAGGTCCGATAACCATGTGGAGCTAATTAGGACTATGGTAGACAATATTGACAAAATGGGCTGTAGAATGTCCCTTAATCTTCATATGCTTAAGAAATTTAAAGAGAATATAGGGGAGAGAATATGGGAATTTAAAGAGAATTTGGAAGAGCAAGGTGAGCGCTTCCATTAGGACATATCAAACTTTGAACATCGCTACCAAGGCATTTGCAATGAAAGTATGATGGGAGATTATATACGGGGAATAATTCGGGAAAGTAATATGGAATATAATCGAAAATCTAGTAAAACGACTCTTTAGATTTTTAAAACGGATGTTTGTAGTAGCAGTAGCAATAGTAGTAGTAATTGTCATACTTATAGAGATAGAAATGTATATCATTAACTTTTAATTAGACCATGAAGTAAGTTTCGGGGCCTAATATAAGTAATTATTTTTAATGGACCGATGTTAATAAAAATATATATCATTTGAAAGATAATTTCTCTAAGAAGATCAAGGTGAAACTTTCATTAAAATGAAATAAAGGCCTTAAAATTTTCGTAACAACAACATAAAAATAAAATGATACGCATTGATAATCGAGGCCTGCTTTTTAAAATTGTCTTTATTTGTGTGCTGTGCAAAGTGTTTAAGAACACATATGTGTGGGTTAAATTAGCCCCTACTTTAATCCTCACAGTCTTTATAATTATAACTTGGGCTTCTAGCCTCAATCAAATACAACAGCTTTCGGCGTCAACTATAGAATTTTTATGTAGTTGTTACGAACATTTAGAACCTTTATTTCACCTGCGTTTATCACCCGATTTTAGTGAAAATTTCACTTTGACCTTCTTAGAGAAATTACCCAACGGATAAAAAGTCAGTTCAATGAACTATTATTCATATCGACTGAAGGTTCGTGAAAATGAGTACAACCACATCTTGAAATGTCAGTGTCTATTTCACCAATTTGTTGTCGATATGTACGTCAAAGTTGAAACAGAGCGATTGGCAGTCATCAGATTTAACCAGACAAAACTCCATTCCGAAGAGTATATTCACCTTCGCAATGCCATCAATGCTGATGGAAATGCACAGAATGGCGGCAGAATCACGAATTTCCCAGCAATGTAAATCTGAAATCCACGACATATGCTTGAATAAACTGAAGATGCCATATCGTATGTTCACATTACGGCACAGCAGATTTGTTCAACACGTTCACGTGCAATCTGCAGTGGATAGAAATTCGACAAGAGTTATTCCCTGCCCAATCACCAATCGATCACCATGTCATCACAACGAGAGTCTTCAAAAAGTAATTGAAATCACTGATGGATTTGATTGTGAAGTATCGCGTGTTCGGTGATACGTGGTGTTGGATGTATTCAGTGCAGTGGCAGAAACGTGGATTGCCACAAGCCCATATTCTCATTTGGTTGATTGAACATGATTCATGGCATCTGTGGAACATTAAATAACAATTCTCCGCGTATTGTCGACGGAAAAGTTCAAAGCGTTATCCACGGCCATTAGCAGAAGAAACAGTTACTGGAAATTACGGTTATTCGCTGAATCGTCGCCGATCGACTGCGGATAATGGAAGATCAACAATTGTCAAAGTGAATCAACAAGAAATTAAAGTTGATAATCGTTAGATTGTTCCGTATTACTCTCGAAGATATTCAAAGTTTACATCAATGTCAAATCTTGCCATTCCGTGAATTCCATCAAATACTTCTGCAAATATGTATCTAAAGGAAGTGACATGGCTGGGATGGGAATTGGTGCGGAGAATTCCAAAGATGAAATTACTCAATATCAAATAACGAAGCAATTTGGAGCATTTTCTCATTCCCCATTTCGCCGTACATCTGAAAAATGATCAAAGAGTACACTTCACTGCGGAGAACGCATTACAACAAGCTACTCGACCCCCATCTACAACATTGACCAATTAATTTTGAATGTGCCAGAATGACGATTTCGCGGGAACGCTGCTATACTCCGAAATGTAAAGATATACTTGGAATCAATCGTCAAAAAAATTTCAACGACGGAAACAAGTAAATCCAATTCCAGGTTACCCACATGTATTTTCCACCGATGCATTAGGTCGCATTTACATATTCAATCGAACCAACGATGAGTGTTTCTATTTGCGTTTGCTAGTAGTCAACGTTTGTGGTCCAACATCATTCCAACATCTACGAACTGTAAAAGAATGTCAACCCTCGAAAATGCTGTGATTTCATTCAAAACGAGGCATTGATATTAATTGAGGCCATGTGCTTGGCAATATCGAACAAGGTATTATCTCAATTAAGCATGATAGCGCCAATAGTTCGATGCATGACGCATTATAATTGCTATGCATTGAGATAATCAGTTCGAACGAGCGTTCCGCTGTTCAATTCACAACAAAAATATGCGTAAGACTCTCTTATGAAAGTTGTGAACGGTAGAACTGAAGGTACCTTTTGATCGAATTGATTTTAGCAACGATTCGCTCGTAAAATGAAATTGTATTTGCACTAGCTTCATCAGGCATTGCAGCTACGTTGGGAGGCCGTCCACCAGCTCATTCAGCACTCAAGTTGCCGATGAATATGCAAATCAATGAAACTCCAATGTGCAACCCTTCGAAACACTGTGCGATGGCAAACGTTTTACAGCAAAGCAAATTGATTGTTTGGAATGAATGTACGATGGGGCATAAAAAGTCTTTGGAGGCATTAGACCGAACGATGCAAGACGAAATAATCAAAACCGATTTGGTAATACGATGATTCTGTTAGCAGGTGAAGTCAACGCCAGCCGATGAACTTAATGCATATTTGAAATCGTTTGTTTTGTGGAAACACGTCAAGACACGCAAATTAAGCATGGATATATGTACGTGCCAAGTTGCAGAACGACCAAAATGGTATTTTCAATACAGTTGCTGAAAATCCTAGTTAACATTGCGACTGGCTGTATTATATTCCCCGCCAATTTTTGTCAGTTCACCCAATCAAAAACCGAACTCATCCAAAAGGTGTTCCCAAACATTGCTGAAAATTACAAAAATCATGTTTAGTTAGGCGAACGTGCTATATTGGCTGCGAAAAACATTCATGCTGACGAATTTAATTTCAAAATTCAAAATGAAATTGCTTGCGAATTGATGACACGTGGATTTTGTTACTGACCAAAATGATATCATCAACTATACAACAGAATTTTTAAACTCGCTGGAAAATGCCGGGATTGGCGCCTCACAATCTCCAATTGAAAGTCGGATCGGTAATCATAATGTTGCGAGATATCAACCAACACGTCGTTGTAATGGCACCCGGCTTACGGCGAAGAATCTGGAATTCCGGACAGGCATAAAAGAAATGTTTCACCAAGTGCTGGTTCAACCGGGGGACAGACATGCCAAGAGGCTTCTCTGGCGCAATGGAGATGATACACGTGAGCCCCAATGTATACGAAATCTTGCGGATGGCATTCGGTTCAGTATGCTCTCCTTGAGCAGCGCTATATGTAAAAAACACAAATCCTTTAGCCCACAATAAATATGACCGACGCGCTATAGAGTCCATATTGCAGCATCACTACGTCGACAGCTTTGTTGGTAGCTTCAATACTGATACCGAAGCGATACGTTTGACAGAGCAAGTACGAGATATCCATAAAAACGCAGGATTCGAGCTGCGCAATTTCACTTCAAACTCAATTGAAGTGTTTAATGCAATAAATGCTGAGCCTATTGCCATGAACCAAGGAAACAGAGTCCTTTCTACTGAAAAGATCGTCGGCATTCATTGGAATCACGAGCGACATCTTCGAATTTCAACTTAAATTTCATCGAGTTAATGCAGAGGTTGTTGCTGGTACGAGATACCCAACGAAAAAAGAGCATCGATCCATTGGGATTTTGGAGTCAACTAATGATGATTTCCAAACCTATAATGCGTCAAGTCTGGCCCCAAAATGTCAGGTGGGATAAGCAACTGCCGATCGGCCTGTGGTTGGAATCGTGGCGGCAACAATTGCCCAATGCGAATCCCACGATATTATCTCAACGTACCAACCATGAGCGAGGCAGAGAGAGAGTGGATGTCAGCGAAGAAATCTTTGCCGCCGGAACTGTTTATTCCAATAGTGATGTAGGAGTTCACTTTGTATGAGCTTAGCCGAAGAATGCGCCTCTAAAGCGTCTGCAAATTACAATAATTAAATATAGTTAGTTATTTTAATTTAACCAGCGATTGTTTGATTACTACACAATCTAGTGGTACGAATCCGAGTACAGAGAGTTAAAGTAAATTGTCAGGAGGGCAATTTCTGAGATTGGAGCAGCTCAAGAAGGAGCTTGAGATTAAGAAGCGCTTTAGAGGAGAAGGGTATAGACTTCGATGAGCATGAATTCCAATGTAAAGAGCCAACGACATCTCGACCGAAGAAATACCGCAAGAAACTAATACCGGTAACTTTGACATGGGTGCACTTATTGGGGTAATACAGATGCTGCTACAACAAAATGCTCAAGCAGCTGAAGGGAGGATGCAGCAGGAGTTACAACAAAATTCTCAAGCAGCCGATGAGAGGATGCAGTTGCGAGATGAGAAGATGCAGCAGCAGTTACAAGAAAATGCTGAATCCGTCGAAAAGAGTGTTGCATACGTAGAAAAGAGTGATGCATTCGTAGAAAAGAGTGTTGCATCCGTCAAACAATCAGTCAAAGAGCATGTCAAAGAACAGTTACAACAGAGTGAAATACGACTTACTCAACTAGTGGAAAAGAACGCACAGCAGATGAAAGAAATGTCCGAGATGGTAGACAGGAAGGTTTGTGAAATTGAGACTCGCCAAGAATCGTTCGAAAAATCTGTAGTACAAAGGGAGCACGAATTTAAGCAATAAATAGAGCACAGAATTCAATAAAACTGAAGCCTCCTACCAATGATGGAACCACGACATCTAGCGTGTTCAGAATACAGTTTGAGACTACCGCTAGCAGAAATGGTTGGAGTGCTCGCGAAAAAGTGGCTGTATTAACCGTATCGTTGAAATATGCTGCTGCTGATGTACTTCAAACTATCTCAGAAAGTGAGCGAGACTGTTATGAAAGCTTGATGAATGCCGTTCAGTGCAAGTATGGTAGTGAACATCGTAAGCAGATGTACCAAGTCGAGCTACGAACACGGGTATAGAAGAGTGGTGAGTCTCTACAACAGTTTGCGGTGGAAGTGGAACGGTTGGCGCATCTTGCCTACCCAGGAGAGATTACTGAGAGGTGTAATCCCCGATGCGGAGATAAAGCGTTCTGCGATAACTAATCCGAAAGCTACATATATGGAGTAAGTAGCTAGCGCTGTAACTTCAAAGGCATCAGCATTGGTGTATCGGCCAGAATGCTGAGCCCGTCAGGTAAGAGTCGAAGGCGGACAAAGTTTCACGGGGAAATGCTTTACTTGCGGAGAGGTCGGACACATGGCTCGTAATTGTCAGTCATGACGGAAACGTTCTAGATCACGCTCGCCGGTAAGACCGCCAAAGCAAGTCAGATTCCAAAAAAGGGAATCAGATAATGTTGATAAGCCGTCGTCGACAAACTAAATGGAGTCAGTCTCGAGGAGCATGATCTGACTCCGACAACATGTAGCCTCAGAATCATCGTTTCTCAGATGGCACGGAAAATCAACAGCCTAACTGTCGACAGCGTAATAAATGGAAGAAAAATCGTGGTAACATTGGATAGGGGCGCATCAAATTCCATAATTAGAAGGGATCTCGTTCGAGGATTCGAACCGCTTCTGGGAATAAGATTGCGTGCGACTACTAGAGATGATGCACCGGTATTGGGAAAAGTTACACGGAACATTACTTTCGGCACCACAACAGAGACGCACGAGTTTGTAGTTGCTTAGGTGTGGATTTTATGATTCGGAATGGCTTCACCCTAGATTTGAAATGCCGAATGTTGAAGTATGCGCACACCGAAATACCGTTATCCGTTGGTGAGGATAAGTATGGAGGTTTACGTCAAGCCATTGTATCGCGGCGGACAAAAATCCCAGCAAAGTCAGAGGCAGTTATATGGGCCAAAATGGATGGAGAGGTTGAGAAGAACAAGTTGTGGGTTTTGCATTGGATGACATCATAATTGAAAAAACCCTCGTAGAAGAACAGCAGAACAGAATAGTGCCAGTAAGAGTGGTCAATCTTGCAAATACCGCTAGAACCATAGAGACAGATAATTGGAAATTGCCAGACAATTTCGGCAATTGTAAACTGTGAGAGCCAGCCGCGAGAAACAAAAATTAAGATACCAGCTGATAAAAAGGTACTCGACGATCTGACGAAAGAATGGAGCAGACTTATCCACAGAGCAGAGAAAGACTGCCAGCCAACTTTTGGCAAGACATTGGTCAGTGTTTGCTGAAAAGGGTAAAAACGAAGGCAGAACAAAGATGGTGAAACACACAATCAACACTGGTGATGCCAAACCCATTCGTCAAGCGTCAAGAAGAGTACCTCTGGCGAAGAGAGAAGAGGTGAATGTGTTGCTGAAGTAAATGCATCAGAACAACGTCATGGAGCCATCAGCAGGCCCTTGGAGTTCTCCAGTGGTATTAGGCAAGAAGAAGGATGGCTCCACAAGCTTCTGTGTAGATTATCGGAAACTGAATGAGGTAACGAAGAAAGATAGTTATCCATTACGTCGCATCGATGATACTTTGGACACACTTTCTGGTTCAAATTGGTTCTCAACGTTGGATTTAGAAAGCGGATATTGGTCAGTGGCAGTAGACGAACAAGACAAGGAAAATACGTAGAGTTTTCTACTTCAACCATTCGAAAGCTATAAAAACCACAAGACTGTTCAAAGTCGAACACAGTTGATCAGAGATCGTAACAGTGTGTACATCGTGCTTTTTAAGGGAAGTAGCAGTACTTGCAACTGTGATTT
Source organism: Clusia tigrina (assembly GCA_920105625.2). Lineage (NCBI taxonomy): Eukaryota > Metazoa > Arthropoda > Insecta > Diptera > Clusiidae > Clusia > Clusia tigrina. The sequence goes on along the minus strand of OV050031.1, from coordinate 152,358,681 downwards.
TGTAAAGTGATGAAATTAATTATTAAATAAAGTGACTAATGAATTGTGAAATAAAGTGCAAATTGTAACAAAGTAAACTTTAACCCTAATATTAAATGTGTAATTGCAATAATTAAAATAAAGTTAGTTATTTTAATTTAACCAGCGATTGTTTTATTACTACACAATCTATCCAAGGCTTTTATTTTGTTGGGTTTGAAAGATTGACCACCACTAGAACGGTAGGGAGCTTTTTAACCGATCGCATAGCCGGTACACGAACTGGAGCGATCGGTGAAAAGCTGCATAATGTATATGTGAATCATGGTTAATGAGTGGGAGTATGGGTCAATGGCGGATTGCAATAAGGTGATTGACCTACTGGGACTAGCGGTTACTATGGCTGCTGCTGAGTAGGTCAAACAAGGAGAGAATATGAAGAACTGGATGGCTGGTAGGAGTAGAAGATGTACGAGAATGACGTATGAGGAAATTTTCTTTAAAAATCGTGTATTTGGAAACTTTGATAACGTAGTACAGGATATTTGGGATATCGTTGGCAAGAGACGATACAGAGTCGATGACAGAAGATAAAGGAAGGAGGAAGTTGTCTCCCTCCTCAAGCCAGATAAGTGTAGAATTAAGAGTAGCGTATGTAGAAGTATATGTAGCGTTTTATTTGTGAAGTTTATGTAAGACTATAAGTATTCATGTATGTAAGATATATTAAGCATATTTAGCGTCACGTAGCATATTTAGCGTAGGTTCAAATTATATTTAAACAATAAATACAATGTTTAAGGAATGTAAGTATATGAAAAATGTTGAGCTAAGGCGGTAGGTTTGACGGAGGAGAGGAAGAGAACTTCCGGCTGCAAATAAAAAAAGCAGAGATTGATGATGAGTTATTGTTAGTAGAAAAAAATAGGTAGTAACGGAAATTTCTTTTTTTTATTGTTGCTCACACCGATGCAGTGTGGCAACTTAAGAAACCCGACCATCGCTGTGAGCTCTGGCTAGCCATGGCGACCACACTGTATCAGTTTGGGGGGTGTCTGCAACAAAGCGTTGACGAAGTATGCCAATAATAGCATCTGAAAACTTGTGAAAAACTGTTTTCGTCTGGTGTAGACATAGTATAAGCAAAGAACATATAGAATAGACAGTTGATATGAATGCATTGGTGCGAGTTCTGCTAGTGTGAGTAGGTTTTAAAATTGATGTATGTAGTGGTAAAAATACAGTGCACCCCCTTAACTCTAACTATCGTTATTCCTCAATTCACTTAACTTCTCAAAATAACTGAAAACATACAATTTTTTTGATAATTTCTCATTGTCAATGAACCCTCAAGATCCACAAGTCCAGTTGCGTTTAAGTAAAAAAATTAGTTCGACAAAATAAAATATTGTTTTCGTCATTATTAAAGAAAGAAACACTATCTCTGTTTAATTACAAGCATAAAGCCGTTAACTTAATGCTTTTAGCTTCATTTTTGAAGATTTTTCTGAGATTATTGAAACTGTTGTTATTTGTGAGAATACTGTAAAAATGTTTAATTCTCTTTTGACCGGCAATTTCTTATCCTTCGCCTCCCTCTCTTCCTAATTCTAATTATTTAGTGTCTCTTTACTGATTCATTCGTTGATTCAACTGACCATACTTCACCACATACATCAGAGATGCAAAAATTAGTTTCAAAATTTTTAATAAGCTATTTTTTCTTTTATATCGTGAGGAATTAATCACATAAGAATAAGGTCTTATTAATGCTCACAAATTAAGTTTAAGTTTTAGCAATGAGAAATAGAAAAATATAGCGATTTATTTCCTGCGAAATAAATACGTGAACATTAAGCTATATCTATATATACATAAAATATGTTTTATATATACATACATACATATATAAAATAAACGAGTTGTCCAAAGTTTTCTTTTCTCCAATTTGTCGCAGTGGCTATGCCCATTCAAATAGCCATTCTCATTGCCGATCGTCGTGCCCAAAGCCGAAGTAAAAAAATAGGATTTCTTTTCACGGCGGATTTAAATGTTTAAATGAAATGAAATAAATTAATATACACTCTGTAACGTAAACAATTCATTAAGGAAATAAACAAAAGTAAAAGAAGACAGAAAAATAAGGAAATATCCCGATTCCACTTAATTTTTATCACAAACAAAATTTTTAACATTCCGATACATCAGCTATTTGTGTATAGTATATTTTAAAGAAACTCTTATGAGAACAATTCAATCGCTCATATCATTGAAACGCCAAATTTTTTTAACACACTGCTTATTGATATTTATAATTATATATACAGAACGAAAATATATATAATTTTGCATTACTTTATTTTTCTTGTATATGCCATTTCTGTTACTATTGTTTCCACAATTGCTTAATTTCAAACAATTTCTTTCTCTTGATATGAGGTGCTGTGTTCTGAAATTTATTTTAGAACCATTGTGTACGTGACAAAATGGAATTACTGAGAAGCGTTACTCTACACAATAAGAGGCCACATTTAATTTAGCTGATTTATAGAACAATGCAACAATTGATTCATTTCTCATTATAAAAGTATGTACTTAAGTAAAATCTATTCAGTATAATATAATTTTGAATGAAATGAACCACAAAAAAAATTACAGAATTTGTAACAAAGGAAAACAATAGCATTAACCCATTTCGCTCCACTGTTCGATTTTTCGAACAGTAAAAATCACCTTTTTTAAAAAAAATATTTATGTATTAGAGAGGTGGAATTTCCAGCAAGTTTTGGTATGAATGGTTAGTCTCATCTGTCAGCAAATGAAAAACTATATCCCCCCCTTACCTCCCCCTTCCACCATGATGATAGGGGTACGTTTCTAAAAGCCCTATTTTTAGACACTTTTTAAAATAATTTTTTAAAATAATAAGAATAGCAAGATTTAAAAAATAATTATTAGAAATTATTGCCAATATATGTAAATATTTTATAAAATATAAAACATATGTGTTGCATACACGTGCGTGGCTCCACATTGGCGCTTATCCTATAGTTCTCATTCTTTTTGTTATATTTTTCGCGAATTTGAAGTGCATGCCGCCATACATATCGCTTATTTATGCTTTGCATTGGTAAGTATGAATTCACGTAAAAAGGTTGTGTCAATGAAGGAGTTGGAGGAGATAATTGTCCATTGGAGTGATGATGATGAGGATATTAATTGTATAAATATACTTCCCCCTGATCAAGTCGATGAATGTTCAGATGAGGAAACATTCAATGATGAGGAGATGGCATTAAATATTGATCCGAATCCATTGCAAGAGATTGTCGGTTTCATTGGAATTGAAACCGAAAGGAACAAAATTGAGGACAGCGGCTGTCCTGAATTTGGAGAAGAGGCGGGACCTTCAACTTCGAAGAAGCCTCGTTTTCATTATAAACTTCTCAGTTCTTTTGGAAAACCGAAATGGTAAAAAGGGAACAGAAAAGTATATCGCTTTGATATTGCCCCAAATCCTGCACTGTTGACTGAACTCAAGGAAAATATTTGCTTAAGATTGCTCAAGCATTCTCCTTTGCAATTGTTTCAATTATTCTACGACGACGAAGTATTCTACGACGACGATAGTATTCAAGAAACAAATAGATATGCGGGTCAGAAAAACACCGAGTTTCAATTGGATGATGTGATGCTTAAACGCTTCATTGGTATTTTGTTATTATCAGGATACAACACTCTGCCATCTGTACCAGATTATTGGTCTACAAAGCAATCATTGGGGGTTTCAATAGTAAAACAGTCCATGCCTCGATCAAAATTTATGCAAATAAAATCATTTATTCATTTTTCAAATAACAATGATTTGGACAAATCCGATAAAATGGCTAAGGTATGTATAACAATAAGAAATAGAGAAACATACAAATCAATAAAATATGGTAATCTATGATTCAACTTATTTTTATTTGTATCCTTATTTTTAGCTTCGTCCTTTATTCGATATTCTTAATCAAAAATTCCTTCAGTTTGGTGTTTGGGACGAAAAGCTATCCATAGATGAACAAATTCCATATTTTGGAAGACACAGTTGTAAAATGTTCATTAGAGGAAAACCAATTCGATTTGGTTATAAATTATGGTGTCTTTGTTCTTCTTCAGGTAATGCCTTCTTCTTTAATTTTCAGTTAATAATCTGATACTAATTAACATTTTATTTTCTTATTTTACAGGTTATCTGTATTCTTTTATACCATACTGTGGATCTGCTGACCAATATAACAATGTTGTTGGATTGGGGGCTGATGTCGTTATGCGTTTGCTTTCGAATGTTGAACATCCAATGAGACACGAAGTATATTTTGACAACTTCTTCACCTCATACCACTTGCTGTGTTTGCTGTCAGATAAAGGGTTTTGTGCTTCGGGTACCGTTCGTTCCAATCGACTATGTGGTGGATGCGCAGAACTAAAAACCGGTAACAAACTACCAAGAGGGGATTATGATTATACGTTTGACACCACACAAAAAATATTGCTATGTAGATGGCAGGACAACAAAGAAGTCACAATGGCAACAAATTTGGATCAAGTGTTGCCTTTGCACAATGTCCAACGGTGGAAAAAAGCATCCACATCGAAAAAAAATCCAGAAGCTGGTAAATACGTGATATATGGCCAGCCATCCATGTTACACAGCTATAACAAGGGTATGGGGGGTGTGGATTTGCACAATGCAATTCAGAACTACCGTATTAATATACGAGGTAAGAAATGGTATTGGCATGGAAACCCCGAGGGAAAGCATCGCCGATGTCAACTGAAGGGATGTGGTAAGCCAACAATTTACATGTGTGAGAAATGTAATGTGCATCTCCACACTAATTGCTTCAAAGAAAAACATCGGTAAAGGCTTTATTCATCAACGCTATACATATTTCAAATATTAACAATAAACAGATTTATGTAATTAAATGTATTTTTCCCCTAAATTTAATAACTTTTATACCATTTGATTCGAAAATACAAAAATATATCAATAAAAAGACAAATAAATACAAATACTTCACTTGCATACGAAGCTGACATATAGGATAAGCGCCAGTGTTCGAAATTTCGAACAGCATTTTCTCGGAAAACGGAAAATTGGAAAATTTTTCTGATCTCCTTTTTGAAATCAGTGGGTCTGAATTACCCTAAAAAAGTAGTTTTTTTTGAAAAAATAATTTAAAAAAAATTCTCGGAGCGAAATGGGTTAAACGTCAAAAACACTACAAAACATTGCATTATATTTAAAAACAAATTAGCTTAGTACATATAAGCACATCACCTCAAAGCAAGGCATAGCAATTGAACGCAAGTAAATAAATTATTGCTTTATCACGCAAATAAAACTTATTATCATAAAATCTTATGCTTTGGTTGTAAAAAATGAAACAATCATATATTAAAGTATTTTATTTGTTGTATAACAAAGACGGCAAACGAACAATATTTTCCAAAGAGAGCATGGAACGTATATATACAAAATTGACGCGATTAAGACTGGGACATAGTTTCCAGTATAGAAGAAACATGCCATTATGCTAACTAAAAGCGTCTCAATCTTTGGACAATCTATGCGGTATCTGACGTACTCTCTAATTTCACAAAGAAAACATGTACATTGTTGTGAGCATCTTAAAAGTATGTGACATGATATATCAAATTTAAGTTACAACACAATTTTAGGTCGAAAGCCTATAGTATCTTAGTCTTAAGTATATTTTTCGAATTTATTTATTTAATAAACTATTAAAAATAACAATAATAGTTGATTTTTAGGTTTAAGGTGCTAGCAAGTAATAATGTAAAACCATTCTTAATATTCATGTTGAGATCTACTTTAATGCAACCCTGTGATATTCTTTCCGTAAAGGCGAATTCCAAATATTTCACCATATTTCATTTTCAATATTTGCATTTATTGTGTGGAATAATTTTTCTTTGACGGATCTTGGATATACAACGAACGTAATTTTTTAAAATATTGATATATATTTTATATTTTTAAATTAATATATTTCATTTTTCGATTATTACAATAATGCCGCATACAAGGAAGTGCGCCGTTGGATGTGTTGGATTTAATAGGTGTTATAAATTTCCAAACAACCTAAAATTGAGGTAGGTCATATATATTTTATATTGATGTCCATCCGAAACAACACAATAATTGAATTCATATACATCGTAAGTGTGAAGATATGTAAATAATTTTTATATTAACTGAAGATGTCAAACTAACTGAAGAGAGTGTTATGCAGAGAATAAGTGAGATATCTGGTGAGCTAGGTCTGCTGTGGCAAAAATGTTTGCTGCCGTGGATGAGATGGATGCTGATATTCAGGTCAAATACAGTAAATAGAGAATATGCGACAATCACCCCTGCAGTACTAAAACGTGTTGCAGACCTAGAGGAATCTCATGTTGCAAGAAATCAACCTTTTTGAAAAATATTTAGAAACATTGTTCTTGTGGACCGAAAGTGTGGTAGACAAATTAAAGGAACTTGAGTATTTTCTTTTTTAGTCTCTTCGTGTATTTCGATTTTGAGGAATTCAATAATGAAAAAGTACAAAATACATTTTCTATTATAAAAAATACAATTGCCTTTATGAAATGACCAACCTCATATTAGCGAATTACTAGGAGTGCATATTTTTAAGGCATACACAAAATCACCTTCCGATTGGCTGCCGGAATTTAGTGTATCAGCTTCTTTCTTTACACGCACCAATATACGAAAACGGTGGAATTTCATGCTTTCGTGTGTGTATGGGGATGCTGAAAATATTACAATTTAAACAGTTATTCTTCATGACTATGAATGTAGGTCAACAGATATCGTATTTTTTGCAGTCATATGTTTTTTTATTTTCTGCTACGAAGAATAATTTTGTGCTCATATGCACACACTTTTAAGAAAAATTTTAAAAAAGGCAATTATTAGTTTCTATATTACATTTTTTTTAAATATAAGATAAGCCAGATCAATTAGTCCAACTATTGTATGTTGATTCTGTTGTTTATTATAAATTATACATTTACTTATTTCTATTAAAACTATATTATATTTAGCCATCAATTATACATTTATTTACAATTAAATTTGGCGAGAAACATAAAAATCATATTTCTTTATAAAAAAGAAAAAAATATCCTCAGTTTACGTTTAAAATTTTAGGGAGGAAAAATATTCATTTACATTTTGAAGAAAACATAAAAAAAAAAATTTCTTTATAAAATAACAATAATTTCTGGGAGTTGAACTCGGATCTCCAGGTACTAAGATTAACCTGCTTACTACTACGACCAAAGAAGCCAACAATCATTCAACTGATTTATAAGCAGATTACCAAAAGAAACTGTTTGTTGGTAAACAGCTGATTTTTTGGCTTCTCAACTAAACTTATCATAAATGAATATTTTGATTTCAGAATTTTGTATTATTTCGATTTTAGAATTTGGTAGTACTTTCAATATTGACAATTTTCGCGAAATTGCCTCGTTTCATTTCAAAAACACATACTATTTTATAAAATCTAATACACACTTCATTTTATACGTCCATGAATGAATAATTGTGGATTATGTAACATAAAATTTCTTTCTTTTCAAATTTTTAGAAATTTTTGTAAGAATGGATTCATATGTAATTTTGCTGATTCTTGAATTTTTGTTCTATTATAATAATAATAAATAAAGTAAAGCCTATTTATATTGAATATGTTGGCCATTCATACAATGGTAACAGAAAACGAAACAGCATCTCACTTCACATTTCACAATATTCTCAATTCAATATTATATAATTTCAAATTGTTACATTCCATTTACCGTTATATGAATTGTTTTTGCATTTGTGTTTGTGTGTTATTTATAAAACAGGGTTGCATTTTAAAAAAATCTGACTTATTACCAATGTATATCCCCGTGCCGCGCTATCACTTGGTTTGTCCACAAGCTACAATTATTTGGTTGCTGTTTGTTCCTTGAATTTATATGTTTCTGTGGCCTAAGTAAAATGTATTTGTATGTGCCTCTTTGATTTCATACAACATTAGAGATGTCTGGTTATGTAAATTCTTAAAAAATGAATATTGTAATTTTTTAATATTACATTATTTTGAAAATTGACAATTTTCGTGAAATTGCATTATTTCATTTCAAAAATATATTCTATTTATAGAAATTTTTGTAAAAATGGATACATATTTTAGTGATTTTGTAACTTTTGTTACATATTATAATAATAATAAATACAAATTTGTCCTTCTTCTATTGAGTGTGTTTGCGATTCATACAAGGAGAACAGAAAGCGTAATCAGCTCTTAACTTCATGTTCGATAATATTCTATTGGAAATTGAAATTACTCTTTAATTTCAAATTGCCTACACGCCTACAGACACAATTGCTTAGAGCATGTATATATATAATTTCTTAGATCATATATATGATTTTTTTAGGTTGCTGCTTGAATGTGTTGTTGCGTTAATACAAGGTTGCATTTTGGTTAAAAAATCTCCAGCAATTGTATATCTACCGCACTTTCACGTCGCTAGTCCACAAGCTAAAATCCTCATGCAATTTTAATTTGATATGGCATACACACACAATTTCAATTATTCAATACCGTTATGAGCATGTAACTTCAATTATTTGATTGAAGTTTGTTCCTTGAATTCATGTGCCCCTGTGGTCTAGGAATAAATTTGTTGGCCTTAGAAACCTTATTTATGTGGGATATTTCAAAATGTAAATTCTTAATAAATACATTATATTCAAAAATATATAAATATAAGAAAAAAATCAAGGGTTAGCATTTCAATTAAAATTTTTTTATGTTAACTTCTATGATTCCCTATTAATATACGAGAATATAAATCCAAACACAGAAGCGCATACAATTGTACGAAGGGAATAGCAAAATAATTAAGAAAATAAAAATCAAAATAACAAGGCAAATAAAATCCACATAGAAAGGATTCCAACGTGTTATAAACATCTAAATATTGTGCCTGCAACATTTGTTATTCCTCGAGAACGAAGCAACATTTTAAGATTTTGTACTAAACCGGGGAATGTCGCATATTCATAATATACGGTATTTGGCTTTGATTTTTTCATATATTTATATATTTTTGAACATAATGTATTTATTAAGAATTTACTTTTTGAAATATCCCACATACGAGTACATAAGGTTTCTAAGGCCAACAAGCTTATTCTTAGACCACAGGAGCACATGAATTCAAGGAACAAACTTCAATCAAATAATTGAAGTTAAATGCTCATAACGGTATTGAATAATTGAAATTGTGTGTGTATGCCACTTCACATTTAAATTGTATGAGTATTTTAGCTTATAGACTAGCGACGTGTAAGTGCGGTACATATATAAGTGGGTGAGATTTTTAAACGAAAATGCAACCTTGTATTAACCCAACATACATAAAAGCAGCAACATACAGGCAGCATTTCTTAGAAATAAAAAATCAGTTAGAAAATGACAACTGGAAATTTGTGTTTACCGACGGATCCAAAACTAACAACTCGACTTCTTTCGCTGTTGTCACACAGGACGACATATTAACAAATGGCCTGCTAGCAAATTATTGCTCTGTTTATACTGCCGAAGCGCTAGCCATCCATGAAGCTTTACTTTATTCAATAAACAATGCCGGAAAATTCTGTATCTGCACCGATAGTCTATCTTCGATTAATGCCTTGTCAAATCCCAATAGCAATAGCTATCTTATATCTAGCATTAGGGATAAACTAATAAAACATACAAGCACAACAAAGATGATGTGGGTTCCTGGTCATTGCGGTATCTACGGTAACGAATTCGCTGACAATGTTGCCAAATGCGCCCATAAGTCTGCCGCCATCGCCTTTGAAACACGCGAAAATAGAGACATCTACCACGCTGTGGAAGCTCACTTCAAAGCAAAACTCATCTCGGAATGGAGTACGTATCATCATCACTATAAGGATCTAAACCCGTTACGCATAAAACCGGTGTACCCAACAACAGCTAGCTTTCAGGAAATTGCGATATTTACTCGCCTTCGATTGGGTCACACAAGACTCACGCATGAATCCGTGTTAACTGGTAATTTAAGCAGCTGCAATTACTGTAACGCAACTACTATCTCTGTAACACACATACTCAACGAATGCCCTGCCTTTTCGACTGTCAGGAAAACTTTCTTCGGTTCAATAACACAATCCACCTTACTCAAAGAACCATCGAGTAGTAATTTGACCACTATCTTTAAATTCGTCTCGCTTTGCGATTGCTAATATACTTTAAGTTTCAACTAATATGATTTTTTATTTCATTATTCCATTTTACTTTTGATTTGTTAAGTTATTTAATATTATTTACTTTTGTTACATATAAAACTATTAATATATAATGTATCCTCTTAATATATCCTCCAGCCGATAGCCACGCTGCTAGTGCTGCCGTTTATTTTTTTTTCGATATTATAGTAATATAGTTATAAATAATTGTATTTCTAATTATAAATAAATAAATAAATAAATAAATATAAGAAAAAAATCAAGGGTTAGCATTTCAATTAAAAATTTTTTATGTTAACTTCTATGATTCCCTATTAATATACGAGAATATAAATCCAAACACAGAAGCGCATACAATTGTACGAAGGGAATAGCAAAATAATTAAGAAAATAAAAATCAAAATAACAAGGCAAATAAAATCCACATAGAAAGGATTCCAACGTGTTATAAACATCTAAATATTGTGCCTGCAACATTTGTTATTCCTCGAGAACGAAGCAACATTTTAAGATTTTGTACTAAACCGGGGAATGTCGCATATTCATAATATACGGTATTTGGCTTTGATTTTTTCATATATTTATATATTTTTGAACATAATGTATTTATTAAGAATTTACTTTTTGAAATATCCCACATACGAGTACATAAGGTTTCTAAGGCCAACAAGCTTATTCTTAGACCACAGGAGCACATGAATTCAAGGAACAAACTTCAATCAAATAATTGAAGTTAAATGCTCATAACGGTATTGAATAATTGAAATTGTGTGTGTATGCCACTTCACATTTAAATTGTATGAGTATTTTAGCTTATAGACTAGCGACGTGTAAGTACGGTACATATATGTGGGTGAGATTTTTAAACGAAAATGCAACCTTGTATTAACCCAACATACATAAAAGCAGCAACCTAAACAATGTATATGCTCTAAGCAATTGTGTCTGTAGACGTGTAGACAATTTGAAATTAAAGACTAATTTCAATTTCCAATTGAATATTATAAAACATGAAGTTTGATGCTGGTTTCGTTTATGCTGCCCTTGTATTAATTGCCAAAACATGAAGTTTGATGCTGTTTTCGTTTATGCGGTCCTTGTATTAATCGCCAATGCTATTTCGTACCTCCGGAATTGTCAAACATAAGCAATGTGCGATCAATATAAACGAAATTGAGAGGAATGGAGAAATGCATAAGAGCTGCATAAAGTGGTACACAATTTATATAAAATATATTTAATAGTTAAATAGACTCATAATTTCTTCATAATGTTCAAACTTGACAAAAATAACATTTAAAAAACTCTTATTAGCTCACATCAAAACTCTATTTGCAATTGTTTGAATATTTTTTTTGATCGCATTTTTCTATAATTTCAATTTTGACAGCTACTGAGTGAAAATTGGTTCAAAAAAATTTGTTCTTGCAGCCAGCATGTAAATTCACCTTGATTAAAAAGTATTTATTTTTTGTTCAAATATTGTGTATTAGTGTTTCTTTTTGACAACTGTCCGATGATATGCACATATGTACATAGATGAAGGGTGTTTTTTTAGACGTGTGGTTTTCAAACAGAAATAGAAAGCATATAATTTAATGTTATGGCCAAGAATTTAGCTTTATTATAAAGATAAGGGTTTGCCATTATGTTTTAAAAATGATTTCGGGCAAGTGGCCGATGCGGCTGCCTCGAATAAATTCCAGCCGAGAGGCCCAACTTTCGACCACTTTTTGCAGCAATTGGGGCCGTATGTCAGCAATAACGCGCCGAATATTCTCTTCCAAGGCATCAATCGTCTCGTGCTTATCTGTGTAGACAAGCGACTTCACATAACCCCACAAAAAATAGTCCAGCGGTGTTAAATCGCACGATTTTGAGGCAACGCCACAGGCCCACGACGCGAGATAATGCGCTCACCAAAAGTTACCTTCAATAAATTGATTGTTTCGTTGGCTGTATGGCATGTAGCGCCGTCTTGTTGGAACCAAAGGTCGTCCACAGCAACATCCTCCAATTCAGGCACGAAAAAGTCATTAATCATGGCTCTATAGCGATCCCCATTGACTGTAACAGTATGGCCGGCTTCATTTTTGAAGAAATATGGACCTATGATTCCCTCTGCCCATACAGCACACCAAACAGTGACTTTTTGAGGATGTAACGGCGTCTCAACAATGGCTTGTGGATTATCGGCACGCCAAATGCGGCAATTTTACTTATTAACGTACCCATTCAACCAAAAGTGAGCTTCATCACTGAACAAAACTTTCTTGTGAAAATCGGGATCGTTTTGGGCACATTCACCGAACGTGCGACGCGCTTGATGGTCGTTCGGCTGCAATTCTGTGAAATGGCATACCAAACTGAGGATAAATCAAGTGATAGCTGTCAAAAAGACCAACTCCGAAAAAAGTATTGCCAGATTGAAAACCACAAGTCTAAAAAAACACCCTTTACATACATAGATGCTGTGCAAATGTGAGAATTCGCATAGTCACTGCGTACGCATACTTGCTGCACCAGATATATTACCCATTTTAACAAGCACTTTTGTTTCGTATGTTTCGATACCCATTTGTTTCTATGCTGATTCTTTTCAAGTCCCTCTCCATTCTCATTCATTCATTTTGGAAGAAGCGGGTGCACTGAAGTAAGTAAGTGAACGTTGAGAAATGTGTTGAAACACGTTTCAACACCATTCGTGCAAACCTTTAGCAAAGAAGACTTAGAAAAAACATTCAATTCCCTCCATTTTTATTTACCGTTTCGACCATTTTTTTTGGTCACACGTATAGTGTATTCCATATCTCTGTAATAATAATAATAAATTATAGGCAGTCTTCAAAATATACTATTAAATTAAATAGTAAAAAATCATGTGGTTAATTTACTAGTTCAAATATTATCTATAAGTTAACCTGTTACTGACTTCTGCGGCACTTCATTGCCGTGTATACTAAATTTTTCCTTTCTTGTCAATTTAATAAAAAAAGGAAGTAAAGACAAACATTGGATTTTCAAGAAAAAGTTATTTTTATAATTTCTCCCACTCTTTGTAATTCCTCTTTTTAGAGATAAATCTTCAAGTTAACGCGTGTTTTAAAATATCCGCAAAGTGTTCGCAAAGAAGAGTGGAAATGCGGCACCATGAATTAACATGCTGAATTAATGTCGAGTACACATTATTATATTATGTACATACATATATATGAATTTTACATATAATTATGAGTGTTACTAGTATTTTACATGTCGAGTACACATTATTATATTATGTTTATATGAATTTTACATATAATATGAGTTTTAGAGTTTTACTAGTATCTTAACTAGTTGGTTTCACTGCTGGGATGTTGTCTAAAATGCGGAGAAAAAAATCAGAAGAAATCAGGGCTACGTTTAAATTAAAAATTTAGGGGGTCACTTCATTTGTATTTTAAAAAGAACTGCGGAACCTCTAAAAAGAAAAGGTTATAATAAATCAAAAAAAAATTGTATTATTTAATTTGGAGTTGAAAACTCAAATGTTAACAAGGTCATTTAATGTAAAATCTATTCTCAATGTAAAATCTGATCCAATTGATTTCCATTTACACTTCTGTTCACTGTAAACGCACCATAGTAATCATAAGATGTAGAAAAATAATTATTTGGTTTTTTGCCATAATATTATACTATTAATAACTAAAATAATTAATAAAAATTCTTTTATATTAAAATGGGGTCCGACTGCCCCAGTAATACCCCAAGCGTGTTTAAATATACATGGCCATGAACGAATGAAATTGGACAGGCGACAGTAAAAAAATTAGAATTTGGAACAGAGGGATGCGAAGATTAAGAAATTGCCGGTCAAAAGAGAATTCAATGTTTTTACAGTATTCTCACAAATAAGAAAAGTTTCAATAATCTCAGAAAAATCTTCAAAATAAGTCAAAAATGCAGCTAAGCGAATTAAGTTAGCGGCCTTATGCTTTTAATTAAACAGAGGTAGTGTTTCTTTCTTTAATAATGACGAACACAATTTTTTATTTTGTCGAATTAATTTGTTTACTTAAACGCAATTGCAATATTTCGGCTTGTGGATATTGAGGGTTCATTGACAATGATAAATTATCAACAATTTTGTGTTTTCAGTTATTTTGAGAAGTTAAGTGAATTGAGGAATAACGATAGTTAGAGTTAAGGGGGTGCACTGTATTTTTACCACTACATACATCAATTTTAAAACCTACTCACACTAGCAGAACTCGCACCAATGCATTCATATCAACTGTCAATTCATGTATGTTCTTTGCCTGTAGTGCATTCACATCCAAATACACGCACAAAGAAGCACGACGCAGTAAGAAGTTTTTGCACTTTCTTATTAGTTTCCATAACCCAAGCGTCCACGTCAAGGCGAGTGATGCATTAATGAGTTGCATCCGGTTGTATTATTTCAAATGACGTTTGTGAAAAACTTGCAAGCAATTCGACTTGGGCAAGCCCTGCATGGATCATGTAGAAATATTTAAGTAAATGTCAAATGTAATTGGCAAATATACGCACGCACCTTATATTAATATTGAAACGTGATAGCTCAGTGAAAAGGGATTGCATACTTTTAGGATCCCATCTGGAGAATGAGTGCCCCCTGTGAGTCAAGATGCGAACTATTCGAATAAAAGCTTATTTAAGAACCTTCTGTCGGTAACATCAAAAAGAATATTCTCGACTTCTGTCGAAGTGGATCGAAAATTCTAGAAAATACGAGAATGGCGTGGAATTGTCTACACCAACCATTCGAAAACTATAAAAGCGGCAAGACTGTTCAAACTCGAGGACAGTAGATCAGAGACCGTAAAAGTGTGTGCATCTAGCATTATAACCAAAGCAGCAGTATTTGTAATTGTGTAAAGTGATGAAATTCATTAGTAAAGAAAAATACTAATGGTTTGTGAAATAAGTGCAAATAATAACTAAGTAAAATTAAATAAAGCTAATTATTTTAATTTAACCAGCGATTGTTTGATTACTACACAATCCAGTGGTACGAGTCCGAGAGTACAGAGAGTTAGAGAAATTGTTAGGAGGCAATTTTGTAACAGAGTAAATTGTCAAGAGGGCAATTTTGTAACAGTGAATGCACCAGTGTGTGTAAGTCAACTATTCGTATAAAAGTTAGTTAGGAGGTGTATATCAAGTTCTCGAAAGATCGAGAAATTTCTACTGTATTGTAGAAATTTCCACCTCAACCATTCGAAACTATAAAAAGCACAAGCCTGTGCAAAGTCGAGGTGATTCGAACAGAGATCGTGACAGTGTGTACATAGAGCATTATAATCGAAGCAGCAGTATTTGTAATTGTGCAAAGTGATGAAATTCATTGTGAAATAAAGTACAAACTGTAAAGAAGTAAACTTTAAGCATAATATTAAATGTGTAAATAGCAATAGTTAAATAAAGCTAATTATTTTAATTTAACCAGCGATTGTTTGATTACTACACAATCCAGTGGTACGAGTCCGAGTACAGGGAGTTAGAGGAATTGTCAGGAGGGCAATTTTGTAACAGAGTAAATTGTCAATAGGGCAATTTCGTAACAATATGTTTTACTAAACATTATTTATCCTAATACAAATATCAAATTCCCTTGATTTTTGAACACTTGAAATACTTTTTATACTCTTTACCTTTAAAAAAGGTAAATAGACTATACTCATTTTGTGCTTTTGAGAGGGGTTGCAATTTCAAGAAGGACGCCTGGTAGGTATCGACATAATGTACAGATATGATCAGAATCACTTTCTAAGCAATTTTTATATTGTCCGTCCGTCTGTCCACTTTTTTTCTACACCGTTAGAGCTATCTTAATGAAAATTTGCAAAAGAATAGTTTGGACAAAGATACAGAACCAGATAGCTATATGGGCCGATTTGGACAAAGACCACGCCTACCTCCCATATAAGGAACTTTTTTCACCTTTTTTAAAATGACTTACTCCAATTGATTGACGTGACGCAATTTGGCAGTTATGGAGATGTGGATGCCACTGAACACTATGCAAAAATTGGGCAGTATAAATTGACTATTAACAAATATTCATAACTTAAAATTTGGTGGAGATTTATGGACGAAATTTTACAGGAAGGAACATGTGGACATGTTATCTGTAATAAATGAGGTTGATCAGGGAAAAGATACGCCCACTTTTAATATAAGGAACTTTCGGGTCTAACTTAAAATTAGCCTATCACAGGAAGGTTGTGGGTACTAACATTAAACACCGCACAAAAAATGGGTGTGTTATTTTTACAGCCACGTCCACTATTGACATATTATTATAACTTACGACATATACATACAATATTTTTGGACGAAATTTTATATTAGTACGTGCATATATCGACCCTACAAAGCCATATAAAAGAAATTGGGTCGATATAATCAATTCAAGGTACCCTACCGAAAATTAACGTAGATATGCTCCTAATGATGATTTATGAAGAAAACAACCCCATTGTTGAACTAGCACGCACAAGGAAAGGTAAAGGGTAGTCCGAGGTCGGTCTAACCCGACTTCAGACTCCTGTACTCGTTTCATATATTTCTGATTATTATCATTTTCGATAATGAACGGGTTTATTATGTGCTGGAATACAATCATGGTTGAAGTGCATTTTTCCATAGGAAATAAATGTTTATATATAGGTTATTGCATTATATAAGGTTTTATTTACAAAACTTTGTAAATTAAGAATAACATATAAATTAAATCAAAAAATTTACTTCAAACATGAAATCATATACTATGAAAATTCGGAAAATCTGTGTTCGTACATGTACATACTCGTACATATCCATAAATGTACGAACGAGTGGTATAATTTGTAATAGAATTTTGTTGTAATATTTAGAAATTGGTATTTGCATAATTATTCTTTCTTTAAACACACTCACAAAATGTTTGATCGTATGCTGCTAAAGTGAAAATATGAAATATAAAATCTAAAGAGTAAATTTTGCTCATATTTGTCTTTTTTAAATATATTGATATATTCCATATTTCATGACAAATTGAATTCTGCTCTACTTTATATTAAAAGAAGCCAGACCATAACAATAAAACTCCTTCACTAAACATGAAGTCGCTTTATTTTCATTTCATGTTTCTTATGGCACAATTCCAGAGCACACCTAAATCTTAGTGCACACTGCACAATTCTTTACCTGCCAAAATTATCGAAATACAATAATATCACTGCTCTCCAAAATCCGAAGCTTGAAGGTAGCCTAAATTATTGAAGGGGATCGGATGAGGGATTCCTCTGCTTTATTCTTATCCTATATGCAATGCACACGCATACTCAAGTAATCACGAAAGTGTGAAAGAAAACAAAAAAAAGTTCAAATTATGCAACAAGTAACTGTCATTTTTAGAATTTTTCTTGTTATAGTAATTAATTGTTCCTGTTACTCTAAAATCAAGACATGCATTTCAAATAAAAGGAAGACATATAAAATACATAAAGTGAAACAATTTTATTTAATTGTATTATAAAAATCTATTTTTTATATTGATCCTTGTTTAAAAATATTCAGTATAATATGTAAATACATACATACATATGTAAATAGCAGTGTTGCACGAGAGAAAAATAAAAAAGGACTCTTGTTTACAAAATAAAAACATTTTACACAAAAATCTTCCTATTAATATTTTTTAGAAAACTTTCCTTTATAGATAATGTTTTTTAGAACCTTTTCTCTTTAGAACTTACCTTTTTGTAGCACACAATATATAAAAATTTTTAGAACCTACCTTGTTGCAGAAAATGACCTCTTTAGAACCAAAGAATTAGAAAATACAATATTGTTACGAAATTGCCTTCTTGACAATTTACTCTGTTACAAAATTGCCCTCCTGACAATTTCTCTAACTCTCTGTACTCGGACTCGTACCACTGGATTGAGTACTAATCAAACAATCGCTGGTTAAATTAAAATAATTAGCTTTATTTAATTATTGCTATTTACACATTTAATATTAGGCTTAAAGTTTACTTAGTTATTATTTGCACTTTATTTCACAAACCATTAGTCACTTATTTAATAAGTAATTTCATCACTTTATTTAATAATGAATTTCATCACTTTGCAAAATTACAAATACTGCTAATACTGCTGCTTCGATTAAAATGCCTGCTGTACACACCGTTACGGTCTCTGATCTACTGTCTTCGACTTTGAACAGTCTTGTCGCTTTTATAGTTTTCGAATGGTTGGTGTAGAAACTTCCACGCTATTCTCGTATTTTCTAGAAGTTTCTATCTACTTCGACAGAAGTCGAGAATATTCTTTTTGATATTACCGACAGATGGTTCTTGAATAAGCTTTTATTCGAATAGTTCGCATCTTGACTCACAGGCGGCACTCATTCTCCAGATGGGATCCTAAAAATATACAATCCCGTTTCACTGATATGCAATCACGTTTCACTGCCCGCCGCTTAATCTTGTTCGTCCCGAACAAGGATAGTACTGCAACCTTTATAAGGAGATAACCTCTCTAAATGAACGACTTTCATTTTGCTCCTGGCATTTCTCGCCAACTGGATGCGGTATACTACATCGTTGAGCCGCTTTATCACCTTATAAGGGCCTTCCCAGTGTGTTTGCAGTTTTGGCGATAATCCCTTTTTCCTTTGCGGATTATGAAGCATAACTAGCTGCCCTTCCTGAAATCCTTTGGAGTTTGCTCGTAGATCATATCTGGCTTTCATTTTATCACTCATCAGTTGTGTGCGCTTTCTGATGGCTCCATGAATTTCATTCAGCTGTCTTCGTTTGTCAGCTACATAACTGCTACATGAAACTTCAGTAGATGAGTAGGCACCGAATTTCAGATCTGCAGGCAATCTTATGTCACAACCGAAAATAGCCTTAGCTGGTGTTGTAGATGTTGTATCGTGAGTTGCCGATCGGCATGCCATTAAGAAGAGGGGTATGTGTTGTTCCCAATCTTTCTGGTTTCTGTCCACGACTTTCCTTAGGTGTTCCTCAAGCGTACGATTAAATCTTTCAACCATTCCATCGGATTGTGGGTGCAAAGGGATTGTACGAGTTTTGCGTATGCCCATCAATTCACTCATTTCCCTTAATATTGTTGACTCGAAATTTCTGCCTTGATCCGAGTGCAACTCGAGGGGCGCTCAGAATCTGCAGACCCAATTATTGATAAATGCATCTGCAACGGTCTTAGCTTCTTGATCGGGAATGGGGTATACTTCTGGCTACTTACTAAAATAGTCGATTACGACGAGAACATATTTGTTGCTGGAATCACTAATTGGAAACGGACCTGCTATGTCCATTGCAATACGCTCAAATGGCGCTCCCACGTTGTATAACTGCATCTTCCCCTGACTGCGACGGCTCGGTCCCTTGGCAGCTGTACACTTTTCGCAAGCACTAATCCAGTCAACTACCGATTGCTGGCAACCAACCCAATAAAATCGTGTTTTAATTTTCTCGACTGTTTTTGTTATTCCCAAATACCCGCCCTGAGAATTTCGTTTATTCTTGCCTTGGGTACCACAATCAAGTTCTTCGTGGTTTTTCCATCTTCGCCCTCCCACAGGCGGAATAGGCATCCATCTTGCAGCTTTAAGCTATTCCATTGAGGCAAATATGCTTTAGTTATGGGACTTTCAGTCGAGATTTCGTTCCAATCAGGCCGTTTTCCTTCATTCTTACTTGATACGATTTTTGCCAAATCTGGGTCATTTCGTTGTTCTTCTTTTATCTTTTCCGCTGTCCATTCATCGTCTGGTAAAACAGCCATTAAGCGCACATCGACTACTCCTTCTTTCCCTTCAGCTTTAGTGCTTACATTCCATACTGCAAGGACGCCGTGATAGTGCATCAGCATTCCCGTGGTTTCCACCTCTGCGATGTTCTATTGTGAAATCGTAGCTTTGGAGTCTCTCAATCCATCTCGCAACCTGACCTTCGGGATTTTTGAACTGTAATAGCCAGCGCAGAGCAGCGTGAACCGTTCTCAACAAGAACTTTTGTACATACAAGTACTTGTTAAAGTGCTTCACGCACTGCATAACCGCCAAAAGTTCTCTCCGTGTTACACAGTAATTTCGCTCTGGCTTTGATAAGATCTTACTGAAGTAGGCTATTACTCTTTCATGTCTGTCAATAACTTGCGACAGGACACCTCCAATCCCGAATCCACTTGCATCTGTATCCAAAATAAATTTTTCGCCAGGTATTGGATACGCAAGGATCGGAGCTGTACACAATAGCTCTTTCAATCTGTTGAATGCCTTCTCCTGTTCGCTTTTCCACTCAAAAGGACAATTTTTCCTCGTTAATGCATGCAGACTACCAGCCACGTCTGCAAAGCCTGGAACAAAGCGTCTGTAATAGGTGCAAAGACCCAAGAAGCTGCGTAGCTTCATGCAAACTAGTTGGTCTTGGCCACTCCCTTACTGAGTCTATCTTATCTGGATCTGTGTGTACTCCTTCAGGTGTGACTTTATGTCCAAGGTACTTGACTTCTTTCTTGAAGAACGAGCATTTCTTTGCGCTCAGCTTCAACCCTGAAGCTCCTAATCGCATCAATACTTCTTCCAAATTCTTCAAGTGGCCCTCGAAGTCCTTTCCCATAACGATGATGTCATCTAGGTACACCAGACACGTTTTCCAGTGGAGACCCTTTAGCACATGTTCCATTAGGCGTTCAAATGTAGCTGGAGCATTACACAGACCGAATGGCATCACCAAAAATTGCCATAGTCCATCACCGGCGCTGAATACTGTCTTTTCCTTGTCTTGGTCGTCTACTGCCACTTGCCAATATCCGCTTTGTAAATCCAGCGTTGAGAACCAATTTGAACCAGAAAGTGTGTCCAACGTATCGTCGATGCGAGGTAATGGATAACTATCTTTCTTCGTTACCTCATTTAGTTTACGATAATCTACACAGAAACGTGTGGAGCCATCCTTCTTCTTGACTAATACCACTGGAGAATTCCAGGGGCTCGCTGATTGCTCTATGACGTTGTTCTGATGCATTTCCTTCAGCAACACATTCACCTCTTCTCTCTTTGCCAGAGGTACTCTTCTTGACGCTTGATGAATGGGTTTGGCATCACCAGTGTTGATTGTGTGTTTCACCATCTTTGTTCTGCCTTCGTTTTTACCCTTATCAGCAAATACTGACCAATGTCTTGCCAAAAGTTGGCTGGCAGTCTTTCTCTGCTCTGTGGATAAGTCTTTGCTCCATTCTTTCGTGAGATCGTCGAGTACCTTTTTATCAGCTGGTATCTTCATTTTTGTGTCTCGCGGCTGGCTTTCACAGTTTACAATTGCCGAAATTGCCCGGCAATTTCCAATTATCTGCCCTTTCTGTATGGTTTTAGCGGAATTTGCAAGATTGACCACTCTTACTGGCACTATTCTGTTCTGCTGTTCTTCTACGAGGGTTTTTCCAATGATGATGTCATCCAGTACAAATTTTTCATCCGTTTCCACAACCCACAACTTGTTCTTCTCCACATCTCCGTCCATTTTGGCACATATCCCACTTCTGACACCAATTGTTACGAAATTGCCCTCTTGACAATTTACTCTGTTACAAAATTGCCCTCCTGACAATTTCTCTAACTCTCTGTACTCGGACTCGTACCACTGGATTGTGTACTAATCAAACAATCGCTGGTTAAATTAAAATAATTAGCTTTATTTAATTATTGCTATTTACACATTTAATAATAGGCTTAAAGTTTACTTAGTTATTATTTGCACTTTATTTGACAAACCATTAGTCACTTTATTTAATAAGTAATTTCATCACTTTATTTAATAATGAATTTCATCACTTTGCAAAATTACAAATACTGCTAATACTGCTGCTTCGATTAAAATGCCTGCTGTACACACCGTTACGGTCTCTGATCTACTGTCTTCGACTTTGAACAGTCTTGTCGCTTTTATAGTTTTCGAATGGTTGGTGTAGAAACTTCCACGCTATTCTCGTATTTTCTAGAAGTTTCTATCTACTTCGACAGAAGTCGAGAATATTCTTTTTGATATTTCCGACAGATGGTTCTTGAATAAGCTTTTATTCGAATAGTTCGCATCTTGACTCACAGGGGGCACTCATTCTCCAGATGGGATCCTAAAAATATGCAATCCCGTTTCACTGATATGCAATCACGTTTCAATACCAACAAACGTCCCAACTACAATAATAATTTTTTGTTTTATTTTAGAACTTTCCTTTTTGTAGATTTTTTAACTTTAGAGCTTTCCTTTTTGTAAATTTGTCCTTTAATTTAGAACATTCCTTTGTAAATCTTTTTTATTTTACTTCATAAAAATTACAAAAAGCACAAAAAATATGTATATAGTAAATAAAGTTATTTAAACACACAAGAATGTACAATGAGAAATGAAAAGAAAAAGTACTATTGAAAGAAGGAAAGTACGACGAAGCACTATCGAAGGAAGAAAAGACCTACGAAGTACTTTGAAAAGAGGAAAGTACGACGAAGTACTATCGAAAGAAGAAAAGTACGCATAAGTACTATTCAAAAGCATTAAATGATGGTACCACTCCCTCTTCAAAGGAATCTGCTTATAGATTGCGTACTCGTCATGTGGTTAATTTCAGTTCAGAACTGGCATTAAATTTTACCAATAAATTGTTAAATTAGTTTAGATAAGTTGCCACTTCATTTGATAAGTATGTCAAACATATATAAATATTTGATATTACTACGGCAATAAATAATGTATATATGTATTTCATATATACACATATAAATATTGAAACGTGATAGCTCAGTGAAAAGGGATTGCATATTTTTAGGATCCCATCTGGAGAATGAGTGCCCCCTGTGAGTCAAGATGCGAATTATTCGAATAAAAGCTTATTCAAGAACCATCTGTCGGTAATATCAAGAAGAATATTCTCGACTTCTGTCGAAGAGGATAGAAGCTTCTAGAATATACGAGAATAGCGTGGAAGTTTCTACACCAACCATTCGAAAACTATAAAAGCGACAAGACTGTTCAAATTCGAACACAGTAGATCAGAGATCGTAAAAGTGTGTACAGCAGGCATTTTAATCGAAGCAGCAGTATTGGCAGTATTTGTAATTTTGCAAAGTGATGAAATTCATTATTAAATAAAGTGATGAAATTACTTATTAAATAAAGTGACTAATGGTTTGTGAAATAAAGTGCAAGTAATAACTAAGTAAACTTTAAGCCTATTATTAAATGTGTAAATAGCAATAATTAAATAAAGCTAATTATTTTAATTTAACCAGCGATTGTTTGATTAGTACACAATCCAGTGGTACGAGTCCGAGTACAGAGAGTTAGAGAAATTGTCAGGAGGGCAATTTTGTAACAGAGTAAATTGTCAAGAGGGCAATTTCGTAACAATTGGTGTCAGAAGTGGGATTGTGTATCTGTGATAAACAATGGTTAAATTTGAAAAACTGAGATTGGAGCAGCTCAAGAAGGAGCTTGAGCGTTTAAATTTGCAAACACAAGGGCTTAAAGCGGAGCTGCAGGTGCGATTAAGAAGCGCTTTAGAGGAGCAGGGTATAGATGTAGATGAGCATGAATTCCAATGTGAAGAGGCAACGACATCTCGACACGAAGAAACACCGCAAGAAACTAACACGGGTAACTTTGACATGAGTGCACTTATCGGGGTAATACAGATGCAGCTACAACAAAGTGCTCAAGCAGCCGAAGAGAGGATGCAACAGCAATTACAACAAAATGCTCAAGCAGCCGAAGAGAGGATGCAGCAGCAATTACAACAAAATGCTCAAGCAGCCGAAGAGAGGATGCAGCAGCAATTACAACAAAATGCTCAAGCAGCCGAAGAGAGGATGCAGCAGCAGTTACAGCAAAATGCTAAATCCGTCGAAAAGAGTGTTGCATCCGTCGAAAAGAGTGTTGCATTCGTTGAAAAGAGTGTTAAAGAACAGTTGCAGCAGAGTGAAACACGACTCGCTCTATTAGCGGAACAAAACTCACAGCAGATGAAAGAAATGTCCGAAATGGTAGACAGGAAGGGTTGTGATATTCAGACACGGCAGGAATCGTTCGAAAAATGTGTAGAACAAAAATTCATTGCGAACGAGCAAAAGCAAAACGAATTTAAGCAACAAATAGAGCAAAGAATTCACCTACTACAGGAAGGTGCATTGCCTGTGCCAGCTTTATCCTCAATAAAACTGAAGCCTCCTACCTATGATGGAACCACGACATTTAGCGTCTTCAGAATGCAGTTTGAGACTACCGCTAGCACAAATGGTTGGAGTGCTCGCGAAAAAGTGGCTGCATTAACCGTTTCATTGAAAGGTGCTGCCGCTGATGTGCTTCAAACTATCTCAGAAAGTGAGCGAGACTGCTATGAAAGCTTGATGAATGCCGTTCAGCGCAAGTATGGTAGTGAACATCGCAAGCAGATGTACCAAGTAGAGCTACGAACACGGGTACAGAAGAGTGGTGAGTCTCTAAAACAGTTTGCGGCGGAAGTGGAACGGTTGGCTCATCTTGCCTACCCAGGAGAGATCACTGAGAGGTGTATGATGGACACCTTCGTATATGGCATTCGCGATGCGGAGATAAAGCGTTCTGCAATAACTAATCCGAAAGCTACATATATGGAGACAGTAGCTAGCGCTTTGTTATCAGAGACAGCAGCATTGGTGTGTCGGTCAGAATGCACAGCCCGTCAGATAAGAGTCGAGAACAGACAAAGTTTCACGGGCAAATGCTTTACCTGCGGTGATGTGGGGCACATGGCTCGTGATTGTCAGTTGAGATGGAAACATTATGCAACACACGCTCCGGTAAGATTGCCAAAGCAAGACAAAGTCCGAATTAGGGAATCGGAAAAGATTGTCAAGCCGGGAAATGAACGGTCTCCCACAACTGATGGCCCAAGAATCTTCGTTTCTCAGATGGCGCGGAAAAATAACAGCCTAACTGTCAACAGTGTAATAAGCGGAAGAAAAGTTGTGGTAACATTGGATACGGGAGCATCACATTCCATAATCAGAAGGGATCTCGTTCGGGGAATCGAGCCGCTTCAGGAAATAAGTTTGCGTACGGCCACTGGAGATGATGCACCGGTACTTGGAAAAGTTACACGGAAAATCACTATCGGCACCACAACAGTGAAGCACGAGTTTATAGTTGCGGATATTGTGGATGAAGTAATCTTAGGTGTGGATTTCATGATCCGGAATGGATTCACACTAGATTTTAAAAGCCGAGTACTGAAATATGCGAACACCGAAATACCGTTATTTATAGGTGATGATAAGTATGGAGTTGTTAAACAAGCCATTGTATCGAGACGGACAAAAATCGCACCCAAGTCAGAGGCAGTTATACAGGCCAAAATGGGTGGAGATGTTGGGAAGCATAAGAGCCGAATCGTACCAGAAAAAGTAGTGAATATTTCAAATACCGTTGATACCATAGAGAAAAAGAAGGTAAGGTGCCAGAGAATCTCAGCAATTGTAAACTGTGAGAGGCAACCGCGAGTCGCGAAAAGCAAGATACGAGCTAATAAAAAGGTACCCGACGATCTAGCGAAAGAATGGTCTAAAGAGTCATCTACAGTACTTCCATGCAGCAATTGTATACCTAAAAAACGAGGACAGTTGAATGAAATTCATGGAAACAGCAGAAAGCGCACACAACTGATGAGTGATAAAATGAAATCCAGATATGATCTACGAGCAAACTCCAAGGGATTTCAGGAAGGGCAGCTAGTTATGCTTCATAATCCGCAAAGGAAAAAGGGATTATCGCCAAAACTGCAAACACACTGGGAAGGCCCTTATAAGGTGATAAAGCGGCTCAACGATGTAGTATACCGCATCCAGTTGGCGAGAAATGCCAGGAGCAAAATGAAAGTCGTTCATTTAGAGAGGTTATCTCCTTATAAAGTTTGCAGTACTATCCTTGTTCGGGACGAACAAGATTAAGCGGAGGGCAGTGAAACGTGATAGCTCAGTGAAAAGGGATTGCATATTTTTAGGATCCCATCTGGAGAATGAGTGCCCCCTGTGAGTCAAGATGCGAACTATTCGAATAAAAGCTTATTCAAGAACCATCTGTCGGTAATATCAAAAAGAATATTCTCGACTTCTGTCGAAGAGGATAGAAGCTTCTAGAATATACGAGAATAGCGTGGAAGTTTCTACACCAACCATTCGAAAACTATAAAAGCGACAAGACTGTTCAAATTCGAACACAGTAGATCAGAGATCGTAAAAGTGTGTACAGCAGGCATTTTAATCGAAGCAGCAGTATTGGCAGTATTTGTAATTTTGCAAAGTGATGAAATTCATTATTAAATAAAGTGATGAAATTACTTATTAAATAAAGTGACTAATGGTTTGTGAAATAAAGTGCAAGTAATAACTAAGTAAACTTTAAGCCTAATATTAAATGTGTAAATAGCAATAATTAAATAAAGCTAATTATTTTAATTTAACCAGCGATTGTTTGATTACTACACAATCCAGTGGTACGAGTCCGAGTACAGAGAGTTAGAGAAATTGTCAGGAGGGCAATTTTGTAACAGAGTAAATGGTCAAGAGGGCAATTTCGTAACAATTGGTGTCAGAAGTGGGATTGTGTATCTGTGATAAACAATGGTTAAATTTGAAAAACTGAGATTGGAGCAGCTCAAGAAGGAGCTTGAGCGTTTAAATTTGCAAACACAAGGGCTTAAAGCGGAGCTGCAGGTGCGATTAAGAAGCGCTTTAGAGGAGCAGGGTATAGATGTAGATGAGCATGAATTCCAATGTGAAGAGGCAACGACATCTCGACACGAAGAAACACCGCAAGAAACTAACACGGGTAACTTTGACATGAGTGCACTTATCGGGGTAATACAGATGCAGCTACAACAAAGTGCTCAAGCAGCCGAAGAGAGGATGCAACAGCAATTACAACAAAATGCTCAAGCAGCCGAAGAGAGGATGCAGCAGCAATTACAACAAAATGCTCAAGCAGCCGAAGAGAGGATGCAGCAGCAATTACAACAAAATGCTCAAACAGCCGAAGAGAGGATGCAGCAGCAGTTACAGCAAAATGCTAAATCCGTCGAAAAGAGTGTTGCATCCGTCGAAAAGAGTGTTGCATTCGTTGAAAAGAGTGTTAAAGAACAGTTGCAGCAGAGTGAAACACGACTCGCTCTATTAGCGGAACAAAACTCACAGCAGATGAAAGAAATGTCCGAAATGGTAGACAGGAAGGGTTGTGATATTCAGACACGGCAGGAATCGTTCGAAAAATGTGTAGAACAAAAATTCATTGCGAACGAGCAAAAGCAAAACGAATTTAAGCAACAAATAGAGCAAAGAATTCACCTACTACAGGAAGGTGCATTGCCTGTGCCAGCTTTATCCTCAATAAAACTGAAGCCTCCTACCTATGATGGAACCACGACATTTAGCGTCTTCAGAATGCAGTTTGAGACTACCGCTAGCACAAATGGTTGGAGTGCTCGCGAAAAAGTGGCTGCATTAACCGTTTCATTGAAAGGTGCTGCCGCTGATGTGCTTCAAACTATCTCAGAAAGTGAGCGAGACTGCTATGAAAGCTTGATGAATGCCGTTCAGCGCAAGTATGGTAGTGAACATCGCAAGCAGATGTACCAAGTAGAGCTACGAACACGGGTACAGAAGAGTGGTGAGTCTCTAAAACAGTTTGCGGCGGAAGTGGAACGGTTGGCTCATCTTGCCTACCCAGGAGAGATCACTGAGAGGTGTATGATGGACACCTTCGTATATGGCATTCGCGATGCGGAGATAAAGCGTTCTGCAATAACTAATCCGAAAGCTACATATATGGAGACAGTAGCTAGCGCTTTGTTATCAGAGACAGCAGCATTGGTGTGTCGGTCAGAATGCACAGCCCGTCAGATAAGAGTCGAGAACAGACAAAGTTTCACGGGCAAATGCTTTACCTGCGGTGATGTGGGGCACATGGCTCGTGATTGTCAGTTGAGATGGAAACATTATGCAACACACGCTCCGGTAAGATTGCCAAAGCAAGACAAAGTCCGAATTAGGGAATCGGAAAAGATTGTCAAGCCGGGAAATGAACGGTCTCCCACAACTGATGGCCCAAGAATCTTCGTTTCTCAGATGGCGCGGAAAAATAACAGCCTAACTGTCAACAGTGTAATAAGCGGAAGAAAAGTTGTGGTAACATTGGATACGGGAGCATCACATTCCATAATCAGAAGGGATCTCGTTCGGGGAATCGAGCCGCTTCAGGAAATAAGTTTGCGTACGGCCACTGGAGATGATGCACCGGTACTTGGAAAAGTTACACGGAAAATCACTATCGGCACCACAACAGTGAAGCACGAGTTTATAGTTGCGGATATTGTGGATGAAGTAATCTTAGGTGTGGATTTCATGATCCGGAATGGATTCACACTAGATTTTAAAAGCCGAGTACTGAAATATGCGAACACCGAAATACCGTTATTTATAGGTGATGATAAGTATGGAGTTGTTAAACAAGCCATTGTATCGAGACGGACAAAAATCGCACCCAAGTCAGAGGCAGTTATACAGGCCAAAATGGGTGGAGATGTTGGGAAGCATAAGAGCCGAATCGTACCAGAAAAAGTAGTGAATATTTCAAATACCGTTGATACCATAGAGAAAAAGAAGGTAAGGTGCCAGAGAATCTCAGCAATTGTAAACTGTGAGAGGCAACCGCGAGTCGCGAAAAGCAAGATACGAGCTAATAAAAAGGTACCCGACGATCTAGCGAAAGAATGGTCTAAAGAGTCATCTACAGTACTTCCATGCAGCAATTGTATACCTAAAAAACGAGGACAGTTGAATGAAATTCATGGAAACAGCAGAAAGCGCACACAACTGATGAGTGATAAAATGAAATCCAGATATGATCTACGAGCAAACTCCAAGGGATTTCAGGAAGGGCAGCTAGTTATGCTTCATAATCCGCAAAGGAAAAAGGGATTATCGCCAAAACTGCAAACACACTGGGAAGGCCCTTATAAGGTGATAAAGCGGCTCAACGATGTAGTATACCGCATCCAGTTGGCGAGAAATGCCAGGAGCAAAATGAAAGTCGTTCATTTAGAGAGGTTATCTCCTTATAAAGTTTGCAGTACTATCCTTGTTCGGGACGAACAAGATTAAGCGGAGGGCAGTGAAACGTGATAGCTCAGTGAAAAGGGATTGCATATTTTTAGGATCCCATCTGGAGAATGAGTGCCCCCTGTGAGTCAAGATGCGAACTATTCGAATAAAAGCTTATTCAAGAACCATCTGTCGGTAATATCAAAAAGAATATTCTCGACTTCTGTCGAAGAGGATAGAAGCTTCTAGAATATACGAGAATAGCGTGGAAGTTTCTACACCAACCATTCGAAAACTATAAAAGCGACAAGACTGTTCAAATTCGAACACAGTAGATCAGAGATCGTAAAAGTGTGTGCAGCAGGCATTTTAATCGAAGCAGCAGTATTGGCAGTATTTGTAATTTTGCAAAGTGATGAAATTCATTATTAAATAAAGTGATGAAATTACTTATTAAATAAAGTGACTAATGGTTTGTGAAATAAAGTGCAAGTAATAACTAAGTAAACTTTAAGCCTAATATTAAATGTGTAAATAGCAATAATTAAATAAAGCTAATTATTTTAATTTAACCAGCGATTGTTTGATTACTACACAATCCAGTGGTACGAGTCCGAGTACAGAGAGTTAGAGAAATTGTCAGGAGGGCAATTTTGTAACAGAGTAAATGGTCAAGAGGGCAATTTCGTAACAATTGGTGTCAGAAGTGGGATTGTGTATCTGTGATAAACAATGGTTAAATTTGAAAAACTGAGATTGGAGCAGCTCAAGAAGGAGCTTGAGCGTTTAAATTTGCAAACACAAGGGCTTAAAGCGGAGCTGCAGGTGCGATTAAGAAGCGCTTTAGAGGAGCAGGGTATAGATGTAGATGAGCATGAATTCCAATGTGAAGAGGCAACGACATCTCGACACGAAGAAACACCGCAAGAAACTAACACGGGTAACTTTGACATGAGTGCACTTATCGGGGTAATACAGATGCAGCTACAACAAAGTGCTCAAGCAGCCGAAGAGAGGATGCAACAGCAATTACAACAAAATGCTCAAGCAGCCGAAGAGAGGATGCAGCAGCAATTACAACAAAATGCTCAAGCAGCCGAAGAGAGGATGCAGCAGCAATTACAACAAAATGCTCAAACAGCCGAAGAGAGGATGCAGCAGCAGTTACAGCAAAATGCTAAATCCGTCGAAAAGAGTGTTGCATCCGTCGAAAAGAGTGTTGCATTCGTTGAAAAGAGTGTTAAAGAACAGTTGCAGCAGAGTGAAACACGACTCGCTCTATTAGCGGAACAAAACTCACAGCAGATGAAAGAAATGTCCGAAATGGTAGACAGGAAGGGTTGTGATATTCAGACACGGCAGGAATCGTTCGAAAAATGTGTAGAACAAAAATTCATTGCGAACGAGCAAAAGCAAAACGAATTTAAGCAACAAATAGAGCAAAGAATTCACCTACTACAGGAAGGTGCATTGCCTGTGCCAGCTTTATCCTCAATAAAACTGAAGCCTCCTACCTATGATGGAACCACGACATTTAGCGTCTTCAGAATGCAGTTTGAGACTACCGCTAGCACAAATGGTTGGAGTGCTCGCGAAAAAGTGGCTGCATTAACCGTTTCATTGAAAGGTGCTGCCGCTGATGTGCTTCAAACTATCTCAGAAAGTGAGCGAGACTGCTATGAAAGCTTGATGAATGCCGTTCAGCGCAAGTATGGTAGTGAACATCGCAAGCAGATGTACCAAGTAGAGCTACGAACACGGGTACAGAAGAGTGGTGAGTCTCTAAAACAGTTTGCGGCGGAAGTGGAACGGTTGGCTCATCTTGCCTACCCAGGAGAGATCACTGAGAGGTGTATGATGGACACCTTCGTATATGGCATTCGCGATGCGGAGATAAAGCGTTCTGCAATAACTAATCCGAAAGCTACATATATGGAGACAGTAGCTAGCGCTTTGTTATCAGAGACAGCAGCATTGGTGTGTCGGTCAGAATGCACAGCCCGTCAGATAAGAGTCGAGAACAGACAAAGTTTCACGGGCAAATGCTTTACCTGCGGTGATGTGGGGCACATGGCTCGTGATTGTCAGTTGAGATGGAAACATTATGCAACACACGCTCCGGTAAGATTGCCAAAGCAAGACAAAGTCCGAATTAGGGAATCGGAAAAGATTGTCAAGCCGGGAAATGAACGGTCTCCCACAACTGATGGCCCAAGAATCTTCGTTTCTCAGATGGCGCGGAAAAATAACAGCCTAACTGTCAACAGTGTAATAAGCGGAAGAAAAGTTGTGGTAACATTGGATACGGGAGCATCACATTCCATAATCAGAAGGGATCTCGTTCGGGGAATCGAGCCGCTTCAGGAAATAAGTTTGCGTACGGCCACTGGAGATGATGCACCGGTACTTGGAAAAGTTACACGGAAAATCACTATCGGCACCACAACAGTGAAGCACGAGTTTATAGTTGCGGATATTGTGGATGAAGTAATCTTAGGTGTGGATTTCATGATCCGGAATGGATTCACACTAGATTTTAAAAGCCGAGTACTGAAATATGCGAACACCGAAATACCGTTATTTATAGGTGATGATAAGTATGGAGTTGTTAAACAAGCCATTGTATCGAGACGGACAAAAATCGCACCCAAGTCAGAGGCAGTTATACAGGCCAAAATGGGTGGAGATGTTGGGAAGCATAAGAGCCGAATCGTACCAGAAAAAGTAGTGAATATTTCAAATACCGTTGATACCATAGAGAAAAAGAAGGTAAGGTGCCAGAGAATCTCAGCAATTGTAAACTGTGAGAGGCAACCGCGAGTCGCGAAAAGCAAGATACGAGCTAATAAAAAGGTACCCGACGATCTAGCGAAAGAATGGTCTAAAGAGTCATCTACAGTACTTCCATGCAGCAATTGTATACCTAAAAAACGAGGACAGTTGAATGAAATTCATGGAAACAGCAGAAAGCGCACACAACTGATGAGTGATAAAATGAAATCCAGATATGATCTACGAGCAAACTCCAAGGGATTTCAGGAAGGGCAGCTAGTTATGCTTCATAATCCGCAAAGGAAAAAGGGATTATCGCCAAAACTGCAAACACACTGGGAAGGCCCTTATAAGGTGATAAAGCGGCTCAACGATGTAGTATACCGCATCCAGTTGGCGAGAAATGCCAGGAGCAAAATGAAAGTCGTTCATTTAGAGAGGTTATCTCCTTATAAAGTTTGCAGTACTATCCTTGTTCGGGACGAACAAGATTAAGCGGAGGGCAGTGAAACGTGATAGCTCAGTGAAAAGGGATTGCATATTTTTAGGATCCCATCTGGAGAATGAGTGCCCCCTGTGAGTCAAGATGCGAACTATTCGAATAAAAGCTTATTCAAGAACCATCTGTCGGTAATATCAAAAAGAATATTCTCGACTTCTGTCGAAGAGGATAGAAGCTTCTAGAATATACGAGAATAGCGTGGAAGTTTCTACACCAACCATTCGAAAACTATAAAAGCGACAAGACTGTTCAAATTCGAACACAGTAGATCAGAGATCGTAAAAGTGTGTACAGCAGGCATTTTAATCGAAGCAGCAGTATTGGCAGTATTTGTAATTTTGCAAAGTGATGAAATTCATTATTATATAAAGTGATGAAATTACTTATTAAATAAAGTGACTAATGGTTTGTGAAATAAAGTGCAAGTAATAACTAAGTAAACTTTAAGCCTAATATTAAATGTGTAAATAGCAATAATTAAATAAAGCTAATTATTTTAATTTAACCAGCGATTGTTTGATTACTACACAATCCAGTGGTACGAGTCCGAGTACAGAGAGTTAGAGAAATTGTCAGGAGGGCAATTTTGTAACAGAGTAAATTGTCAAGAGGGCAATTTCGTAACAATATATATTTATATATATACATATACAAATTATTTATTATGTATTTATATATATAAATATATATAGTTTACATAATTTAAAATTCAATATTTTCTGTTTACAATTTTTCATTAAGTATACGCATATAAGTTTTCAATTTAAATATTCTTTTTAATTTTTAAAAAAGGTTGAGAGCATTTAGCTCTTCTTTATTTAACTTCCAACTTAAGACTAATTTTAGTTTTACAATTTTATTAATTCAATTGGCGATTTACAATATTTGCGCAAATACAAAAAGAAAAGAATAAAGAATAAACTAAATTTTGCGCGTCATAACTTATATGAAGAATTTTATAAGCAAAATCGAATTATTCTTTGAAATTCTATTCACTTTTCGTAAACATCATTTTCTTTCTTTCATTACATTTGGTATTCGTAAACAAACAATAGTACCAGTACTAATTCAAAAACGTACTTCGTACTGATTGTTTCCCATACGATTTGTATGGGATTTTATGTATACCAAAGTACTAATTACATTTCGTACTTCGTACCCTCCACCTTGTTGGTATTCATCAATTTTGTTTGTATATTCTATTTCGCATCTTTTCATTTTCAGTCGTCATTCTCCACTTTTACCGAGTTGCAAATTTTCGTACTAAAAAAGGAAAAATTAAGAACTATTCTAAAAACGAAAAATTAAAAAGTAAAAAAACAAAAACTTGAATTTTTTAGAACCTACCTTGTTATAGAAAATGCACTCTTTAGTACTTACCATCATCATTCATAAAATACTCAATAATAATTTAAAAAAAAAATAAAAAGAACTAGTACCAAAATAAATGTACTTTGTACTCGCAATATAAAAAGGTACTCTAAATGGTACGAAAGTACGTACTTGTGCAACACTGGTACATATCAGAGTACGAAAACAAACGAAACGATTGACGTAGATATCATCCAAAGTCACAAACCTTTCAATTTTCGTGAATCATTCTGTACGCAGACAAAAACAAAACAACAAACATTTCAAAGCAAAAGAGAACAAAGAAACCAATTGCTTTTATACTCTTAGGATTTGCGGCGCCAAGTTGTTTCGTTCGGTATCGAAACGAGAATGAAACGCTTGCAAACGTTTGCTAAGCGAAACGATCATAACAATGGGACATTACCAATACGTGAAATCAGTGTATTCAGTGTCTTCGTACGATCATGCCGCGTCCAAAAAATGAAATATTGCGAAAACTTTTTGATTTTGATAATCAAAATAAAATATTTACATGTAACAATGGAGACTGCCATAAAACTTTATGTGGGCATGCCGGTAATTTGTCATCGGAACGTCATCTTAAAAATACGCACCCTGATATTTTTGAAAATTACATACAAAAGAAAAAGCATTTAGAATGTAAACAGAAATTCATTAAAAGTTACATGCACAGTTAATAAACGAAATATGGAAAATGCTATAGTGGAGTTGTTAACTAAATTTGGCAGACCGCTCCGTATGACTGAAGACCGTCCATTTAAGATATTAACAAAACCTATTTTAGATGCGATTAACGTCAAATTAAATGAGCATAACGTTATAGAGAGAATTATAGAGTTTTCCTCAAATTTGAAGCAAGAAATCAGTAACGAACTAAAGGGAAAACTATTATCATTGAAAGTTGATTCAGCAACTCGATTACATATAAGTGTTTTGGGTGTCAATGTACAATACATAAGCAACAGTTGCATAACCATAAAAACTCTTGGAATAAAAGAATTGAAGCAGCGACACACAAGTGACCATTTAAAAAGTGTATTATTGGACGTTTTAAATGAATACAAATATAAACCAAATATGAACTATAACAACTGATAATGGCGCAAACATGATCAAGGCAGTCAAAGAATTAAAACACATAAGCAATACAGCAGATGAAGATAATGAAAATAGTGACGAATTGCTTGCCGATAATACAGAAATATGTATGGACCTGAGTATGCCTTTAGATAGCATTACCAGCATTCGATGTGGTGCCCACACCTTACAACTTTGTGTCAACGATGTTTTGAAGACAAACGATAACAAAGATAGACTAGAACAATTTCGAATAATCTTAAAGAAACTAAGAACGCAGACCTATCTTAACCTTTTAAGATCGAGTGGCTTTAAAGTGCCAATTTTAGACTGTGCAACTAGATGGATAGAATTCTACATATCTTATGTTAGAAAGGTTGACAGATTTAAAAGGGTTTATCAATTTGATTAAAGGTGATCACCCATTTTTCGACATAACCGATGAAAGCTGATTAAAGGTGATCACCCATTTTTCGACATAACCGATGAAAGCTGGAATTTAATAGCCAAGTTTTTAGATGTTTTCAAAATTATTTATGCAACGTCTAAAAAGTTACAATCGGAAAATCTGATTTATAGCGATCTATATGTTCAAATAATGAATATTAAACTGCAATTGGAGAAACTCCCGAGCACAGAATTGTGTTCGCTTTTAATAGAAGCTGTAAATAAACGGAAATGCATGCTTTTTGACAATGATTTATTTGTAACGGCAATATTTTTGGATCCGAGGATTAAAGTATCTTTAACTGCAGAACATATTGTGAGAGCGAAAAACTGTATATATCAATTGAATACGCGTATTTCTTCTTTGAAAGGTATTCCCATTTAAAGCCAAGTTTTTCCAATAGTAATTAACAAATTATATTTTTTAGGAAATGATTCTACAATGTCAGCTTCTCCAACAGAAAATTCGAACACAACATCAGTGGCACCATCTGCACCGAGTACTACAGAAGATGCACTTGAGGCGTATCTTAAAAATTTTGATGAACCATCTTGCAGTCAGCCAATTATTACAAATATTGAAAATGATCTCCTAACTTATGAGCGGCAGTGTAGATTAGGAATCAATGAAAACATTATCGAATTTTGGAACTACATATGTACGAGGTGTGATCAAAAAATAACCATTATTGTGTGATCAAAAAATAAAGTATTTATTTATTCATCAACAACTATCTTGTCCCCTTCAAAGTAATTCCCCTCAGATATAATACACTTATGCCAGCGTTTTTTCCAATCCTCGAAACACTTCTGAAACGCTTTTTTTGGTATCGCCAACAGTTCCTCTTTCGATTTTTCTTTTATCTCCTCAATCGTAGCAAAACGCTTTCCTTTCATCGGTGTCTTCAGTTTTGGAAAGAGGAAAAAGTCAGCGGGGGCCAAGTCCGGTGAATACGGTGGTTGAGGCATGATAACGGTTTTGTTTTTGGCCAAAAACAGCTCCTGAGCGATGTCCATGCGACGTTGTTTTTGCTCAAAATTTAGCAATTTTGGAACAATCTTCGCTGCCGCACGTTTCATGCCTAAAACATCCGTAAAAATTGCTTGGCATGAGCCGAACGATATGCCAACATCATCAGCAACCTCTCTGATAGTGATTCGACGATTATCCAAAATCATTTTCTTCACTGCGTCAATGTTTTCATCGGTTGTTGACGTGCTCGGGCGACCAGGACGAGCATCGTCATTGACATCTTCTCGGCCTTCCATATATATATATACATATATATATATATATATATATATATATATATATATATATATATATATATATATATATATATATATATATATATATATATATATATATATATATATATATATATATATACGAGGTGTGATCAAAAAATAACCGTTATTTTCATCTTTTCGTGAGTTACGTATGGTCGATGTTCGCATTTTTTGTCTGTTATGTTGGTACACATGTCTGTTATATATGTTGGCAATACCAACCATTTTGGATTGTCAGTTTGTTTTTGACAGATAAAAAAGTTAGTCGTGTTTTGGTATGCTTTTCGATTTTGTACTATTCGAAAAAATGGATCAAAGAAACTGTATTGTTTTGTGTAAAAAATGAAATTAAATGCGCAAGGACATTTGAAATGTTGACTGCGGCCTTTGGCGAGTCTACTATGAGCAGAACACAAGTTCAATTGTGGTATAACCGGTTTAAGGAAGGCCGAGAAGATGTCAATGACGATGCTCGTCCTGGTCGCCAGAGCACGTCAACAACCGATGAAAACATTGACGCAGTGAAGAAAATGATTTTGGATAATCGTCGAATCTCTATCAGAGAGGTTGCTGATGATGTTGGCATATCGTTCGGCTCATGCCAAGCAATTTTTATGGATGTTTTAGGCATGAAACGTGCGGCAGCGAAGATTGTTCCAAAATTGCTAAATTTTGAGCAAAAACGTCGCATGGACATCGCTCAGGAGCTGTTTTTGGCCAAAAACAAAACCGTTATCATGCCTCAACCACCGTATTCACCGGACTTAGCCCCCGCTGACTTTTTCCTCTTTCCAAAACTGAAGACACCGATGAAAGGAAAGCGTTTTGCTACGATTGAAGAGATAAAAGAAAAATCTAAACAGGAGCTGTTGGCGATACCAAAAAAAAGCATTTCAGAAGTGTTTCGAGGATTGTAAAAAACGCTGGCATAAGTGTATTATATCTGAGGGGAATTACTTTGAAGGGGACACCCTAACTGGCGCTCGAGCAGGGACCCGCTAAAAATGCGGGTTCAATACGAAGGATGCGGCTAAAAACCAATATCTTTCGGTGACTTGCGAACAAATTAATTTTTTTTTTTAATGTGAAAATACAAGTGATTTCCTGCATTAAAATTTATAAAATCCTGCGAGTCCTACGGGGTGGCTACATGATGTTTTAAAGAATAATAAATTAAAAAATTAAGAAAATAAAATCCTATGATCCTGAGATTCCTATGGGACCCTCCAGGATATAACAAATAAAAATATCTGTAACCCCGAAGATCCTCAGACTATTGTAAAAATAAAAAAATCCTTATGTCTACATTCTGCGATTCCTACGGGACCCTCCAGGATATAATGAAAATGTGCATTAATTCACCAGAGATATTTTTGCGCAATAAAAAGCCTTAAGGGAAAAACAAAAATAAAACAACCCACTATGCGAACATCCCATGGTTTCAAATGAACGATTGAGGATATAACAAAAATACCAACGATGGAAATAA
Source organism: Clusia tigrina (assembly GCA_920105625.2). Classification (NCBI taxonomy): domain Eukaryota; kingdom Metazoa; phylum Arthropoda; class Insecta; order Diptera; family Clusiidae; genus Clusia; species Clusia tigrina. The sequence goes on along the minus strand of OV050031.1, from coordinate 152,320,229 downwards.
AGTAATAATACGGCGATCACTGTAATAAAACAAAATGGCAAAAGCTGCGAATCTGAACATCCAGACCCTCCAGCAAATCGGCTGTTTGCAAGTCACCACCAAAATGGCTAACAGGTCTGTGATCCAGCAACAGCTGCCACATAATGCTCTTGGTACGCCCTACCTCGGTGCATGTTATCGTTCACATGAGAACACGGTAACAATTCCTTGACCACGGCAGCAATATTCCAGCGTTCACATGGGAACACGCTGCAGGTTGCAATTGGTCCAGATACTGTTGTGAAGTAAGTTGTGCCTTAGTAGGTTGCCCGCAATCTGATTGCAGACGACTAAAAAGGATAACGCGACTCTTCCTGGTCAGAATCAATTAAAGACGAGTGTGATACGGGACACCCATATGGTACATGCCGCCGTTACCATAAGAACACGGTAAAGATTCCGAAAACTAATCAATTGCTTTTCTTCCCTTACAGGATATAAAACGAGGAAATAATGCTAGTAGTGTATGTATTTTTTATTAAAAAAAAAAAAAAAATTAAATTCAAAGTAAAAATTGACAAAAATTGTCATCTGTGCCAAAGCCAAAAATTACTGAAAAATAAGTAATTGTGAATAAAATCAAATTCAAAGTAAAAATTGACAAAAATTGTCATCTGTGCCAAAGCCAAAAATTACTGAAAAATAAATAATTGTGAATAAAATCAAATTCAAAGTAAGAATTGACAAAAATTGTCAATAGGAAAAACTTGTCATCTGTGTTAAAGTTCAAAATTACTGAAATATAAAAAATTGTGCAAAAAATTAAATGAAAAAATTGTTAATTGCTGAGATAAAAAAAGAGAGAGGAAAATTGTGCAGTGCCTATCTGAAATCCAGTACATTTCCAGGTAAGTTGTGTTTTGTGGTTTTCTTTTTTTTTTTTTTTAATTGGAAACTTTCGCGAATAAAATGACAGAGTTGACAGGGGCAATAAATGCCCTTCACGAAGAAATTAGGAAACTAGATTCGCGATTGAATGTAATGGAGCGCCAAAAGGGGACCTCAGACAACGAGATGCGTGCTAGCATCGTAGGGGTTAGTGAACGCATAGGCAAGGATAGAACAGGGAAACCGGCCAATGCCGGTGGAGGAACCGCGTATGGTTCCCCGAGGGCCTATGAGAGAACAAGAGCTTAAGGATATTGGCAGACTCCCTGACGGTGTCAAGGAGTTGCAGATTTTCGAAGGTAACCCCTCTCAGTACATTTCCTGGATCCACAATGTTGAAACGATGCTGAAGGATTATGAACTAATTAGAGAGAAACCTTTATATAGATCAATTTTGTAGCATATCCGACAGAAAATCCGAGGACGAGCTGACACGGCTTTGGTCTCATACAACATATTTAACGATGATTGGCCAGAGATAAAAAGGGTTTTGTCGCTCCATTATGCTGACAAGACAAGATATTGGAACGCTGGAACACCAGTTGAATCAGTTGACTCAAAAGTGTTCAAGACTCGATGAGTTTTATGCGACAGTGAACCACCAGCTGTCGCTTATTGTCAACAAAATAAAGAGCGACGACTTTTCACAGGAAACTGTGGGTGTTCTAATTGAAACCTAGCGAAATAGGGCCCTAGATGTTTTCGTTCGTGGATTGGATGCCGAATTGTCCAGAATGCTAATAGTGCATGCCTTGAAATGGAAAACTTGACCATTAGGAACAACCTAATCCACGTAAACTCCCCTAATAGGATAATGGTTCCCATCAATAACATGGCCGGTATGGGTGGACAGCGTCCATCTCTGCCTCCCAGGCTGCGACCTAATAATTATTGGGGGAGTCGGCCTGCAAATCAAGCACCAAATATACCCCCTTTTAACAATAACAGATTTTCAGGTAATCAAGGAACTAATGTAACATTCACTGCCAGAAGCACCACCCTTATGCGACCAGAGAAAATGGAGGTTGATGGCTCAATTCAAACGAGACAGGTTAATTACATGAATCGTCCTCAACAGGGAAATCCCTTCAAGAGAACAGCGAACTCAATGGGAAACATCGCCAAACAACAAAGGGTATTCCATACAGAGCTGGAGCAAGACGAATATGACGAAACTACAAAAGAAAGTGTGGACTCTCAACAGCTAAATTTTATGGAGGACGGCCTACCAGCTTTCCTAGTATAACGTTCAGCAACAAAGATGAAAGTGATGTACGCAGAAATGTCAACCAGTCTAGTGTTCCGTATATCTCGTGTTTGTGTGGCAGTAAAAAACAATTCAATTTCCCTGTAGATACCGGAGCAAATCAAAATTTTCTCAACTCCTCATTAGCAATAGGATCGATTCCTTTAAATTCTCCATTTCCCGTACAAACTGCATCAGGCACGATTTGGGTGAAACAGAAGCTCTGTGGTAGATTTTTCGGTAGCCTAGGGAACAATACTGTTCTAACATTTTATATCTTACCGGGTCTCAAAGGGTTTGATGGTGATGACACCTTGAAACAATTGGAGGCAGTGATTGATAGGAAAAATCATGTCCTTACAATTAAACCTAATATCAAAATCCCACTGAAGAACAAAATCTCTAGTAACATTTACCATCTTGTTAAAGTTGAGGACGTGGGATGCGCGGCACTAGAAGTTATTGAGGCCTTACTAAAGAATTACGCGAAATTGTTCGAACCATTAGATATGCGCACAAATGTGCAAACTTCAGTTAGGGCTGAAAAGAACCACAACCGACGAACCAATATATACCAAAAGCTACCCTTATCCCGCCTGTATGAGAGAGGAAGTAGCTAAACAAACTAAGGAACTGCTCGAAGAGGGCATAATACGTCCCTCGAAAAGCCCGTACAATTCTCCCATTTGGGTTGTTCCGAAAAAACCTAAGCCTTCTGGAGAAAAACAATATAGGATGGTAATAGACTTTAAGCGCCTGAATGCTGTAACAATCCCGGATACGTATCCCATTCCTGACATTAATTCAACACTCGCCAGTTTAGGAGTTGCTAGATATTTCACAACCATAGATCTTACCTCTGGATTTCATCAAATCCCGATGAAAGAAGCCGATATACCGAAGACAGCATTCTCTACGATGAATGGGAAGTACGAATTCCTTAGATTACCCTTCGGACTTAAGAATGCGCCAGCAATTCTTCAAAGTATGATTGACGATGTACTGAAGGAGTACATTGGAAAATTGTGCTACGATGACATAATTGTGTTCGGAAGGGATGAAGAGGAACACTTAAAAAATATGGAGACGGTGTTCGCGAGACTGGCTGATGCTAACTTGAGAGTGAACCTCGAAAAGACACAGTTCATGAGAACTAGTGGAAAATTCCTCGGATACATTATCACATCTGATGGCATCAGGCCCGATCCCAGAAAAGTCAGCGCAATCAAAGACCTAGTGCCACCGGAAACGCTGAAAGAACTAAAACGCTTCCTTGGAATGACTTCCTATTACCGAAAATTCATCCGTGACTATACCAAAATCGCAAAACCCCTGACAAATTTGACCCGAGGAGAAAATGCGCAAATAAAGGCAAGTCAATCTAAGAAAGTGCGGTTCATCCTCGACGCCACCGCGGTAGAAACCTTTAACAATCTTAAGGAACTTCTTGTCTCTTCTGATATTTTGTCCTTCCCCAATTTTCAGAAACCATTTAACCTGACAATAGATGCGTCTGATTACGCCATAGGAACCGTTCTATCGCAGGGCGAACACGGCAAAGACAGGCCAGTAGCATTTATCTCTCGCTCTCTGAGTAAGACCGAAGAAAATTACGCCACCAACGAGAAGGAAATGTTGGCAATAGTGTGGGCCCTTGATAACCTTCGATTGTATGGAGCAAAAAACATCCGGATATACACAGACCACCATCCTCTCACCTTTGCATTGGGTAATAGAAATCACAACGCAAAGCTAAAGAGATGGAAAGCTCGGATAGAAGAGTACAATCACGAGTTAATTTACACCCCAGGTAAATCGAACTTTGTGGCAGATGCTCTGTCAAGAATGAAATGCAAGGATAATCAACCAACGAGGCTTCACATGATGACCGGTGCAGACGGAAACGGTTCTTCTACAGAAACTGCTAGTGAAGTCGATACTGATTATTCAAGGATAATGACAGCAGGCAGGGGCTCTAACACTGAGACCGCAAGCGAATACGGGACAATACATAGTGCTGAGCAGGTTGCATCCGACCTAATATCTCATGTGGAAGCACCTCTAAACGTTTTTAAAAATAAAATTTTTATCAGGGAGGGAAAATAGTTAAAGAGCTGGTTTAACCCTCATCCCGGTTATACTCGACATTGCATTACCCCTGAGAAAATAGAAAGGGACAACCTAACTAATATCTTAAAAGAATATCTTAATCCAGCGGTCATCAATGGGATTAAGATTCCAGAGCGTCATTTACAGTTGCTCCAAGAATATCTAGAAAATTTCCAGTTATATAAAATCAGGATAACACAAAGAACTGTAGAGGATGTGGCAAATGAAGATAGAACCTGACAAGTAATAGAGGAAGAGCACAAAAGGGCTCATAGAAACCCTCGAGAGAACAAAGAGCAAATCCTGGAAAAATATTACTTCCCTAGGATGGCAAGTCGGATAAAAATATATACAGCCGCATGTGAAATTTGCCGGTTGAATAAGTAAGACAGGCATCCCCCGGTTCCACCATTAAAAGATACACCCATTCCTAGGTACTCTTGTGAAATAGTGCACGTTGACATTTTTAAAATTCATTACGAAAAATACTTATCCTGCATAGATAAATTTACAAATTTTGCGAAACTTTTCCATATTAAAAATCGATCTTCACCCATCCTCCGCGCAAAATTTGCAAAACTTTTACATTATTTTACAGTTCCAAAGGTGATCGTCACTGACAATGAGAGAGGCTTCCTAAGCCCACTAGTATCAAACTACATAAAAGGCCTGGGCATCGAACTGTACCAAACCCCAGTTCAAAGGAGTGAGGTTAACGGACAAGTCGAAAGGCTCCATTCCACTCTTGTGGAAATATACCGTTGTCTCCAAAGGGAAATAAAAGACGTGACTCCAAAAGGCTTCTCTATATTGCGGTGGACCGTTATAACAATACAGTTCACTCCGTGACAAAAAAGAAGCCAGCTGACATATTTTTTAATAGGACTCAGAGAATAAATTACCAAGGCCTTACTGATTTCCGTAAAAGGGTACATAAAGAGATAAGGGCGCAGATAAAAAAAACCAGGAGATACGAAATCTTCAGCTAAACAGCAAACGCAAAGAACCTAAAAAATTTAGCGAGGGCGATATTGTGTATGTCAGAGATAAACAGATTAAAAGCAAACAGAAAGCTTTGTACAGAAAAGAAAGGGTAGGCAAAGACAATAGGGTGACTATTCTTACGAACAATGGCAGGAAAATCCACAAAGCACAACTAAAAACCACACATATTTAATATTTAATCTTGCATTTTTTTTCTTTTTTTTGCACAATAAATAAAAAAGCAACCTGAAAACCTTTTTGAATGAAAAAAATTGGCACAAAAAATCAAACTTTTTTTTTTATATACAAATGTAAAAACATGGCACTGAATATTAAACATAGAAAATTCACAGATATTATATCAAAAAATTGGCACAAAAAATATTTGGAAAAGAAATTATGTCCATGTCACGCAAATAAAAATCACGTAATGTGAAATTATTAAGGAAAGCTCATGAGTGGCACTGCAACATGAGAATGCTTATTAGAATTTTAAGTAAACTTGAGAAACAAAAAACATTTTATTATTAAGCAATTACATAAGAAAAGAAAATTTTATATCATATGTAAAACTTAGTGGAATAAGAGATTTCACAATAACAAAGCGCTCTAAGACAGTTCCTTCTTTACGAGACACACTTGCTTCTTTAAAGGAAAAAGTATGTTGTTGATCTAACCCTTTCAAGAAGAGAGAAAAGAAAAAAGCAAAGATTGTAAGTAAGGAACGGCCTTAAAACCTATATAAAAAAAAAAGAAATATTGTCCAAAAACAAGCGCGCAACAAAATTTAAATCTATTTGCCAAAGCTATATTTCTTCCCAACATTGTAAAACAGGTTGCTTTTAATCTCCGGTGCTTGTAGCTTCCATATCTCCAACTACAATTCTCCTCTAGTAATCCTGCAACATGGTGATGGCTGAATCACCAATGAATATTTTAGGCTGATACACACCGTAAACCTGGACAATTTCCGTGTAATACTGGAGGAACTGGCAAGATCTGCCCAAAATAGCTTGAGAAGTGACACAACGAGGACTTTCTCCGAGTATTACCTCAACCAAACACGTCTACGCCTTGATGAGCTACAGATAGTAAAGAAACGGGAGCGGCGAGCAATAAATTGGATTGGTTCAGCTTGGAAATGGGTTGCCTCTTCACCCGATGCAACCAACTGGGACAACATCCTTAGAAGTCAAGCCGGTATGATTCAAAAGAGCAACCATCAATTCAAAATTAATGAGCAGCTTTTTAATATCACTCATTAATCAATTAATAAGATAAACAGCATGGTTCAATTGGCCAATGCCTTAGGAAAAGAAGTTAACACCGAGCATGCCGAAACATTAGTCTTCAATAAAATTCAAATCCTAAGAGAACAAGCGGGTGAAATAGTACGTGCCTGCCAAATGGCTAAAAGTGGTATTATCAATACTAACCTCCTGAACCAGGAAGAAATTAAACAGATAATAGTCGAATGCGATCGAAGCTGTTGAATACGCAAAACCGTCAATATATTCTAACGGCACGCTACTACTTTACGTGCTTTCTATTCCAAAGGTAAAGCCCGATCAATATCGTGTCCTAGTGACAAGAGCTGCAATAATCATGGGCAAGAAAGTGAATCTGGAATGTAAAAAGATGCTAGTTAATCAAAAAGAGACCTATGGACTAATAAACGAATGCCTGCCGACTAATAACGTTACGATTTGTGAGGGAAAGTCACTGAAAAAGCTGCCTGAAGACGGATGCTTGGCGCAACTAATAAAAGGAGGATATGCTAAGTGTCACTTCGAGCCTGATGACAGCGAAGTAGTAGAATTAATCGACGAAAATACACTTTTCTTGTCGAACTTGAAGGGTACCGCAAAAAGCGGAAATTATTCAAAAAGCCTAAATGGTACGTTTCTTATTGAATTGAATAACGAAACGATAGTGGTAAAGGACCAAACCTTTTCCAGTAGAAGCAACTGCAGGCATTGCCATCAGTCCTCACTAATGTATTGAGCCAGGGGCTAAAACCAAACGTTGATTACGTACATGGACTGAGCTTGACAAATATCAAACACCTTGACGCTTTAGGCGATAAATTTAAAATCTCCATGTTTTCTGACACGTTTATCCTGATCTGTATAGCTATCATGGGTTTCCTTACGTGACGAAAGTTGACCGGAAAAGTGGAGATGCCAGTGGTCCTCGTGAATACCAGCCGAAAGCCAGACACCCCTCAACTACCTACTCAATCAACGAATCTGCGGGACGCAGATATTTGAAGGGGGGGCAGTTAACACGCCCTTCCCGCATACCTGTACAAATTATGCTGACACTGCGTCTGCTAATTTGCGCGTGCACACGAGCATCCGGTGCAATACCGCATCGTGGGAGCATTGCACCGCTAGATGGGGAGAAGTGCGGCGTCAGCGAGACATTATGATAAGCAAGGTAGCAAGTAAGCTTTAGAGTTAAGTAAACTAATTTTGTAACTTCACTTCTGGGGGGACAGCAAAGCATATCAGGTAATAAACCGTTTATAATCCAAACATACGTTTTTCATTCATTTTAGCTAACAAGGGCCAAGTTGCCTCGCCCCACCTTTAATTTTTTGGTGCTCCCTGAGGGGAACACCATAACTTATATATATATATATATATATATATATATATATATATATATATATATATATATATATATATATTATGTAAATTAAACATAAATATACTTAAATATCAATTAAAATGTAAAAAAATTACATATTAAGCGTTTCAATACAATTTTCTATAAATTGACAAGAATTATTAATTCATATTCATATACGAGAAAAGAAATTCAACCAAAGCAACGCTCTCAAATGAAAATATGTATGTACTTTATATATGTGTGTACACATAAAATGCCTTTCGGCTTAATTTCATATGAAATGAATATAGAAAAGAACGTATGATCGTAAAACCATTAAGGGCCGGATTCACAGTCATTGGTTAACCAATGACAAGGGTTTAATTAATAATATTTTATCTTAAGTGTTTAGTTAACCATTAGTTAAAACCCAAAATGCTGTTGGTTAACTAATAGTTAAAAAACAGCTGATGCTTAAAATTAAATTAAAATTATTAGAAATCGACCTCAACTTTTCCAAGAATATGATGCCAAAGATTTTCGTGACAGGCTGCATGCAACGAATGAGTGCGGCTGTTTTTGGTGTATCTCAGACTGTTTCGAGAGTTATTGTTTTGGTGTCACAGCATATAGCGCTTAAAATTCGAACCACGAACGGTTTCCATTTTCAAACTCAGATAAATGTAACAGAAAACATATGTTTTTGAACAGTGCTACCAAAAACAATCCACAAATTGATGAGTGTTACCATATTTTTTCTTCATTCATTGTTTAGTAAACTAAAGCACTGTGAATATGAAGCCTTAGTTAAACTCTAGTCATCATTTTAGTTAACTAATGGTTAACCAATGACTGTGAATCCGGGCCTAAGAATATCAGAAACAAAATGAAAAAGCAATTAATCTCCCCATACAAATGAGATCCACACAATATAAACATTGAAAATATTGCTGTAACAAAAATGTTGCTATTAGTTTTTGAAGCAACATTTCAAGATTTTGTAGTAAACAGGAGAATATCGCATATTCCTAATATATCGTTTTTGGTGGTACTGCTCAATTACAAGCGTCATTTATAAAAATAAACAAATCAATGCATTTTTAACATTGGAAATATGAACACGAGCAGTGTTGCCGTTCTTAAATTTGCAGGCGAATTGAAATGCGCTGTTTTCAGGTTTTGCAAAGTGTTCAAATATGAAAATAATCTTTAGAACCTACCTTGTTGTAGCAGATGTGCTCTTTAGAACTTGCATTTTTTTTATAAAATTACATATATTCTTTAGAACCTACCTTGTTATAGAAAATTTACTATTTAGAACTTACTTTAGTTAAGTAATAATTTGAAAAAAGTAAAAAGTACTAAAAACTGATATATTTTAATTATATACAATTAGCCTGATTCCCTCGAAAATCGAAGTGTTTTTGCTAAAGAGGAAGTGCGGAAGTGTTCGACTTAAAAATGAAGTGAAACACTTCAATCGAAGTGAAAACGGCAACACTGAACACGAGTAAAGATGGACCCATCAGTTATAAAAGATACGCCCAATATTCCGATGGCCTGATGCGGTATTCAACAAATTATTTATTCATTTATTACTTATCCAAATATGAAGAAAAATTAGTAATAAGTTTTTTTACAAAAGAATATTTACCTAAATGTGTATTTAAAAGTACGATTTTGGGTAGACAAAGTATTCACATAGTTATAAATATTTGTATAAAAAAATTTAATTTTAAATAGTTTAATATTTGGTGGAGTCTCCTTTCTTCTCCATGACTTCTGTCAATCTTCTGGGCATTGAATGGACCAATTTCTTCATTACAGCAGGTCCGATATTTTGCCATTCTTCCAACAAAACTTGGCCTGTGTGTGAAAGCAATACAAACAAATATAGTGTCATTTTAATGCAATTGTCTTGCAAAGTACTTTTAATAAATACGTTGACTTCATTTAGTTAAATATTGCTTCAGATTTTATTGAAAAACTATATACAAATCAAATCAAGTGAATATCACAATATAAATAGAAATGTTTACTCTTATTACAGTTTTATAAAATATTTAATTAGCATGATACTGATAAACGAAATTGTACGAGGTGTGATCAAAAAATAACCGTTATTGTGTGATCAAAAAATAAAGTATTTATTTATTCATCAACAACTATCTTGTCCCCTTCAAAGTAATTCCCCTCAGATATAATACACTTATGCCAGCGTTTTTTCCAATCCTCGAAACACTTCTGAAACGCTTTTTTGGTATCGCCAACAGCTCCTGTTTCGATTTTTCTTTTATCTCCTCAATCGTAGCAAAACGCTTTCCTTTCATCGGTGTCTTCAGTTTTGAAAAGAGGAAAAGGTCAGCGGGGGCCAAGTCCGGTGAATACGGTGGTTGAGGCATGATAACGGTTTTGTTTTTGGCCAAAAACAGCTCCTGAGCATTGTCCATCCGACGTTGTTTTTGCTCAGAATTTAGCAAATTTTGGAACAATCTTCGCTGCCGCACGTTTCGTGCCTAAAACATCCGTAAAAATTGCTTGGCATGAGCCGAACGAAATGCCAACATCATCAGCAACCTCTCTGATTGTGATTCGACTATTATCCAAAATCATTTTCTTCACTGCGTCAATGTTTTCATCGGTTGTTGACGTGCTCGGGCGACCAGGACGAGCATCGTCAGTGACATCTTCTCGGCCTTCCTTAAACCGGTTATACCACAATTGAACTTGTGTTCTGCTCATAGTAGACTCGCCAAAGGCCACAGTCAACATTTCAAATGTCCTTGAGCATTTAATATCATTTTTTCCACAAAACTGAATACAGTTTCTTTGATCCATGTTTTCGAATAGTACAAAATCGAAGAGCACACCAAAACACGACTAACCTTTTTATCTGTCAAAAACAAACTGACAATCCAAAATAGTTGGTATTGCCAACATATATAACAGACATGTGTACCAACATAACAGAAAAAAATGCGAACATCAAACATACGTAACTCACGAAACGATGAAAATAACAGTTATTTTTTTATCACACCTCGTATACTAATAAATCAATGGATTTAATTTTTGGTTATGTTATGTATAAAAAAAAGCCAACTTTGCATTAATATATATATGGAACTGGACGAAATAAAATAATTTAAATATTGTTGCATAAAAATTTTTCTTATTATTATTATTCTATATTAATATATTATTCCGTTTTACTAATAAGAAATACTATAAAGTCATAAACTCTTTTATTCTGTTTTCCTCTTTTTCTTTTCCAACCACAATTTCCTACTATGAAATTTTAGGAACAAAACCACCCGTTTTTCGAGGTGAACTCACATGCACTGTATATGCAAAAATAATAGAAACAAAGATTGCGCAAAGCTGAGTACAAAAATTTTTGTCCTGCGCATCTATGTCACAATAGCATGGTTGCAAAGAGAAATGTCAAAAAAATACCTATTCGCATTAGCCTCGTTTCACAGAAACGGCGCGACACGGCGATGATATATACACAAAACTGCACAAAACTCACAACAACGGCGAAAAGTGTGTATTTTGTATACCTACTTACTTACATATGAGACTGCAGAAACTTCAAATTAAATTATTAATTCCTTAATGCAAAGTGTGTGTACGTATATCTACGCTCCATTGTATAAGAAATCCAATTAAAACAGAAAACACAAAAAAAAGCGGCAGAGACCTTTTTTAGTTTCTGGGGAAAAATGATTTTGTCGCACTTGATGACCAATTTTATATAGAGTCGGACTGCGGTACCTTAAATTTAAATATTGTTTTGGTTTTGGGACTTTGTTGTGCAGTTTTGTGTATATTTATCATCGCCGTGTCGCGCCGTTGCCGTTTGTGTGAAACGAGGCTTATGTAGTTTTTGCTATGTTGACGTCACAGCCCAGCGACGAAAAAAGAAAAAACTCAGAAAGAAAATTATAACGGACCTGTGCAATGCGTAATCTTCTTCTCTATCATTCTTGGTGTAGGTTTTTTTTCATAAGCTAAAAAATTTGACGTTTAAGTTACACCCGTTTGGTAAATAGTATATATGTATATGCAATAAACATATTTTTTATAAGATGCATTATTATTAGAATACGAGCTATTTAATTCGTTATATGAAATTTGGATCATGGTGTCCAATTATAGCATGTACCTACGTACTGTAGGAGAACTGTATACCCAAAAAAAATACATTTTTTAACACATGGGTATGAAGAAATTTAGGTAAATTTCCACATGTATTTTATGGACTATTGGAGATCTATCAGAAACATGTACATACAGTCAGGGACTAAAGTTTAAATGCACCGTTCAAATTTGGATTTTAAAGAAATGTAAACATTTCACTAAAATTTTAAGTATGCAGTTTTATTTCATTTCATGAACGATCAAAAACAAAAACAAAATATATTAACTTTATCGCACATGTAACAGTAAATTAAGCAAAAGTAAAAAAAATCGCTGGACACAAATATGCAAAAATTATGTCTTACGGTCTATTATTTGCTTTTTATTCAGATATGAAGTACCGGTTTATTTGTACTTTTGCTCAGATTTGCATCTTAGTAGTTCTTTGTTGGATTTTTATTGTTATCAGTTCAAGTTGCATGGGTCATTAAGGGGAAAGGAAAATATATAGAATCAAACGATTTTAATTATAAACCACTTTAAGGAAGGAAAATCCTATCGAGAAATAGGAAAATGATTAAATGTGCCATTTCCCAGTAGAAAATATAATCAGAAAAATTCAATGAAAAATATGCCTAGAAGCGGACGACCAGAAAAAATTTTGCGTCGAGATTTTAGCCATATCCAAAGTAACTGCCCCAAAACTAGCAAATGACAACTAAGACTAAGACTTCGCACAAGCATGTTCGTCCAAAAACTGTGCAAAGGGCATTGCGGGAAAACGGGTATAGAAGCTAAGTTCTACGAAAGAAGCCTCTTATAAGTGAAAAAATAAGCGGTTTAAATTGGAATTTGCAAATAAATACAAATGCAAATAGGTGGAAATTGGGAGAACTGTTTTTTTAACTGATGAATGCAAATTCAATTTGTTTAGAAGTGATGGTCGTACAAAAGTCTGGCGCAAACCTAAAACCGCCCTTCAAACAAGAAAATTTATTCCAACCATAAACACGGTGGTGGTCTGGGGAGCAATCGGAGTAGCCGGTGTTGGGAACTTGGACCAGCAAGTATACAAGAGCATATTACAACATTTGCAGCCTTCTGTGGACAGTTTGGGTCTGGGACCTCATTTGATCTTCCAAGAGCATTACGATCCCAAGAATACCGTACGTTCATTTAGAAGCATGGCTACTATATTATGCTCCGCGGAAGCTTAATAGTCCCCCACAATCACCAGACGTAAACCCTATTGAGCATGCTGTAGAATTAATGAAGCGCAAATTGGAAAATGTTGCACCAATTAGATAGGATTCGCTAAAAGAAGCTCTCAGTCAGGCCTACCCAGAAATAATGTAGTCTGAAACAGAGAATTTTGTGATATCAATGCCACGCCGTCTGAAAGCAGTCATAAGGCGCATTCGCTTCGTAACTTGTATCAAGTTGCTATCGAAGTGTGCGAATAAAATAGCAAACGAGTAACACTGCGGCCGCACGATCAATTTCTTGCCCATCAAGTCCCAATACACTCATACTTTTTACAACCTCATACATATTTTTAGTACTTGATCGTCGACTTGATTATCAATTTGGTTCAAGCGGAGAATCAAATCAGCTTTCAATTATCTGTCTGCTGTTTCGTGTGGTCTGCGCGAATGGTATTGAAACACGTTTCAACACATTTCTCAACGTTCACTTACTTACTTCAGTGCGCCCGCTTCATCCAAAACGAATGAATGAGAATGGAGAGGAACTTGAAAATAATAAGCATAGAAACAAATGAGTATCCAAACATACGAAACAAAAGTGCTTGTGAATATGGGAAATATTTCGGGTGCAGCAAGTATGCGTACGTAGTGACTATGCGAATTATCACATTTGCATGGCATCTATGTATGTACGAGGGCGGATTGATATTGAAGCTACCTAGCGCTAGATGGCAGCACAAACACAAAAACTTTTTTTTTTAGACATTGCGATCTGTCAAACGCCAGCTGTTAAAATTTCACCCAAATTCATCGATTAGTTTATTTGTTGTAGTCGTTTGAAGTAAGCAACTTTTGTGTTTCTTGAAAAATGGAAAAAAGCGAATTTCGTGCAGTGATTAAACACTATTATTTGAAAGGGAAAACGGCGAAAGAGACAAAAGAAAAGCTCGATAAACATTACGGTGAGTCTGCTCCGTCAGATAACATGGTAAAATATTGGATTGCTGAATTTAAACGCGGCCGTACAAGCACTGCAACAATACCATCAACAGGAAGGCCAAATGAGGTGGTTACTGAAGAAAATATCAACAAAATCCTCGATATCGTTATGAATGATCGCCAAGTCAAGTTGCGTGAGATTGTTGAAATGGTAAACATATGAGATGATAAGGGTTCCCGAAATCGTATTATTCAGATGGTATAAAAAAGTTGGAATATCGTCTTACTAAGTGTGTCGAAGTAAAAGGAGACTATGTTGAGAAATAAAAGGTTTTTGAAAAAAAAAAAAATGTTTTTTTCCTACTTAGGTAGCTTCAATATCAATCCGCCCTCGTATATGTATGTATATCCAGCATAACACTATTTTTCCTACTTAGGTAGCTTCAATATCAATCCGCCTCGTATGTATGTATGTACATATGTGCCGATGATATGGACAGTTGTCAAAAAGAAAAACCAATACACAATATTTAAGCAAAAAATAGATACATTATATTTCATGTAAAAAGAAAATATATGTATACGAACATACATGTATACATACATAAGTGCATACATATATGTCAATATTATTGAATTAGCAAGAAAAATTAAATAAAATAAATTTCTACCTTAATATCCGAATAAATAAAGTTTTAATTGTATTTATTGTGTGTATGCGGATCTTTCCAAAATGAGTGAATGCTAAAAACGAACAAATACAGCAGATACTTCCTATAAAAATAACAAAACAGAGAGAGTAAGTGCTTGATGGGTAGAATTGTTTCGAATAGCGGGTGCACTGAAGTAGGTGCACTAGTAACCGAAGCATACGAAGAATGAAGATTTGTAGATATTCCCCCTTGCTAAGTTATAGCATCTCGCATGACTGTATTAATGTTCTTAATAGTATCGTGAACCTTTTTTTAAAATACATGAAATAAAATAAAAATATAAATAAAATAAAATATTTTATTATACATCCAATAATAATAAATAAAAATATAGATAAAATAAAATATAATAAATGTATGATAAATAAAATATTTTATTATACATCCAATAATAATAAATAAAAATATAGATAAAATAATATACAATAAATGTATGATAAATAATATAATAATACATATGTGACGACGGCATTTTGAAAATAAATTGAATATCATCTGCCAATCAAGTTGAATGCAGCCTGCGTCACAGACGCAACTTGAACAGGTTTTGACAGACAATACATGTGAGAACTTGATGGGCAAGAAATTGATCGTGATGTCGCAGTGTAAGTGGTATTCTTGGCAGCATTGTTTCAACTATTTTTTTAAACATTTACTTTTTTATATTGTTTACTCATCACTTGAATATAATTGAAATCAACACAACAATAATATTAAAAATAAAAAAACAAAATGCAAAGATTAATTTTTGTTTTCTTCAAATTTAATCAACTGAAAAATAAAAAATCCTACGGGAATTTTTAAACTCGCTGGTTCCAAGCAATTTTCAATTTGGAAGCACTTTCTATCGAGAATAGAAAAATTCGCTCATTTCATCCGCGTAATTATACTCGGATGAAATGAGCGAGTAAATTATTACTCGATAACTTTTTCCATACAAAAGGTCTGTCCTACATAGACTACCAATCTATTTAATCTATGTGTCCTATCCTGGATAGAGTGGCGAATCGAATGTACATACTTATAGATAGGTCAAACAAAATATTGAAATGTTATATTTTGTTGTTAATTTAATAAATTTTATTGTATTAAAGATAATTTTCGTATATGTATTTAAACTTTTGTCCAGCACATTTTTTTGTTTCTGCTTAATTTAACATTACATGTGCGACAAAGTTAATATTTTTTGGTTGTTTTTGATCGTTTATAAACTTATATAAAACTGCATACTTAGAATTTTAGTGAAATGTTTACATCTCCTTGAAATCCAAATTGGAATGGTGTATTTAAATGTTAGTCCCTGACTGTAGATAATTAAATTCTCACTAAAATTAATATAATACTTGTGATTATTTATAACGTATTAATAAAATATGTTTGTCCCAAAGAAAAGCACAGCTTTTTTCCCTGCAAGTGTATACAACATCAGCATGATATGAAATGATGTCATGATAACAGGCATAAAATAAATTATACCGTGCTCATTTCCCTTATTTTCGCAAATTATGTATGTAAATAGAAAAGCATTTTATACTATCAGTGTATGGGGAGTGCTGACATAAACATTGTCTAGTCTCCCTGGCGCCAGGATATTTTGGAGCCATTGTTGAGTATATATTTTTATATTATGATGTGAAAGAAAGAGCAAAACTAGCGAGTTCACCCTTTTTGTTACCAGCACTTAGTCCTGTGAAAAATCTTTGTATATACGAGTACATTTCTCCTTATTGGAATGGCGTTCATAATAAAAATTAAACAGCATTTGAACAATAGTTTTTTTTTTTATTTGTTTTAATACGTATTTTCTTTACAAGCCTAATTATCTATCCGCTCTTATGATACATTTCTTATGAGTGACAAAATTTCTGTTATAATTGGTTCGAGAGCAGAAGAAGCACATATCATAGAAAAAAAGTAGTATGAGTTTTCGTAATTAATTTATTGCATTTTATGGTCCCGTTGATTCCTTTAACTGACAAATTGCTACAAAAAGAATTTAAGTATACAGAAATCATAAGAAGAGATATTTATGTATGATTGTTTTAATTCGAAACACCACATTATAATGTTTGTGCGGAACTACCATTAAGTTGAAATTCTAGAAGGGCGGCAATTTAAATTAAAAAAAAACAAAATCTAGGTAAACCAAGAAAATATACCCGCTTCTGCAACGCATCGTAATTAGCACATCATTGACAATTACAATTCTTAATCCTATAAATTTGATGACCACAATTTAATTACTTGCAAACTAATTTACACGAAGTTTGCCGCAGGTTTCACTTAAATGAAAATTAAATGCGTATACATATATACATATGAATATATAACTAATATTACATATACTTACCAACATGCCACATTTGAAGCCAAGCACTTGCACATTTCGAATGTTATTTCCTTTAGTATGATCACTTAACAATAAAAGCAATTTAAAAACTTTTAATTCCAACGAATCTTGTGCAAACAAAAGAACTACAAGAATGACAACCAACGACGCCAACGAACTGTCAACTACTAAAAAATAGGGAAAGTAAAACAATAAATGCTGGCATTCGCCTTGATGCAACGACACCAAGGCATTCGCTACCAAAGTTAGAGAAACGAATGTTTCTTTCACTACGTTTAATATACGGATTAGTGTATGTTGTAGTCTTGATGCAACTGTAGTTGCATCAAGTGTTGTAGTAGGATGTGTGCAATTCCTATAGTACGATTTTGAGTGGACTGACCAAGATTTAGAATGGATTGACAACGATTTTGGGTGGAGCCTCCTTTTTGTGATATATGCACAAATTCACTTTATATTGACATTTGAGAATCATTATAATTTGAAAATTTAGTGCATTTCAACAGAAAAAATAAAAAAATTGATGAAACGAATGAGTGATAAAACGAATCTACAAGCCTTAATTTTGATTT
Organism: Clusia tigrina; assembly: GCA_920105625.2. Classification (NCBI taxonomy): domain Eukaryota; kingdom Metazoa; phylum Arthropoda; class Insecta; order Diptera; family Clusiidae; genus Clusia; species Clusia tigrina. The sequence continues at coordinate 152,302,428 of OV050031.1, read as the reverse complement.
AGGTTGAGAAAATATAATTCGTTCTAATTTAAAAATTATATATTTTATTGCTTTCAGTTTATATGTAGGTACATGCATGTGTGATATCCGGCAGTGTATTTTGAATTGGAGACAAATGCTGTACATTTCCTTATGAGGGCCTAGATGGAAAGTATTCTAGTACACACCAATTGATATTTTTAGCAACCGAAACACTTAAAAATTTACTTTAAAATTCCATGTAGCGAAATGTCATAATACACTTACATAGTTTTATTTGTTAACTAGCTTTATTGGCAATGCATTTCTCTTAGCCATGTTTACTTTAAAATTACTAGAAGTAGGGTTTCTGTGGTAGACATGTTATCCATTTTCATCTATTTCTAATAAATATTCAAATATATTTACATTTTTCGTTATTTTCTTACATAAAGCTGGCTAGGAGTGCATTTTGTATACTCACAAAACCAGAAAATACAGAGAAGCGAAACTTGAACGTCAAACAAAAAGAAACGAAATAAACTTCGTGAAGTGTTCATCATAGGGCCGTAACTTAAACATCCAATTTTTTACCGTTTGAAAAAAAAACATATACACTATATGTGAGTTCACCTCGAAAAAACGGGTGCCATTGTACTAAAAATTTCATATTACAAAATTGTAGTAGGAAAAGAAAAAAAGGAACAATCAGAATAAAATAGTTTATCACTTTATAGTATTTTTTATTAGTAAAACGGAATAAAAATATAATACAAAATAATAATAAGAAAAATTTGTATGCAACAATATTAAAATTTTTTTTGGTCCAGTTCCATATATATATTAATGCACAGTTAGCTTTTTTTATATATCACATATCTAAAAATAAATCTATATCTACATAAATAAATTATTTTTCCTGGAAAAACCGCACCCAAAATCTTCATCCATTTGGCCCTACTATTTTAAAATAAGGAAATATCTTAATTTGTATTAAACTGCCTATATAAATCAATATTAATCTGCCTGTAAATCAATAGTTTACTGGGAAAACTTTAATATACTCGTATGTACATACATACAATAAAATACCTTTTTTTTGTCAAAACAAACTAAGTAACACACGAAAAAAGGAAATATGTATCGCATTTACGAAGCCAAATGCAGCACTATAATACAAGTCATTTTAACAAACAAAAAACATATATTTTAATATTACCTTCCATCCGGACTTTCCTTAGGAAATTTGAAGCACTTTTGCCACCCATTGCATCGAAGGGCACAATTGCGCTGTTCAGACATCTAAATATTTGCTCTGTAATAATAAGTTTGTCTTCAATTACAAATTTATAAACAATTTATAATTATAACACACTGCTTCTGAAATTACACTTTTTACTTTCACTTTTAAAATCACTCTCAATCACTACTTCACTCTACAAAATATTAAATGCTTTAGTTTCTGTTTAAGGCACTGTACGCCAGATTCGAAAATGGTGAACTTTTTCTCCGAGCTCGACCTGGATTGCCCATAACGATTATTTTTTCTTAATTGGTTGTTAAGAATTTTTTTTTTTTATTGTGATATTCAATTGTCTGATTTTTATATAGTTTTTGAAAAAACTAAGAGAAGTCAACGTATTTAATTAAATGTTTCTTGCAATAGTATAGTAATAAAATTACACTATATTATAGTATTGCTTTCATATACGGCACTGACCGATTCATTAAATTGTATGAATTTTGACAACGTGTTGAGTAATTCTATGTAGATAAGATTTTGTACGCTACATGGTATTTGTTTTTTGATATTTGTAATTTAGCTAATTGGGTGTTTGTGAAATGAATTCTCAATAATAATAAATAAAATAACGTAATTATATAAACTATCAAATCTATTTATATGAAAATTAGTAATTGAAATAATACTGAATGTAGACATGCTTTCGCAGAAGGCATTTACAAAATTCCGCAGAATTTCTATATTTATATACTGCTTTCTGGTTTGGTATTTCATAATTTGACTAATACATTGTAATTTGCCTGGAATATATTTAGTATTCTTTAGATTTTTAGCTATGGATTGAAATTAAAATGACCTCAAAAATATTTGTTTCAAAACAAAATCAAAGTATATAATATTTTTTTTATTAAATATACGTACAGAATTGTGTTGCTTTTTCTCTTATATTTATTACTAAACATTTAAAGTAAGTTTAGCAACATAGTTTAATGATAATAGATAAATATTTTATTATAATAGATAATTTCTTTAATTTTTTGTACTTTTGTTGGCATTAAGTTCATTAAAAAGAATAAACAAGCCAAAAAAATTATAAATTAATATAAGAATTAAATAAGAGTTTTAATAAATTTATTTTAGCATATATAGTGTACCTAATATTAGTAATGATCAAAATTATTAATCGGAAATAGTATTCACTAAATTGAATTTGGTACTTTTTGGAATGAGAATAGTATTAAATTATTAACGGACGACAACCCCAAATAATGTTTTTTCCGAAACTCACCAGTTTGTTTACATCCAGTGGAGAATGAAAAATTGGTTTGTTTACATCCAGTGGAGAAAAAATTGCCAGCAATACAAATGTATTATGTGAATGGGTAAGTAAGTTTCATTTCTCATATTCTCTGGTGTTCATAGGGCTGAAAAAAAAAACATATACAGTATATGTGAATTCTCCTCGAAAAAACGGGTGCCTTTGTACTAAAAATTTCATATTACGAAATTGGAGTAAGAACAGAAAAAAGGAACAATCAGAATAAGAGTTTATCACTTTATACTATAGTATAAGCTTATAGTATTTTTTTATTAGTAAAACGGAATAAAAATATAATACAGAATAATAATAATAAGAAAAATTTGTATGCAACATATTTAAATTATTTTGTTGTCCAGTTCCATATATATATTAATGCAAAGTTAGCTTCTTTTATACAAAATGAATCCATTGATTTTAGTAGATATAATGCATTGTTCGTGTTAAATTTAATGTTCTTATATCAGTATCGTGCTAATTAAGTATTTAAAAAAATTGTAATAAAAGTACACAAATTTCGAGTGAAAACTTTGTATGGGCAACCCCAAATACAAATTCACATTTCACTAAAAATAACAGCTGGAAAAATATAAATTGTTTATAAATTGGTATCTTCAATTGAAAAAGCAGATAAAGTAAGTATAAAATCGATTATTGTATAATTAATTTCCAGTTATTAGTTTCAGATACCTACATGAGGTAATTAAGTGTGTTTTGAAGAAGTTCTCTGCACTGAGGCGATGTCGGAGATCTTTGGAAGTTGACGAAGCAGCTACGTTGCTTAGGAAAACATTGAGAAAAGGATAGTTACAGATGGAAAAGTTTAGATATAGAATGAAATTATTAATATAAATTTTTATAGCAGTGGTGCTGAAACGGAACATTCCCTTTGCATTTCTTTATGTTCAGTGACATGTCCGATGTAAAGGAATAAGCTAGCTTGGAAAATTTGCTGGAAATAGTGAATGTAAATGATTGTAGTAGCATGTTTAGTTTGGGATATTCCACAGTATTTTCAGATCATGTAATTTGTTGGTCTATAAAAGTATAAATGTAAAATCTATAAAGTATATGTTGCGATGTGAAAAGTAACCATATTTATTTAAATCATATATTATTTATAATAATTGTGTAGCATTTTCCACACCACCTTTGAGGTATGGTAATTGGGGCGTATCCGATTTTTAAGGTGTTCGGTTCCCCTGTAGGCATATGTCACCCTTTATAATTCATTATTTTTATTCAAAATTTAAAATATTAATTAAAAGAATCCAAAAGAAATCTTAACACATAAAATAAATAAATAAATTAACAATCAATAATAAAAAATTAAGAACAGTCATAAATAAATAATAAAAAAGTTATATAAAATTTATTTAAAGAGAACAATTTAAACCATGTAGATCAGTGCTCGTCAAACTTTTGAGTGTGACGGACCGGCTGCAGTTTTTCTATTACGTCGGGGACCGGTACCTTTTTTTATTGATTATTTTTCGTTTACGATCATCTCATATATGTATTAAAATTTGTTTAAATGCATTTCTTTATTAGCCGGGTGTCTATATATAACCTATTACCATTTAATGATAGCAGATATTAGCGATTCTTTATGAATGTTTAACAAATTTAAGTTGTTTTTAATATACAAGTTGTATATAGCCTCAATAAACAGTAATATAAAACATCACAAAGTGCTACTACCATGTAGATTATTGTACCATGGTTAGAAGTGTGGAGTATACATATAGTCGTATATGTATATATAATCGTTTAAAAAATCGTTGTCCATTTCGCGAGCCCTTTGCGGACCGGCGACTTATGGCTTACGGACCGGCACCGGTCCGCGGACCACCACTTTGACGAGCACTGATGTAGATTATTTGGTTCGGTTAGTATATTATCACATTAGTGCTATAAAAAAATAATATTCATATTGCGTATCCATATTGCACCCACTAAGTAATTGGTACTAAAAATTATCTACATGATAAAATATTCACAAGTGTGAAATACAAAAAAACTTATTTTTAAAATTAGGTTCAGTTGCAACTCTATTAAAAAATTTTAGGACAAAGTAAATTCGAATTCTAATAAAAAGAGCTGACATGAGAGTGGTTGTGCAATTGTTGCAACAAATAAAGGGTTCTATATCTAACACTTGCTCAAAAACTAATTGGCTAACTCCATTTCTATGGCAAACCTCTTTAAAATGTGTAGGAAATTGTTCCTCTAATTTATCTATGTATGCAATGAATGTTGGTGGAGGCTTCACAAGGTTATAATTATCAATTTGCTTTTCTATTGTGAAGAGGAACTCGTCTGAAACTTTTTCATCCCCAGAAAAAATTAGGGGCTCTAAGCAATTGTGGGATTTGTACAGCTTTATATAAACATAAGCGAAAGCATTTCTATGCATAAAGATTGATTCATTAATGTTGTCATCAAACTGAACGGAGTTAAAACTAATATCCTGGATGTTAGGAATATCTTGGGAACTTTGTCTTGACTTAAGTTTTGATGACACATATTTTGTAAAGCGGAGAAAACCATTGGATCATAATTAAAATCTGAAACTGGCTCACAAATGCCCTTCACCACTATATCTACATATTGTAGACACCAACGCTTTTGAAATATGCCTAAAAATGCATGAGGCGTAATTCTAACAGAATTCCCTCCCCCTCTCCTAATATCACCAAAAAAGTTCTCCAACTTATCTTGGCACAGATTTCTGGTCATTATATATTCAAAGCCTTTTTGTGAAATAAATTTCCACAGTATAATTAAGCTTTTAATATTTAATAACCAATTAATATTTAATCACTCTCAATCATTACTTCACTCTACAAAATATTAAATGCTTTAGTTTCCGATTAAGCCACTGGACGCCAGAATCGAAAATGGTAAAATTTTTCTATGAGCTCGACCTGGGTTGCCCATTACGATTATTTTTCTTAATTGGTTGTTAAGAATTTTTTATTTTATTGTGATATTTAATTGTTTGATTTATAGCCGATTGTGTAAATAAAAGGCGCTGATTACACTTAACAACTATTTAAATAAACTTTATTTCATTTAAAACGAGTAATTAATATAAAAGGTTAATTTGCCACAACTGTGGTGTTGTATACTTCGCGAGGAACTAACTTCTGTTTTCTCCTTTGTTGACGACTTTCTGCCATGCCAGATTTTGCGTTATCTGCCGTCTGCTGAGGCGGTGTTGCCACATGCACTCCCCCTCCAGTGATACAGTCACGATCATCCTGAAAAGAAACTCTCTGTGGTGATGGAGTTACCGGAGAAGTTGGAATGGGCTGCAATGTAAAGTTCGTGGTTCCCTGTTGAGTTACTGTTGCATTTGAATCTTCAAGATGGAATACGGGTTTCAAACGATCAGCAGAAATATTTACGTCTTTGTCTTTTATACGTATGGTGAATAAACGATCTGATATTCGCTTGACTACTTCGAAAGGTCCAGTGTAAGGCGGTTGAAGTGGATTACGCATTGCATCAGTCCTCAGAAATACATGTGAGCAGGTTTCAAGTCCTTTCAATGTGAACATTTTTCTTTTAGAGTGATGAGCAGTTGGTGTAGGTCGTAGTATTCTAAAGTGTTCTTGTAGTTTTTGAAGAAACTCTGACTAATTAATTTGCGTATTGTTTTCAGTGAAAAATTCATTAGGCAAACGCAAGTGCCCACCGTAGAGTAAGTCAGATGATGCTCTAAGATCATCTTTGAATGCTGTCCTGAGACCAAGAAGAACGGAAGGCAATATGTCAACCCATGAGACATTAGGGTGGCACATTAAAGATGCCTTAAACGATCTGTGCCATCGTTCTACCATACCGTTTGACTGTGGGTGATATGCTGTTGTCCGAGTTCGTTTGGCTCCAATGAGTACCGCAAGTGATTTGAAAAGGTTTGATTCAAATTGTGTACCTTGGTCGGTTGTAATGATTTTTGGACAACCAAATCTCGATACCCAAGTTGACCAAAATTCATTAGCCACGGTCTGGGCAGACATTTCTTTGAGTGGCACTGCTTCAGGCCATCTGGAAAATCGATCAATCATCGTCAGACAGTATCTGTAGCCCTGTACTAGGGGCATCACAACAATGTCTAAGTGTACATGATCGAAACGGTTATCAGGAACATCAATTTTGTTTGGCGTGAAGCGATTGTGCCGGGTGATTTTTGCTTGTTGACAATGCTGACAGTTTCGGCACCAGTTGATGATATCATTTTTAATTCCAGGCCAGATGTATTTAACACGTACTTGTTGTAGAGTCGCTCGGCCGCTAGGGTGAGAAAGTCCGTGAACAAAGTTGAATATCTGCTTGCGTAGTGAGTTCGGGATGTACGGTCGCACATGTGTAGTTGAAATGTCACAATATATCGACGAAGTATCAAAATGAATAATTTGCAGTTGCAAAGAATTTTCGCCTTCAAGTATAGTTCTCAACTCTTCGTCTTCCTCCTGAGCAGATTGGATGTCCTCTGTGGAAATGTTCGTTGGCATTGATATTTCATTAAGTCTGGACAAGGCATCAGCAACGATGTTTTCAGGTCCAGAAAGGTAAACAATTTCTGTCGTAAACTGTGAAATAAAATCCAAGTTTCTTAATTGTCTGGGTGATGCTTTTTCAGGTCGTTGTGAAAATGCGTGAACTAGAGGTTTGTGGTCAGTTTTGATTATGAAATGTCGGGCCTCTAACATATGTCGAAAATATTTTATTGCCTGGTAAATTGCCAATAATTCTCTGTCATACGTGCTGTAACCTCTTTCACTTTTTGACAATTTGGAAGAGAAGAATCCCAGTGGTCTCCAGGTTCCGTTAAAATTTTGCTCTAGGATGGCTCCAATGGCTGTATCAGAAGCGTCTGTTACGAGAGCCAGGTTAAGGTCAGGAGCAGGGTGTGCGAGCATGGTGGCTTCACATAAACTTCTCTTGCATGCTTCAAAAGAATTTTCAGTCACTGGTGTCCATGGTATTATTGTTTTATCGTTCTTCTTAGAGTTACCTATGAGTGCATTTAGAGGAGCTTGTAGATGGGCTGCATGCGGTATGCAACGGCGATAATAGTTTATGACACCAATAAATCGTCTCAGCTCGCAGATTGTATCTGGCCTCGGGTAGTCTTTTACTGCATCAATACGGTCTGTAGGTGGACAACAACCATTTTCATTAATAATGTAACCAAGAAATCTTACCTCAGGTACACCAAAATGACATTTGTTGACATTTATGGTCAGGCCATAGTGTCGTAGGCGTTCAAAAACTATTTGCAAGTGCTCCCGATGTTGTTCAGCTGATTGTGACATGATTAAGATGTCATCAATATAACAGAATACGAACTCTAGTCCTCGAAAAACAGAATCCATAAAACGTTGAAATGTTTGCGTGGCGTTTCTTAGTCCAAAAGGCATGTACAAAAATTCCAAAAGTCCAAAAGGTGTACATACTGCAGTTTTTTGGATGTCTTCATCAGCCATAGGTACTTGATAATATGCCCTCACAAGGTCTAGGGTGGTGAAAATAGACTTACCGTAAAGATTCTCGGAAAAGTCATGAATGTGGGCTATAGGGTACCTGTCTGGTACTGTTTGCGAATTAAGTTTCCTATAGTCACCACAAACTCGCCAACCACCTGTTTTCTTGGCGACCATGTGTATAGGACTGGCCCAAGCACTTTTAGAAGGACGACAAATACCTTGTTCTATCAGAAAGTCCATTTCGGCTTTTGCAGCTTTAAGTTTATCTCCTGATAGGCGCCGTGGGCGACCAGGAACGGGTGAACCTGTAGTTTCGATGTGATGAACGACGATTGCTTCATCAGATGATTTTCGCAGTAGGGATGTTTTTGTGATGTCCTCGAATCCCTTAAGTAGGTCTGATGTCGCAGTATTCAATGTTGAAATTCCAAAATCTTTGGTTTGTAAAATGTCACCACGGCTAGACAATTTTGTAGTGTTATCGATAAGACATCGTTGTTTGAGATCAATGAGTAAATTAAAATTGACTAGAAAATCAGCTCCAATTATGGGTGTACGAACATCAGCAATTATGAACAACCATTTAAATTCACGACGAAGTCCAAGATCAAGTTTAAAAACACAATCTCCAAACGTTTTTATATCGGTTTGGTTTGCGGCTAGAAGTTCTATAGTTGACGGATTGACTGTTTGTTTAATCATAGATATGGGTACGACTGATACCGCTGATCCAGAGTCAATTAGAAAACGTGATTTGGTCGATTTGTCGTATAGATGTAAGCGATTCTCCAACAAGTTGTGTCCGCCGCTGTCGCCAACCATGTTGACTGACGACAGCCCTTTTAGTTTTCCGACTTGTAACGTGAACAATCGAGTTTACAATTTCGGGCTGCGTCCCCAAATTTGTGATGGAAATAACATAAACCATGTGAGTCTGCGTTTTGAGTACCTCGAGACCGGCTTCTTGACTTTGATAGATGTCGTTGATTGTGGTATTTGTTTTTACCCAATTCTTGTTGCAAACTGTCCACTTTCTCCGTTAATTCTTTAATAGCTTGACACATATCTGAAAAAGACATGCGTGGAGAAATGGCATCTACGGAAGTGGGCAATGTTGGCTGATGTTGTACCGCAGATACAGAATTGACAGTGTTGTTGTTGTTGGCATCAAACATTTTATCTGCTATTTTTGCTAGTTTTTCTAAGTCTTCCTCTTCCCACGCTGTTAGGAAAGGTCGCATTGTCTCTGGCATTTGTCCTAGAAATAAGGTCCGAATGATGGCTTCATTACCTTTTCCAGGTGCAAGACGCTTCATGTGTGATAGGACTGATGTTGGTTTCATGCCATTTGTTTCACCACCTTGAATGAGTCGTCGTGATTTTGATTCAGAAGATTCAGAAAATTTTGAAATTAGTCTGTCTTTAAGTGCAGAATACTTGTCGGTGTCAGGCGGTTTGGTGACAAGATCCTCCACTGATAAAAGAACGTCGTCCTCGAGTCGTACACTGACTACGTCAAATTTATCGGAATCAGAAGTAACTTCACATAAAGAAAATTATCTTTCGATTTGAGCAAACCACAAATCAGGATTTCGTTCGTTAAATTTCGGAATGTGAACTCTCTGTAGGTTAGACCGTGGGCCATCTTGTTGCTGTCCCCGAGACACTCGGAGTGAACTAAGGTCACGTTGTAGGTCTTGAACCTGTTGCAAAAGTTCATTCGTATTTGGGTCCGGCATAGTTATGCTGCTGCTTTCGAAAAATTCTGAATCCTCGCTACTGGCAGAGTCAATTTCCTTGTAACACCCTGGCTTTCGTTCTCTCAATTTTCGTGTTGAATCAACCATGAGTCACTAGAATGTTCCGCTATGTTGTTTGCATTTGAGGCAAACCGTTGAAAAATTGAAATTGTCGAAGTCATGCACAGCTTTGCACGCAGTCGTTGTTGTGAAATTCTAAGAACGTTGTGAAATTCTAAGAACGTTGTGAAGTTCACCTTGTTGACTTATAAGCTGACTACGCTTTGTTGCTCTGTAGTTCATAGACGGGGTCACCAATATAGCCGATTGTGTAAATAAAAGGCGTTGATTACACTTAACAACTATTTAAATAAACTTTATTTCATTTAAAACGAGTAATTAATATAAAAGGTTAATTTGCCACAACTGTGGTGTTGTATACTTCGCGAGGAACTAACTTCTGTTTTCTCCTTTGTTGACGACTTTCTGCCATGCCAGATTTTGCGTTATCTGCCGTCTGCTGAGGCGGTGTTGCCACAGATTTTTATATAGTTTTTTGATAATTTCTGAAGCAATATTTAACTAAACGAAGTCACCGTATTTAATTAAATGTTTCTTGCAAGACTATAGTATTAGAATTATACTATATTATAATATTGCTTACATACACGGCACTGAGCGACTCATTAATTTGTATGAATTTTCACAACATGCTGAGTAATTCAATGTAGATAAGATATTGTACGCTACATGGTATTTGTTATAATTTAGCTAATTGGGTGTTTGTGATATTAATTCGTAATAATAATAAATAAAATAGCGTAATTATATATACTATCAAATCTATTTATGTGAAAATTAGTAATTGAAATAATACTGAAAAGATTGTTAAATGTAGACATGGTTTTGCAGGAGCATTATATATACATTTTCATTCACAAAATTCCGCAGATTTCAGATATTTATATACTGCTTTTGCATTGGAATTTTATAATTTGACTAATACATTGCAATTAGCCTGGATTATATTTTGTATTCATTAGATTTTTAGCTATGAATTGAAATTGAAATGCCCTCAAATTAAAATTAAAATGTTTCAAAACAAAATCAAAGTAAATAATATTTATTTAATTAAATATACCTACAGAATTGTGTTGCTTTTTTCTCTTATCTTCATTACTAAACATTTAAAGTCAGCTTAAGAACATAGTTTAATGATAAATATTTTCTTTTAATAGATAAATATTTTCCATAATTTTTAGTAGTTTTGTTGGCATTAACTTCATTAAAAAGAATAAACAGACAAAAAAAAAATATAAATTAATATAAGAATTATATAATAGTTTTAAAAAATTTATCTGATTAGCATATAGAGTAGTGTACCTAATAGTAGTAATGAAAAAAATTATTAATCAGAAAAATTAGTCACTAAATTGAATTTGGTAGTTTTTGCAGTGAGAATAGTATTAAAATATTAACGAAGGACAGCCCCAAATAGTGCTTTTTCCAAAACTCACCAGTTTGTTTATATCCAGTGGGGAATGAAAAATTGGTTTGTTTACATCCAGTGGGGAAAAAATGGCCAGCAATACAAGTGTATTCTGTGAAAGTATAAGTAAGTTTCATTTTTCATTTTCTCTGGACGTGTGCACATGAGATTACCATGTATTCCCAGCAGGAAATTTGTTGTGAAAATGTAAAATATATTTTGTAAAATACCAAATCTTATTACTATCCCCAAACATCATATCATACGTTTGAAGACATATATATATATATATATATATATATATATATATATATATATATATATATATATATATATATATATATATATATATATATATATATATATATATATATATATATATATATATATATATATATATATATATATATATATATATATGGCGACACCACTACCCTCACCCAGTTGTCGGGTACGCCAACGCAAGCAGGCACCAGTTCCGCGCGCCATATATTAACACGCTGTCGCTGTCGCACAGCGTGTTTATGGGCAAGCGGAACTAGCCTGTGTTGGCTGCTGAACAACACACTTCGTGTTTCCGGCCTTTCATTCAACCCTCTTTCGTTTTCTGTGCTGAAGCTGTGGTGACGTTTTATAGAGCGTTTTGTGCAATTAAAAGTTATATTAATTACTGGACTTAACACAATCTCTAGAAATTTGCAGAAACGTATTTTATCATATATTATATATACGATATAACAAATAAATTTGCAGGAACGTATTTTATCATATATTATATATATGAATAACAAATATTACTGTTTTTTATTGGCAACGCAACGTTGAGCACGCGAGCAGCCAAATTGATGACCCCGACGTGATCGTAAACACATACGCGCCCCATACAGAGGGGTATAACACATACGCACATGATGCTCCACTCGCCAACGGCCTCAGGACCGACGCCGCTGGCACCACCGGAGCAGCCGCCGACTCAAGCAACGTACGCTCCGCATCAGCAGCTACAACCACCGCACGTGCATGCGCACGCACAGCTGGCTATGCCAACGCCATTGCCGCTACCGACACACCCGCCGCCACCCCGTGCAGGGGAACCTGGGTGACACGCCCCCTTTTCGTCGCCGCCAGCGATCGAGGCGGTGAACAGCTGCCGGCTCCCACCTTTCTGGAGGAGTAACCCCGATCTGTGGTTTTATCAGATCGAGGCCGCGTTCCAGATCCACCATGTGCGCAACGACAACAGCCGTTACAATTTAGTAGTTGCGGCGCTCGACCCGGAGACCATTTCCATGTACTCCGCACAGTGCCGCCCGTGGGGAAGTATGAGGCGCTGAAGGCAGCCATACTAAATCACCACACCGACTCGGCGGATCGACAGCTCCACAAGCTACTCACCCAACTCGAGCTGGGTGACAGGAAGCCGTCTCAACTCCTGCGGCAGATGCGCTCCTTGGCAGGTGACAGGGCCACGTATGACGTCATCCGAGTGAAGTGGCTCGATATGATACCGCCCTCAACGCGACGGCTTCTCAAAATTCTGAAGGGTACCAGCCCGGAGGAGCTCGCAGAGGCAGCTGACGAGCTGGTCGACAATGGACCTACAGTGGCGGCTACGTCACCTCCACTCTCGTCTTCGAGACCCCGCTCTCCATTCGCGAACAGATCGTCGCACGATTCAACGGGTAACTCCGTGCACGCAGAGCTTGCCGCGCTGCGCCAGTCAGTGGCACAGCTCGTGGCGCTAACGCGGGAGAATCAGGAGCTGCTGCGCAAGATAACGCCCCCACTTCATATATAATCGTTTAAAAATCGTTGTCCATTTCGCGAGCCCTTTGCGGACCGGCGACTTATGGCTTACGGACCGGCACCGGTCCGCGGACCACCACTTTGACGAGCACTGATGTAGATTATTTGGTTCGGTTAGTATATTATCACATTAGTGCTATAAAAAAATAATATTCATATTGCGTATCCATATTGCACCCACTAAGTAATTGGTACTAAAAATTATCTACATGATAAAATATTCACAAGTGTGAAATACAAAAAATCTTATTTTTAAAATTGGGTTCAGTTGCAACTCTATTAAAAAATTTTAGGACAAAGTAAATTCGAATTCTAATAAAAAGAGCTGACATGAGAGTGGTTGTGCAATTGTTGCAACAAATAAAGGGTTCTATATCTAACACTTGCTCAAAAACTAATTGGCTAATTCCATTTCTATGGCAAACCTCTTTAAAATGTGTAGGAAATTGTTCCTCTAATTTATCTATGTATGCAATGAATGTTGGTGGAGGCTTCACAAGGTTATAATTATCAATTTGCTTTTCTATTGTGAAGAGGAACTCGTCTGAAACTTTTTCATCCCCAGAAAAAATTAGGGGCTCTAAGCAATTGTGGGATTTGTACAGCTTTATATAAACATAAGCGAAAGCATTTCTATGCATAAAGATTGATTCATTAATGTTGTCATCAAACTGAACGGAGTTAAAACTAATATCCTGGATGTTAGGAATATCTTGGGAACTTTGTCTTGACTTAAGTTTTGATGACACATATTTTGTAAAGCGGAGAAAACCATTGGATCATAATTAAAATCTGAAACTGGCTCACAAATGCCCTTCACCACTATATCTACATATTGTAGACACCAACGCTTTTGAAATATGCCTAAAAATGCATGAGGCGTAATTCTAACAGAATTCCCTCCCCCTCTCCTAATATCACCAAAAAAGTTCTCCAACTTATCTTGGCACAGATTTCTGGTCATTATATATTCAAAGCCTTTTTGTGAAATAAATTTCCACAGTATAATTAAGCTTTTAATATTTAATAACCAATTAATATTTAATCACTCTCAATCATTACTTCACTCTACAAAATATTAAATGCTTTAGTTTCCGATTAAGCCACTGGACGCCAGAATCGAAAATGGTAAAATTTTTCTATGAGCTCGACCTGGGTTGCCCATTACGATTATTTTTCTTAATTGGTTGTTAAGAATTTTTTATTTTATTGTGATATTTAATTGTTTGATTTATAGCCGATTGTGTAAATAAAAGGCGCTGATTACACTTAACAACTATTTAAATAAACTTTATTTCATTTAAAACGAGTAATTAATATAAAAGGTTAATTTGCCACAACTGTGGTGTTGTATACTTCGCGAGGAACTAACTTCTGTTTTCTCCTTTGTTGACGACTTTCTGCCATGCCAGATTTTGCGTTATCTGCCGTCTGCTGAGGCGGTGTTGCCACATGCACTCCCCCTCCAGTGATACAGTCACGATCATCCTGAAAAGAAACTCTCTGTGGTGATGGAGTTACCGGAGAAGTTGGAATGGGCTGCAATGTAAAGTTCGTGGTTCCCTGTTGAGTTACTGTTGCATTTGAATCTTCAAGATGGAATACGGGTTTCAAACGATCAGCAGAAATATTTACGTCTTTGTCTTTTATACGTATGGTGAATAAACGATCTGATATTCGCTTGACTACTTCGAAAGGTCCAGTGTAAGGCGGTTGAAGTGGATTACGCATTGCATCAGTCCTCAGAAATACATGTGAGCAGGTTTCAAGTCCTTTCAATGTGAACATTTTTCTTTTAGAGTGATGAGCAGTTGGTGTAGGTCGTAGTATTCTAAAGTGTTCTTGTAGTTTTTGAAGAAACTCTGACTAATTAATTTGCGTATTGTTTTCAGTGAAAAATTCATTAGGCAAACGCAAGTGCCCACCGTAGAGTAAGTCAGATGATGCTCTAAGATCATCTTTGAATGCTGTCCTGAGACCAAGAAGAACGGAAGGCAATATGTCAACCCATGAGACATTAGGGTGGCACATTAAAGATGCCTTAAACGATCTGTGCCATCGTTCTACCATACCGTTTGACTGTGGGTGATATGCTGTTGTCCGAGTTCGTTTGGCTCCAATGAGTACCGCAAGTGATTTGAAAAGGTTTGATTCAAATTGTGTACCTTGGTCGGTTGTAATGATTTTTGGACAACCAAATCTCGATACCCAAGTTGACCAAAATTCATTAGCCACGGTCTGGGCAGACATTTCTTTGAGTGGCACTGCTTCAGGCCATCTGGAAAATCGATCAATCATCGTCAGACAGTATCTGTAGCCCTGTACTAGGGGCATCACAACAATGTCTAAGTGTACATGATCGAAACGGTTATCAGGAACATCAATTTTGTTTGGCGTGAAGCGATTGTGCCGGGTGATTTTTGCTTGTTGACAATGCTGACAGTTTCGGCACCAGTTGATGATATCATTTTTAATTCCAGGCCAGATGTATTTAACACGTACTTGTTGTAGAGTCGCTCGGCCGCTAGGGTGAGAAAGTCCGTGAACAAAGTTGAATATCTGCTTGCGTAGTGAGTTCGGGATGTACGGTCGCACATGTGTAGTTGAAATGTCACAATATATCGACGAAGTATCAAAATGAATAATTTGCAGTTGCAAAGAATTTTCGCCTTCAAGTATAGTTCTCAACTCTTCGTCTTCCTCCTGAGCAGATTGGATGTCCTCTGTGGAAATGTTCGTTGGCATTGATATTTCATTAAGTCTGGACAAGGCATCAGCAACGATGTTTTCAGGTCCAGAAAGGTAAACAATTTCTGTCGTAAACTGTGAAATAAAATCCAAGTTTCTTAATTGTCTGGGTGATGCTTTTTCAGGTCGTTGTGAAAATGCGTGAACTAGAGGTTTGTGGTCAGTTTTGATTATGAAATGTCGGGCCTCTAACATATGTCGAAAATATTTTATTGCCTGGTAAATTGCCAATAATTCTCTGTCATACGTGCTGTAACCTCTTTCACTTTTTGACAATTTGGAAGAGAAGAATCCCAGTGGTCTCCAGGTTCCGTTAAAATTTTGCTCTAGGATGGCTCCAATGGCTGTATCAGAAGCGTCTGTTACGAGAGCCAGGTTAAGGTCAGGAGCAGGGTGTGCGAGCATGGTGGCTTCACATAAACTTCTCTTGCATGCTTCAAAAGAATTTTCAGTCACTGGTGTCCATGGTATTATTGTTTTATCGTTCTTCTTAGAGTTACCTATGAGTGCATTTAGAGGAGCTTGTAGATGGGCTGCATGCGGTATGCAACGGCGATAATAGTTTATGACACCAATAAATCGTCTCAGCTCGCAGATTGTATCTGGCCTCGGGTAGTCTTTTACTGCATCAATACGGTCTGTAGGTGGACAACAACCATTTTCATTAATAATGTAACCAAGAAATCTTACCTCAGGTACACCAAAATGACATTTGTTGACATTTATGGTCAGGCCATAGTGTCGTAGGCGTTCAAAAACTATTTGCAAGTGCTCCCGATGTTGTTCAGCTGATTGTGACATGATTAAGATGTCATCAATATAACAGAATACGAACTCTAGTCCTCGAAAAACAGAATCCATAAAACGTTGAAATGTTTGCGTGGCGTTTCTTAGTCCAAAAGGCATGTACAAAAATTCCAAAAGTCCAAAAGGTGTACATACTGCAGTTTTTTGGATGTCTTCATCAGCCATAGGTACTTGATAATATGCCCTCACAAGGTCTAGGGTGGTGAAAATAGACTTACCGTAAAGATTCTCGGAAAAGTCATGAATGTGGGCTATAGGGTACCTGTCTGGTACTGTTTGCGAATTAAGTTTCCTATAGTCACCACAAACTCGCCAACCACCTGTTTTCTTGGCGACCATGTGTATAGGACTGGCCCAAGCACTTTTAGAAGGACGACAAATACCTTGTTCTATCAGAAAGTCCATTTCGGCTTTTGCAGCTTTAAGTTTATCTCCTGATAGGCGCCGTGGGCGACCAGGAACGGGTGAACCTGTAGTTTCGATGTGATGAACGACGATTGCTTCATCAGATGATTTTCGCAGTAGGGATGTTTTTGTGATGTCCTCGAATCCCTTAAGTAGGTCTGATGTCGCAGTATTCAATGTTGAAATTCCAAAATCTTTGGTTTGTAAAATGTCACCACGGCTAGACAATTTTGTAGTGTTATCGATAAGACATCGTTGTTTGAGATCAATGAGTAAATTAAAATTGACTAGAAAATCAGCTCCAATTATGGGTGTACGAACATCAGCAATTATGAACAACCATTTAAATTCACGACGAAGTCCAAGATCAAGTTTAAAAACACAATCTCCAAACGTTTTTATATCGGTTTGGTTTGCGGCTAGAAGTTCTATAGTTGACGGATTGACTGTTTGTTTAATCATAGATATGGGTACGACTGATACCGCTGATCCAGAGTCAATTAGAAAACGTGATTTGGTCGATTTGTCGTATAGATGTAAGCGATTCTCCAACAAGTTGTGTCCGCCGCTGTCGCCAACCATGTTGACTGACGACAGCCCTTTTAGTTTTCCGACTTGTAACGTGAACAATCGAGTTTACAATTTCGGGCTGCGTCCCCAAATTTGTGATGGAAATAACATAAACCATGTGAGTCTGCGTTTTGAGTACCTCGAGACCGGCTTCTTGACTTTGATAGATGTCGTTGATTGTGGTATTTGTTTTTACCCAATTCTTGTTGCAAACTGTCCACTTTCTCCGTTAATTCTTTAATAGCTTGACACATATCTGAAAAAGACATGCGTGGAGAAATGGCATCTACGGAAGTGGGCAATGTTGGCTGATGTTGTACCGCAGATACAGAATTGACAGTGTTGTTGTTGTTGGCATCAAACATTTTATCTGCTATTTTTGCTAGTTTTTCTAAGTCTTCCTCTTCCCACGCTGTTAGGAAAGGTCGCATTGTCTCTGGCATTTGTCCTAGAAATAAGGTCCGAATGATGGCTTCATTACCTTTTCCAGGTGCAAGACGCTTCATGTGTGATAGGACTGATGTTGGTTTCATGCCATTTGTTTCACCACCTTGAATGAGTCGTCGTGATTTTGATTCAGAAGATTCAGAAAATTTTGAAATTAGTCTGTCTTTAAGTGCAGAATACTTGTCGGTGTCAGGCGGTTTGGTGACAAGATCCTCCACTGATAAAAGAACGTCGTCCTCGAGTCGTACACTGACTACGTCAAATTTATCGGAATCAGAAGTAACTTCACATAAAGAAAATTATCTTTCGATTTGAGCAAACCACAAATCAGGATTTCGTTCGTTAAATTTCGGAATGTGAACTCTCTGTAGGTTAGACCGTGGGCCATCTTGTTGCTGTCCCCGAGACACTCGGAGTGAACTAAGGTCACGTTGTAGGTCTTGAACCTGTTGCAAAAGTTCATTCGTATTTGGGTCCGGCATAGTTATGCTGCTGCTTTCGAAAAATTCTGAATCCTCGCTACTGGCAGAGTCAATTTCCTTGTAACACCCTGGCTTTCGTTCTCTCAATTTTCGTGTTGAATCAACCATGAGTCACTAGAATGTTCCGCGATGTTGTTTGCATTTGAGGCAAACCGTTGAAAAATTGAAATTGTCGAAGTCATGCACAGCTTTGCACGCAGTCGTTGTTGTGAAATTCTAAGAACGTTGTGAAATTCTAAGAACGTTGTGAAATTCACCTTGTTGACTTATAAGCTGACTACGCTTTGTTGCTCTGTAGTTCATAGACGGGGTCACCAATATAGCCGATTGTGTAAATAAAAGGCGTTGATTACACTTAACAACTATTTAAATAAACTTTATTTCATTTAAAACGAGTAATTAATATAAAAGGTTAATTTGCCACAACTGTGGTGTTGTATACTTCGCGAGGAACTAACTTCTGTTTTCTCCTTTGTTGACGACTTTCTGCCATGCCAGATTTTGCGTTATCTGCCGTCTGCTGAGGCGGTGTTGCCACAGATTTTTATATAGTTTTTTGATAATTTCTGAAGCAATATTTAACTAAACGAAGTCACCGTATTTAATTAAATGTTTCTTGCAAGACTATAGTATTAGAATTATACTATATTATAATATTGCTTACATACACGGCACTGAGCGACTCATTAATTTGTATGAATTTTCACAACATGCTGAGTAATTCAATGTAGATAAGATATTGTACGCTACATGGTATTTGTTATAATTTAGCTAATTGGCTGTTTGTGATATTAATTCGTAATAATAATAAATAAAATAGCGTAATTATATATACTATCAAATCTATTTATGTGAAAATTAGTAATTGAAATAATACTGAAAAGATTGTTAAATGTAGACATGGTTTTGCAGGAGCATTATATATACATTTTCATTCACAAAATTCCGCAGATTTCAGATATTTATATACTGCTTTTGCATTGGAATTTTATAATTTGACTAATACATTGCAATTAGCCTGGATTATATTTTGTATTCATTAGATTTTTAGCTATGAATTGAAATTGAAATGCCCTCAAATTAAAATTAAAATGTTTCAAAACAAAATCAAAGTAAATAATATTTATTTAATTAAATAAAATTTTGGGTTATTATGTACAGCAGAATGGAGTCCCAGCTGTCGGTGCTCACTCCTAGACCTTGTAGAGTCATGATGCACTCCTTGGTAGTGTCGTGGAGGAACTTAATCGCTGATGCCTGATCGTTGTTGATTGTCGGTTGGGAGAGCAGTCTGCTTAACGTTGCGTTTATCAGCAGCCGAGGGTTTTCATATCGATCCTTCACCACCGCCCATGCAGCCTCGTAATCATTTGCCGATGCTGTGAAGTGCCGAATTAGTCCTTCCGCCTGACCGGATAAGCTGGACTTCAAGAACCACATCTTTTGGCAAGCTGGAATTGGTTGTTTGTCGACCAACTCCATAAATAGATCGTGGAACTGCCTCCACTTGTGGTAGCTGCCATCGAATTTTGGTAGTTCAACCTTGGGAAGTTTTAGACCTGATGTCGTCATATTGGCTGTTTGCCTGTTGACTGCTGTTGGAGAGGCTTGCATAATTGATGCCGCTGATTCTCGAGCCATATCTTGGAGCTGCACAATCTGTGCAGTGATTGCTTGCTCAATCTGGGCAAAACCCTCGAAGTCGTATGAGCTGGGCTCATCAGATAACCAGATCCTTTGGTGCAGGTCCTGGGCAGATTTCCAATGCGTTTCTACTGTCTTCGCCTGCATTGCATAATAGTGCGACGTTTGTTGTATCACACTATTAAGCACTTGGCTAAGTAGTTTGCTAGCTGTGTCTATTGACTTCTTTTGTTTGTCAATTAGTGAGCATAGCTGACTTGACGGACTTCTGGGGGCAGCTATCATGGTGCTTGATTCGCTTTGTCTGGTGGCTGGCTGCGGCGACCGTACTGTTTTGAGTACCTCCGGTGCAGCCTTTGAGGTTGATGCTGCCTGGAGACGTTTGATGGCCTGTACTGCTCTGTCCATCTCATCGCGTGCTTCTCGGTATTTCGTGCGAATGGCAGTGTGTAAATCCTTCACGAAATATGGGTGGTCGACTTCCTTGCCATGTTGGTCGCGGATGGTATTGTCGAGTTTGTCAAACTGTACCCACAATCCATCCAGCTCCTTGGCTTTTGTTGTTATGATATCTATTGTTCTGCGCTCTTGTGGCGCCTTCTTGTAATTGGCTATAGCTTTTTGTAGAGCCAGTGCAAGTTCATCTTGCCTCAATGATAGTTCATCCATTCCCATGATGCTGACGTATCGTGTTTTTGAATGCTATGTGCAGGATTCGTTGTTGTCGTCTGCTGGTTACCGGCTAATGCTGACTTGATTGTTGTCGTCTGCTGGTTACAGGACACTTGATAGTTTGATGATGTATATGATGTCTGAAGTCTTCTGCAGGTTACTAGCTTAGGACTTGATTGATGAATGTGGATACTACCTGGTAGCTGTTTGCTGCCTACTGAAGGATGTTTCAATGATCAGTGGATCGATGGATACTTGGCACTTGAACCAGTTATCCTTTCCGTCTGATACTCAGAAGGTTGCAAACGTCGGGGTCACCAAAATGTTAAACTAAATTTAACAGCTGAATTTCAACAACGGTTCTTGTACCGAGTTGATTATAAAGTTGATACCAGGCACGTAAACCTTGGTATCGTTGAAAAAGGACCTAATGTCAACAGCGGTGCTTGTACCGAGTTGATGGTGGGTTTGACAACAGGCACATAAACCTTGGTGTCGGAGAAGGAGAATCAATCAATGTTAAGTTAAAATGAAAAGACTCACAGTTAACTCTTACTGATTGACTGACTTTTGGATGTGCCAATCGAGGGTATTTATTCATTTTCTATATACATATATTACATATAATTTGGCTATACATATTAGGTATTATTGAATTGACAGCATAACCATGAAATGTGCATTATTGACAAATTTGCAAGCTGGCCTTGAATTGAGTTTCTCAGCGTATTGCACTTGATATCATGTTTCATCCAGTGCAATGCCTTCGCTGATGTAGTATATATTGGAGTTTTTGTCAACAATGCAAATTCCATCGTTAAGCTGGCAAGGTTTGCTTAACACAAGCCTAATTGTATGCAAAAGAAGATGTTATGCATTAAAAGTGTGAATGTTACATACCTCCCAATGAGGTTTGCACATCAACTGTTAATGCAATTAACAATACCTACAGAATTGTGTTGCTTTTTTCTCTTATCTTCATTACTAAACATTTAAAGTCAGCTTAAGAACATAGTTTAATGATAAATATTTTCTTTTAATAGATAAATATTTTCTATAATTTTTAGTAGTTTTGTTGGCATTAACTTCATTAAAAAGAATAAACAGACAAAAAAAAAATATAAATTAATATAAGAATTATATAATAGTTTTAAAAAATTTATCTGATTAGCATATAGAGTAGTGTACCTAATAGTAGTAATGAAAAAAATTATTAATCAGAAAAATTAGTCACTAAATTGAATTTGGTAGTTTTTGCAGTGAGAATAGTATTAAAATATTAACGAAGGACAGCCCCAAATAGTGCTTTTTCCAAAACTCACCAGTTTGTTTATATCCAGTGGGGAATGAAAAATTGGTTTGTTTACATCCAGTGGGGAAAAAATGGCCAGCAATACAAGTGTATTCTGTGAAAGTATAAGTAAGTTTCATTTTTCATTTTCTCTGGACGTGTGCACATGAGATTACCATGTATTCCCAGCAGGAAATTTGTTGTGAAAATGTAAAATATATTTTGTAAAATACCAAATCTTATTACTATCCCCAAACATCATATCATACGTTTGAAGATATATATATATATATATATATATATATATATATATATATATAAATATATATAT
This sequence comes from Clusia tigrina, assembly GCA_920105625.2. Taxonomy (NCBI): domain Eukaryota; kingdom Metazoa; phylum Arthropoda; class Insecta; order Diptera; family Clusiidae; genus Clusia; species Clusia tigrina. The sequence goes on along the minus strand of OV050031.1, from coordinate 152,279,983 downwards.
ATATATAAATATATATATATATATATATATATATATATATATATATATATATATATATATATATATATATATATATATATATATATATATATATATATATATATATATATATATATATATATATATATATATATATATATATATATATATATATATATATATATATATATATATATATATATATATATATATATATATATATGGCGACACCACTACCCTCACCCAGTTGTCGGGTACGCCAACGCAAGCAGGCACTAGTTCCCCGCGCCATATATTAACACACTGTCTCTCTCGCACAACGTGTTTATGGGCAAGCGGAACTAGCCTGTGTTGGCTGCTGAACAACACACTTCGTGTTTCCGGCCTTTCATTCAACCCTCTTTCGTTTTCTGTGCTGAAGCTGTGGTGACGTTTTATAGAGCGTTTTGTGCAATTAAAAGTTATATTAATTACTGGACTTAACACAATCTCTAGAAATTTGCGGAAACGTATTTTATCATATATTATATATACGATATAACAAATAAATTTGCAGGAACATATTTTATCATATATTATATATATGAATAACAAATATTACTGTTTTTTATTGGCAACGCATCGTTGAGCACGCGAGCAGCCAAATTGATGACCCCGACGTGATCGTAAACACATACGCGCCCCATACAGAGGGGTATAAAACATACTCACATGATGCTCCACTCGCCAGCGGCCTCAGGACCGACGCCGCTGGCACCACCGGAGCAGCCACCGACTCAAGCAACGTACGCTCCGCATCAGCAGCTACAACCACCGCACGTGCATGCGCACGCACAGCTGGCTATGCCAACGCCATTGCCGCTACCGACACACCCGCCGCCACCCCGTGCAGGGGAACCTGGGTGACACGCCCCCTTTTCGTCGCCGCCAGCGATCGAGGCGGTGAACAGCTGCCGGCTCCCACCTTTCTGGAGGAGTAACCCCGATCTGTGGTTTTATCAGATCGAGGCCGCGTTCCAGATCCACCATGTGCGCAACGACAACAGCCGTTACAATTTAGTAGTTGCGGCGCTCGACCCGGAGACCATTTCCATGTACTCCGCACAGTGCCGCCCGTGGGGAAGTATGAGGCGCTGAAGGCAGCCATACTAAATCGCCACACCGACTCGGCGGATCGACAGCTCCACAAGCTACTCACCCAACTCGAGCTGGGTGACAGGAAGCCGTCTCAACTCCTGCGGCAGATGCGCTCCTTGGCAGGTGACAGGGCCACGTATGACGTCATCCGAGTGAAGTGGCTCGATATGATACCGCCCTCAACGCGACCGCTTCTCAAAATTCTGAAGGGTACCAGCCCGGAGGAGCTCGCAGAGGCAGCTGACGAGTTGGTCGACAATGGACCTACAGTGGCGGCTACGTCACCTCCACTCTCGTCTTCGAGACCCCGCTCTCCATTCGCGAACAGATCGTCGCACGATTCAACGGGTAACTCCGTGCACGCAGAGCTTGCCGCGCTGCGCCAGTCAGTGGCACAGCTCGTGGCGCTAACGCGGGAGAATCAGGAGCTGCTGCGCAAGATAACGCCCCCACTTCATATATAATCGTTTAAAAATCGTTGTCCATTTCGCGAGCCCTTTGCGGACCGGCGACTTATGGCTTACGGACCGGCACCGGTCCGCGGACCACCACTTTGACGAGCACTGATGTAGATTATTTGGTTCGGTTAGTATATTATCACATTAGTGCTATAAAAAATAATATTCATATTGCGTATCCATATTGCACCCACTAAGTAATTGGTACTAAAAATTATCTACATGATAAAATATTCACAAGTGTGAAATACAAAAAATCTTATTTTTAAAATTGGGTTCAGTTGCAACTCTATTAAAAAATTTTAGGACAAAGTAAATTCGAATTCTAATAATAAGAGCTGACATGAGAGTGGTTGTGCAATTGTTGCAACAAATAAAGGGTTCTATATCTAACACTTGCTCAAAAACTAATTGGCTAACTCCATTTCTATGGCAAACCTCTTTAAAATGTGTAGGAAATTGTTCCTCTAATTTATCTATGTATGCAATGAATGTTGGTGGAGGCTTCACAAGGTTATAATTATCAATTTGCTTTTCTATTGTGAAGAGGAACTCGTCTGAAACTTTTTCATCCCCAGAAAAAATTAGGGGCTCTAAGCAATTGTGGGATTTGTACAGCTTTATATAAACATAAGCGAAAGCATTTCTATGCATAAAGATTGATTCATTAATGTTGTCATCAAACTGAACGGAGTTAAAACTAATATCCTGGATGTTAGGAATATCTTGGGAACTTTGTCTTGACTTAAGTTTTGATGACACATATTTTGTAAAGCGGAGAAAACCATTGGATCATAATTAAAATCTGAAACTGGCTCACAAATGCCCTTCACCACTATATCTACATATTGTAGACCCCAACGCTTTTGAAATATGCCTAAAAATGCATGAGGCGTAATTCTAACAGAATTCCCTCCCCCTCTCCTAATATCACCAAAAAAGTTCTCCAACTTATCTTGGCACAGATTTCTGGTCATTATATATTCAAAGCCTTTTTGTGAAATAAATTTCCACAGTATAATTAAGCTTTTAATATTTAATAACCAATTAATATTTAATCACTCTCAATCATTACTTCACTCTACAAAATATTAAATGCTTTAGTTTCCGATTAATCCACTGGACGCCAGAATCGAAAATGGTAAACTTTTTCTATGAGCTCGACCTGGGTTGCCCATTGCGATTATTTTTCTTAATTGGTTGTTAAGAATTTTTTATTTTATTGTGATATTCAATTGTTTGATTTTTATATAGTTTTTTGATAATTTCTGAAGCAATATTTAACTAAACGAAGTCACCGTATTTAATATAATGTTTCTTGCAAGACTATAGTATTAGAATTATACTATATTATAATATTGCTTACATACACGGCACTGAGCGACTCATTAATTTGTATGAATTTTCACAACATGCTGAGTAATTCAATGTAGATAAGATATTGTACGCTACATGGTATTTGTTATAATTTAGCTAATTGGGTGTTTGTGATATTAATTCGTAATAATAATAAATAAAATAGCGTAATTATATATACTATCAAATCTATTTATGTGAAAATTAGTAATTGAAATAATACTGAAAAGATTGTTAAATGTAGACATGCTTTTGCAGGAGCATTATATATACATTTTCATTCACAAAATTCCGCAGATTTCATATACTTATATACTGCTTTTGCATTGGAATTTTATAATTTGACTAATACATTGCAATTAGCCTGGATTATATTTTGTATTCATTAGATTTTTAGCTATGAATTGAAATTAAAATGCCCTCAAATTAAAATTAAAATGTTTCAAAACAAAATCAAAGTAAATAATATTTATTTAATTAAATATACCTACAGAATTGTGTTGCTTTTTTCTCTTATCTTCATTACTAAACATTTAAAGTCAGCTTAAGAACATAGTTTAATGATAAATATTTTCTTTTAATAGATAAATATTTTCTATAATTTTTAGTAGTTTTGTTGGCATTAACTTCATTAAAAAGAATAAACAGACAAAAAATATAAATTAATATAAGAATTATATAATAGTTTTAAAAAATTTATCTGATTAGCATATAGAGTAGTGTACCTAATAGTAGTCATGAAAAAAATTATTAATCAGAAAAATTATTCACTAAATTGAATTTGGTAGTTTTTGGAGTGAGAATAGTATTAAAATATTAACGAAGGACAGTCCCAAATAGTGCTTTTTCCAAAACTCACCAGTTTGTTTATATCCAGTGGGGAATGAAAAATTGGTTTGTTTACATCCAGTTGGGAAAAAATGGCCAGCAATACAAGTGTATTCTGTGAAAGTATAAGTAAGTTTCATTTTTCATTTTCTCTGGACGTGTGCACATGAGATTACCATGTATTCCCAGTGTAGGGGTATTCTACGTGTGTAGTAAGAGTTGATTGAACATCAACTGCGTTGGCCTTGCAAGATCGGCTTACGCATCGATTGCAGATTTCACACAACGTATGAATGCAATTATATGTATGTATGAACCTAGTGCAAAGCGGAATGTCGCCCTCAGCAGAGTTTTTGACCGGCAGAGTGTGCCGTTGGCCAAGCTACTTGTTTGTGCTGTTCTGTGACTATGCCTAGTCCAGAGCACGAGAGAAGAAATAAGAATTCTAATGCAGGATTGCAGTTCTAGAGGTTCAGATTAATTCTGGTTTATTTGGTGGCTCGCTGGCCTTTTTATATTATTCAATTCTTATTGTTTTCTTATTCTAACTAATATAAAATGTATCTATCTTATTTACACTAGTTACAAATCATATTCCCGAAATTTGTCTCAAGTATCGGATTACCGATATTATTCATTGACGAATCATCGTCTTTGTTTATGTTAATTATTTTGAGTGCAAGTACAGGGCTAAAAGTCACTGCACTGTCTAACATGCATGCGCTGCAATATATGCAGTGTGCGTTATTTCACCCCCAAAACGCTGGCCTAGCGTATTTGGACATTGAGTGCAATTGCGCACGCTGCGCTATTGTCAGTTTGTTTGCATATGCGACTTGCTGCTGTGCTTATGACGATGTGTGGTCGTCAGTGTACACTTGTATGGTACACTACACCCTCACCCTTAAGAGAAAAATTAGGGGTGTTAGCAAATAATTTTTCTGGAAATATGGTTTGCGTTGTATTACAATTGTCTTATGTTAGATGATTTACATATTAATTGTTTCTTATTATTAATGTTACATAGTAGCGTTTTAAAATTACAAATTATGCAGTTTACATATTTTTATGATTATTAATTACATTGTTTTGCTTATATATTGTGATAGTTTTAATTATAAATCTTATTGTTTAAATTACATTTTATGGTTTATAAATTTAAATTACATTACTTTGGTTACCTTATGGTTTTCAATTATATAGTTGTAAGTTAAAGTGAAGTAAGGAATCCATTTATCCCATTCGTCGTCGTTTGTCGATGTCAGTAGGAATTCGTTCAAATCTCTGTGGTTGCGTTCTAATGAACCTATTGTTTCGTGCTGGTACGTTGTCGAAAATTTTTATTGTATTTTCAGCAGTGCACATATGTTTGCCATTAGCTCGTTTGTAAATTCTGTCCCGTTGTCAGATTTAAGTATTTTTAAGTATCCGTATTTTAGAATGAATTGTTCAACGAGTGTCTTGGCTGTTGTGTGTGCATCTTTTGTTATCATTTGGTGTGCGATTACAAATTTTGTCAGCTCGCACTGCATGGTCAGTTTTCATTTAAAATTTTAAGTGGTCCCACGGAGTCGATGAATATTACTTCAAAGCTGTTATTAGGGGTGTCTGTTATTGTAAGTGGTTCTTTTGTGTGTGTTGTTTGTTTGTGTCGCACACATAAGTCATAGTTCGTAATCAATTCTTTTACCACTTTATTCATATTTTTTCTATCTGTTTTAATTTATTTACCTATTTTTTTATTTTTTTATTTTTTATCAGGATTTTTCTAATTGTTAAATGACCTCCATGTGGTGCATTATGATACTCATCTATCAGTTTATATTCATTTAAATTCTCTTTCTGGGGCGGCATATGTCATAATTTTTAATTTGAGGATTTTCATTCATTATTTTTATTTGCGGATTCATTTCTTTAAATTCTTCTTTGGCACATATTTTAAATATTTCATCATTGTTTGCTATATATATGAATTTAGCTTATTCATTATCTTTTCTTTCTTCGTTTTGGATATCAATTTCCTCAGAATCGAGTCTAGTCTCGCTGATTTATCATTGATTCCTGCATGCTTTATATCTTCATTATTCCTTCTTGATATCAGTTTCTTCAGTATCGAATCTTGTTTCGCTGATTTATCACTGTATCTTTTATTTATATTTGATGATAGCTTCTTCTGGTTCGAATCTTGATTCGCCGAATTATCACTACATCCCACGTGGATTTCTTTATACCCAATTTTTCTTGTGCACTTTCTTTTCTTTCATTTGCCATTATTAATTCTTTTATTTCCTCTTATATTTGACGTCATTTATAGATGTGCAATCCCAAATTTTGAAGTTGATCAGACTTCTGCCGAGATATACAGTTCTCTATTTCCTCTCTTAACTTTTACGCTTTAGACATGCCCCTTGTAATTATTAGCGATTTTCATCAATATTCATTGGTATCATATTCTTGAGTATGCTGGAGTTTAATTGTATTTTTGATAACGCGTCTTTGTTCGAATTCATTTTATCCTTTTTTTTTATAGTATGTTAAAATCAAAATGGTATTTTATCATTGTTAAAAGTGATACTAATGGTTAGTTGCAACTATAAATTTTTAACCATATAAATTGTAAAAATTGCTTTTTAGTTACTGGTTTATCTAAACATATTTTCAATTCAAAACTTAAATATAAAATTGTTGTAAATTGTTTTTACACTATTTATTAAAAATTAAGTAAGTGGTCTTGATGGTTTGTCAAGTTCTATTTGGTGGAATGAACTGGTCATATCTGGAGTTGAAAACCATTTTGCTCCTCCTAGCTTGTCTAGAATGTCTTCTAGTTGAGTAAGTGGAAATTTGTCATTGATTATCTTGTTGCTCAGTTTTTAAAAGTCCATTACAAGTCTCTTTTTCTTTTTGTTATTAGTGTTCTTTTTGGGAACCAAAAGGAGTGGAGCATTGTATGGGCTGACTGAAGGTTCAATGATGTTTTCATGTAGCATTTTCTATATTTGTATAAGTTTGTGGTAGTCTATAATTTTTTATATATACTGGTGTTATGTCATTAAATTGTCTTATATTTCTTAAAATTTTAGATCAAAATTTATTTAATTTTAATCTGATTTTACATAAAGATTTTTTTTTTGTTGTTTACGTCCCCATTATCATTTTCAATTTTTGCTTTTGTCGCAGTACATTTTTGGGAAGTTGGAGCTATATTACTTTTATAATTTTTAGTTTTTTAATGCTTTTCTTTCATTTCAATACATGTATGAATTATTACTAATACATAATTTTAGCAATAAAATGTTTATATTTTTAAGCAAACATAAAATTGTTGATTAACATTGTAAATCAATATCAAATTTTAATTCAATTACTCGCAGTAGTCGTACTTTAATATGATCGTTTGTCTTCTCTATTATTCTTCCTTTTTCTCTAATTATTTTATTACTGCCTCTCGTTTTCTCTCTTCGTCTTCTTTTCTATCTGTTGCTTTCTCTATATGCTTCTTTTTCTCCTTGACTTCTTCTTTGCTCTCTGCTTCGTCATTTTTCCAATTTTTGAGTCAAATTGGCTGCGTCAGTTGCTCCTTCTTTTTAATTTGTCGCCTCTTGTACTCTTCGATTGCTGGTCAGAGTTGATAATCTTTGATGGAACATAAGCTGGAAATGCATGGTAGTCGGCACGTATTCTTTCATATGCTGGAATATTGGTCCACCGTTTCTGGATAATTTTCAGGATCTTCTTCAGTTGCAGGATCGGTTGCAGGATCGGTTGCAGGAATTTTTGCAGGAACTGTTGCAGGATCGGTTGCAGGAATTTTTGCAGGAACTGTTGCAGGATTTTTGAGCGGTGCAGGAATTTAGAGCGGTTGCAGGAATTTAGAGCGGTTGCAGGAACTGTTGCAGGAACGGTTGCAGGATCTGTTGCAGGATCGGTTACTGGATCGGTTGCAGGAATTTTTGCAGGAACTGTTGCAGGATTTTTGAGCGGTGCAGGAATTTAAAGCGGTTGCAGGAACTGTTGCAGGAACGGTTGCAGGATCTGTTGCAGGAATTTTTGCAGGAACTGTTGCAGGATTTTATAACGGTTACAGGAACGGTTGCAGGATCGCCATGTAGGGGTATTCTACGTGTGTAGTAAGAGTTGATTGAACATCAACTGCGTTGGCCTTGCAAGATCGGCTTACGCATCGATTGCAGATTTCACACAACGTATGAATGCAATTATATGTATGTATGAACCTAGTGCAAAGCGGAATGTCGCCCTCAGCAGAGTTTTTGACCGGCAGAGTGTGCCGTTGGCCAAGCTACTTGTTTGTGCTGTTCTGTGACTATGCCTAGTCCAGAGCACGAGAGAAGAAATAAGAATTCTAATGCAGGATTGCAGTTCTAGAGGTTCAGATTAATTCTGGTTTATTTGGTGGCTCGCTGGCCTTTTTATATTATTCAATTCTTATTGTTTTCTTATTCTAACTAATATAAAATGTATCTATCTTATTTACACTAGTTACAAATCATATTCCCGAAATTTGTCTCAAGTATCGGATTACCGATATTATTCATTGACGAATCATCGTCTTTGTTTATGTTAATTATTTTGAGTGCAAGTACAGGGCTAAAAGTCACTGCACTGTCTAACATGCATGCGCTGCAATATATGCAGTGTGCGTTATTTCACCCCCAAAACGCTGGCCTAGCGTATTTGGACATTGAGTGCAATTGCGCACGCTGCGCTATTGTCAGTTTGTTTGCATATGCGACTTGCTGCTGTGCTTATGACGATGTGTGGTCGTCAGTGTACACTTGTATGGTACACTACACCAGCAGGAAATTTGTTGTGAAAATGTAAAATATATTTTGTAAAATACCAAATCTTATTACTATCCCCAAACATCATATCATACGTTTGAAGACATATAGATATATATATATATATATATATATATATGGCGACACCACTACCCTCACCCAGTTGTCGGGTACGCCAACGCAAGCAGGCACTAGTTCCGCGCGCCATATATTAACATGCTGTCGCTGTCGCACAGCGTCACAATCTCTAGAAATTTGCAGAAACGTATTTTATCATATATTATATATACGATATAACAAATAAATTTGCAGGAACGTATTTTATCATATATTATATATATGATATAACAAATATTACTGTTTTTGATTGGCAACGCAACGTTGAGCACGCGAGCAGCCAAATTGATGACCCCGACGTGATCGTAAACACAAACGCGCCCCATACAGAGGGGTATAAAACATACGCACATGATGCTCCACTCGCCAACGGCCTCAGGACCGACGCCGCTGGCACCACCGGAGCAGCCACCGACTCAAGCAACGTACGCTCCGCATCAGCAGCTACAACCACCGCACGTGCATGCGCACGCACAGCTGGCTATGCCAACGCCATTGCCGCTACCGACACACCCGCCGCCACCCCGTGCAGGGGAACCTGGGTGACACGCCCCCTTTTCGCCGCCGCCTGCGATCGAGGCGGTGAACAGCTGCCGGCTCCCACCTTTCTGGAGGAGTAACCCCGATCTGTGGTTTTATCAGATCGAGGCCGCGTTCCAGATCCACCATGTGCGCAACGACAACAGCCGTTACAATTTAGTAGTTGCGGCGCTCGACCCGGAGACCATTTCCATGTACTCCGCACAGTGCCGCCCGTGGGGAAGTATGAGGCGCTGAAGGCAGCCATACTAAATCGCCTCACCGACTCGGCGGATCGACAGCTCCACAAGCTACTCACCCAACTCGAGCTGGGTGACAGGAAGCCGTCTCAACTCCTGCGGCAGATGCGCTCCTTGGCAGGTGACAGGGCCACGTATGACGTCATCCGAGTGAAGTGGCTCGATATGATACCGCCCTCAACGCGACGGCTTCTCAAAATTCTGAAGGGTACCAGCCTGGAGGAGCTCGCAGAGGCAGCTGACGAGCTGGTCGACAATGGACCTACAGTGGCGGCTACGTCACCTCCACTCTCGTCTTCGAGACCCCGCTCTCCATTCGCGAACAGATCGTCGCACGATTCAACGGGTAACTCCGTGCACGCAGAGCTTGACGCGCTGCGCCAGTCAGTGGCACAGCTCGTGGCGCTAACGCGGGAGAATCAGGAGCTGCTGCGCAAGATAACGCCCCCACTTCATATATAATCGTTTAAAAATCGTTGTCCATTTCGCGAGCCCTTTGCGGACCGGCGACTTATGGCTAACGGACCGGCACCGGTTCGCGGACCACCACTTTGACGAGCACTGATGTAGATTATTTGGTTCGGTTAGTATATTATCACATTAGTGCTATAAAAAAATAATATTCATATTGCGTATCCATATTGCACCCACTAAGTAATTGGTACTAAAAATTATCTACATGATAAAATATTCACAAGTGTGAAATACAAAAAATCTTATTTTTAAAATTGGGTTCAGTTGCATCTCTATTAAAAAATTTTAGGACAAAGTAAATTCGAATTCTAATAAAAAGAGCTGACATGAGAGTGGTTGTGCAATTGTTGCAACAAATAAAGGGTTCTATATCTAACACTTGCTCAAAAACTAATTGGCTAACTCCATTTCTATGGCAAACCTCTTTAAAATGTGTAGGAAATTGTTCCTCTAATTTATCTATGTATGCAATGAATGTTGGTGGAGGCTTCACAAGGTTATAATTATCAATTTGCTTTTCTATTGTGAAGAGGAACTCGTCTGAAACTTTTTCATCCCCAGAAAAAATTAGGGGCTCTAAGCAATTGTGGGATTTGTACAGCTTTATATAAACATAAGCGAAAGCATTTCTATGCATAAAGGTTGATTCATTAATGTTGTCATCAAACTGAACGGAGTTAAAACTAATATCCTGGATGTTAGGAATATCTTGGGAACTTTGTCTTGACTTAAGTTTTGATGACACATATTTTGTAAAGCGGAGAAAATCATTGGATCATAATTAAAATCTGAAACTGGCTCACAAATGCCCTTCACCACTATATCTACATATTGTAGACCCCAACGCTTTTTAAATATGCCTAAAAATGCATGAGGCGTAATTCTAACAGAATTCCCTCCCCCTCTCCTAATATCACCAAAAAAGTTCTCCAACTTATCTTGGCACAGATTTCTGGTCATTATATATTCAAAGCCTTTTTGTGAAAAAAATTTCCACAGTCTAATTAAGCTTTTAATATTTAATAACCAATTAATATTTAATCACTCTCAATCATTAATTCACTCTACAAAATATTAAATGCTTTAGTTTCCGATTAAGCTACTGGACGCCAGAATCGAAAATGTTAAACTTTTTCTATGAGCTCGACCTGGGTTGCCCATTACGATTATTTTTCTTAATTGGTTGTTAAGAATTTTTTTATTTTATTGTGATATTCAATTGTTTGATTTTTATATAGTTTTTTTGATAATTTCTGAAGCAATATTTAACTAAACGAAGTCAACGTATTTAATTAAATGTTTCTTGCAAGACTGTAGTATTAGAATTATACTATATTATAATATTGCTTACATACACGGCACTGAGCGACTCATTAATTTGTATGAATTTTCACAACATGCTGAGTAATTCAATGTAGATAAGATATTGTACGCTACATGGTATTTGTTATAATTTAGCTAATTGGGTGTTTGTGATATTAATTCGTAATAATAATAAATAAAATAGCGTAATTATATATACTATCAAATCTATTTATGTGAAAATTAGTAATTGAAATAATACTGAAAAGATTGTTAAATGTAGACATGCTTTTGCAGGAGCATTATATATACATTTTCATTCACAAAATTCCGCAGATTTCATATATTTATATACTGCTTTTGCATTGGAATTTTATAATTTGACTAATACATTGCGATTAGCCTGGATTATATTTTGTATTCATTAGATTTTTAGCTATGAATTGAAATTAAAATGCCCTCAAATTAAAATTAAAATGTTTCAAAACAAAATCAAAGTAAATAATATTTATTTAATTAAATATACCTACAGAATTGTGTGCTTTTTTCTCTTATCTTCATTACTAAACATTTAAAGTCAGCTTAAGAACATAGTTGTTTCCGCACCACTAGTTTAGCGGAGTTTATAGTGCTCCTGGCAACCCGTGTGTTTTGTTGCGATCGTTGTTTTTGGTACTGAATAGATCCATAACCGCTTGTTTCCGGCCCATCCCATAAGAGGGATAACTGATTGTTTCCGGCCCATCCCATTCGAGCATCGGAGGAAAAAGGAGGCTGCCGCCCGCCCCCTAGAGATAAGTATATATTTAATAAGTATACGCGTTTATGTATGTATTATTAAGTATACGCGTGTATGTATGTATGTATTATTAAGTATACGCGTATATGTATGTTATTTATTTAAGTGCAAGTAGAATGTTTAGTATGTTTAATTTTATGTTAAAAATGTTAGGCTAAGGCGGACAATATGGGGCGGGCTCGCTTGTCGTCGTAGAGGAGGATGCTAGGAAAAATGGTGAGTTGAAGTTTTTTTTGTAGTGTTGTCCCACCCGATGCAGTGTGGCGGGTTAAGGACCCCGACCATTGCTGTGAGCTAGCCGCGGTCACCACACTGCATCATTCTAGTGGTGCGGTAACATAGTTTAATGATAAATATTTTCTTTTAATAGATAAATATTTTCTATAATTTTTAGTAGTTTTGTTGGCATTAACTTCATTAAAAAGAATAAACAGACAAAAAAAAATATAAATTCATATAAGAATTATATAATAGTTTTAAAAAATTTATCTGATTAGCATATAGAGTAGTGTACCTAATAGTAGTAATGAAAAAAATTATTAATCAGAAAAATTATTCACTAAATTGAATTTGGTAGTTTTTGGAGTGAGAATAGTATTAAAATATTAACGAAGGACAGCCCCAAATAGTGCTTTTTCCAAAACTCACCAGTTTGTTTATATCCAGTGGGGAATGAAAAATTGGTTTGTTTACATGCAGTGGGGAAAAAATGGCCAGCAATACAAGTGTATTCTGTGAAAGTAAGTTTCATTTTTCATTTTCTCTGGACGTGTGCACATGAGATTACCATGTATTCCCAGCAGGAAATTTGTTGTGAAAATGTAAAATATATTTTGTAAAATACCAAATCTTATTACTATCCCCAAACATCATATCATACGTTTGAAGACATATATATATATATATATATATATATATATATATATATATATATATATATATATATATATATATATATATATATATATATAAATATATAAATATATATATATATATAAATATATATATATATATATATATATATATATATATATATATATATATATATATATATGAATATATATATATATATATATATATATATATATATATATATATATATATATATATATATATATATATATGGCGACACCACTACCCTCACCCAGTTGTCGGGTACGCCAACGCAAGCAGGCACTAGTTCCGCGCGCCATATATTAACACGCTGTCGCTGTCGCACAGCGTGTTTATGGGCAAGCGGAACTAGCCTGTGTTGGCTGCTGAACAACACACTTCGTGTTTCCAGCCTTTCATTCAACCCTCTTTCGTTTTCTGTGCTGAAGCTGTGGTGACGTTTTATAGAGCGTTTTGTGCAATTAAAAGTTATATTAATTACTGGACTTAACACAATCTCTAGAAATTTGCAGAAACGTATTTTATCATATATTATAAATACGATATAACAAATAAATTTGCAGGAACGTATTTTATCATATATTATATATATGATATAACAAATATTGCTGTTTTTTATTGGCAACGCAACGTTGAGCACGCGAGCAGCCAAATTGATGACCCCGACGTGATCGTAAACACATACGCGCCCCATACAGAGGGGTATAAAACATACGCACATGATGCTCCACTCGCCAACGGCCTCAGGACCGACGCCGCTGGCACCACCGGAGCAGCCGCCGACTCAAGCAACGTACGCTCCGCATCAGCAGCTACAACCACCGCACGTGCATGCGCACGCACAGCTGGCTATGCCAACGCCATTGCCGCTACCGACACACCCGCCGCCACCCCGTGCAGGGGAACCTGGGTGACACGCCCCCTTTTCGTCGCCGCCAGCGACCGAGGCGGTAAACAGCTGGCTCCCACCTTTCTGGTGGAGTAACCCCGATCTGTGGTTTTATCAGATCGAGGCCGCGTTCCAGATCTACCATGTGCGCAACGACAACAGCCGTTACAATTTAGTAGTTGCGGCGCTCGACCCGGAGACCATTTCCATGTACTCCGCACAGTGCCGCCCGTGGGGAAGTATGAGGCGCTGAATGCAGCCATACTAAATCGCCTCACCGACTCGGCGGATCGACAGCTCCACAAGCTACTCACCCAACTCGATCTGGGTGACAGGAAGCCGTCTCAACTCCTGCGGCAGATGCGCTCCTTGGCAGGTGACAGGGCCACGTATGACGTCATCCGAGTGAAGTGGCTCGATATGATACCGCCCTCAACGCGACGGCTTCTCAAAATTCTGAAGGGTACCAGCCTGGAGGAGCTCGCAGAGGCAGCTGACGCGCTGGTCGACAATGGACCTACAGTGGCGGCTACGTCACCTCCACTCTCGTCTTCGAGACCCCGCTCTCCATTCGCGAACAGATCGTCGCACGATTCAACGGGTAACTCCGTGCACGCAGAGCTTGCCGCGCTGCGCCAGTCAGTGGCACAGCTCGTGGCGCTAGCGCGGGAGAATCAGGAGCTGCTGCGCAAGATAACGCCCCCACTTCATATATAATCGTTTAAAAATCGTTGTCCATTTCGCGAGCCCTTTGCGGACCGGCGACTTATGGCTTACGGACCGGCACCGGTCCGCGGACCACCACTTTGACGAGCACTGATGTAGATTATTTGGTTCGGTTAGTATATTATCACATTAGTGCTATACAAAAATAATATTCATATTGCGTATCCATATTGCACCCACTAAGTAATTGGTACTAAAAATTATCTACATGATAAAATATTCACAAGTGTGAAATACAAAAAATCTTATTTTTAAAATTGGGTTCAGTTGCATCTCTATTAAAAAATTTTAGGACAAAGTAAATTCGAATTCTAATAAAAAGAGCTGACATGAGAGTGGTTGTGCAATTGTTGCAACAAATAAAGGGTTCTATATCTAACACTTGCTCAAAAACTAATTGGCTAACTCCATTTCTATGGCAAACCTCTTTAAAATGTGTAGGAAATTGTTCCTCTAATTTATCTATGTATGCAATGAATGTTGGTGGAGGCTTCACAAGGTTATAATTATCAATTTGCTTTTCTATTGTGAAGAGGAACTCGTCTGAAACTTTTTCATCCCCAGAAAAAATTAGGGGCTCTAAGCAATTGTGGGATTTGTACAGCTTTATATAAACATAAGCGAAAGCATTTCTATGCATAAAGGTTGATTCATTAATGTTGTCATCAAACTGAACGGAGTTAAAACTAATATCCTGGATGTTAGGAATATCTTGGGAACTTTGTCTTGACTTAAGTTTTGATGACACATATTTTGTAAAGCGGAGAAAATCATTGGATCATAATTAAAATCTGAAACTGGCTCACAAATGCCCTTCACCACTATATCTACATATTGTAGACCCCAACGCTTTTTAAATATGCCTAAAAATGCATGAGGCGTAATTCTAACAGAATTCCCTCCCCCTCTCCTAATATCACCAAAAAAGTTCTCCAACTTATCTTGGCACAGATTTCTGGTCATTATATATTCAAAGCCTTTTTGTGAAAAAAATTTCCACAGTCTAATTAAGCTTTTAATATTTAATAACCAATTAATATTTAATCACTCTCAATCATTAATTCACTCTACAAAATATTAAATGCTTTAGTTTCCGATTAAGCTACTGGACGCCAGAATCGAAAATGTTAAACTTTTTCTATGAGCTCGACCTGGGTTGCCCATTACGATTATTTTTCTTAATTGGTTGTTAAGAATTTTTTTATTTTATTGTGATATTCAATTGTTTGATTTTTATATAGTTTTTTTGATAATTTCTGAAGCAATATTTAACTAAACGAAGTCAACGTATTTAATTAAATGTTTCTTGCAAGACTGTAGTATTAGAATTATACTATATTATAATATTGCTTACATACACGGCACTGAGCGACTCATTAATTTGTATGAATTTTCACAACATGCTGAGTAATTCAATGTAGATAAGATATTGTACGCTACATGGTATTTGTTATAATTTAGCTAATTGGGTGTTTGTGATATTAATTCGTAATAATAATAAATAAAATAGCGTAATTATATATACTATCAAATCTATTTATGTGAAAATTAGTAATTGAAATAATACTGAAAAGATTGTTAAATGTAGACATGCTTTTGCAGGAGCATTATATATACATTTTCATTCACAAAATTCCGCAGATTTCATATATTTATATACTGCTTTTGCATTGGAATTTTATAATTTGACTAATACATTGCGATTAGCCTGGATTATATTTTGTATTCATTAGATTTTTAGCTATGAATTGAAATTAAAATGCCCTCAAATTTAAATTAAAATGTTTCAAAACAAAATCAAAGTAAATAATATTTATTTAATTAAATATACCCACAGAATTGTGTTGCTTTTTTCTCTTATCTTCATTACTAAACATTTAAAGTCAGCTTAAGAACATAGTTTAATGATAAATATTTTCTTTTAATAGATAAATATTTTCTATAATTTTTAGTAGTTTTGTTGGCATTAACTTCATTAAAAAGAATAAACAGACAAAAAAAAATATAAATTAATATAAGAATTGTATAAAAGTTTTAAAAAATTTATCTGATTAGCATACAGAGTAGTGTACCTAATAGTAGTAATGAAAAAAATTATTAATCAGAAAAATTATTCACTAAATTGAATTTGGTAGTTTTTGGAGTGAGAATGGTATTAAAATATTAACGAAGGACAGCCCCAAATAGTGCTTTTTCCAAAACTCACCAGTATGTTTATATCCAGTGGGGAATGAAAAATTGGTTTGTTTACATCCAGTGGGGAAAAAATGGCCAGCAATACAAGTGTATTCTGTGAAAGTATAAGTAAGTGTCATTTTTCATTTTCTCTGGACGTGTGCACATGAGATTACCATGTATTCCCAGCAGGAAATTTGTTGTGAAAATGTAAAATATATTTTGTAAAATACCAAACCTTATTACTATCCCCAAACATCATATCATACGTTTGAAGACATATATATATATATATATATATATATATATATATATATATATATATATATATATATAAAAATATATATATATATATATATATATATATATATATATATATATATATATATGGCGACATCACTACCCCCACCCAGTTGTCGGGTACGCCAACGCAAGCAGGCACTAGTTCCGCGCGCCATATATTAACACGCTGTCGCTGTCGCACAGCGTGTTTATGGGCAAGCGGAACTAGCCTGTGTTGGCTGCTGAACAACACACTTCGTGTTTCCAGCCTTTCATTCAACCCTCTTTCGTTTTCTGTGCTGAAGCTGTGGTGACGTTTTATAGAGCGTTTTGTGCAATTTAAAGTTATATTAATTACTGGACTTAACACAATCTCTAGAAATTTGCAGAAACGTATTTTATCATATATTATATATATGATATAACAAATATTACTGTTTTTTATTGGCAACGCAACGTTGAGCACGCGAGCAGCCAAATTGATGACCCCGACGTGATCGTAAACACATACGCGCCCCATACAGAGGGGTATAAAACATACGCACATGATGCTCCACTCGCCAACGGCCTCAGGACCGACGCCGCTGGCACCACCGGAGCAGCCGCCGACTCAAGCAACGTACGCTCCGCATCAGCAGCTACAACCACCGCACGTGCATGCGCACGCACAGCTGGCTATGCCAACGCCATTGCCACTACCGACACACCCGCCGCCACCCCGTGCAGGGGAACCTGGGTGACACGCCCCCTTTTCGTCGCCGCCAGCGACCGAGGCGGTGAACAGTTGCCGGCTCCCACCTTTCTGGAGGAGTAACCCTGATCTGTGGTTTTATCAGATCGAGGCCGCATTCCAGATCTACCATGTGCGCAACGACAACAGCCGTTACAATTTAGTAGTTGTGGCGCTCGACCCGGAGACCATTTCCATGTACTCCGCACAGTGCCGCCCGTGGGGAAGTATGAGGCGCTGAAGGCAGCCATACTAAATCGCCTCACCGACTCGGCGGATCGACAGCTCCACAAGCTACTCACCCAACTCGAGCTGGGTGACAGGAAGCCGTCTCAACTCCTGCGGCAGATGTGCTCCTTGGCAGGTGACAGGGCCACGTATGACGTCATCCGAGTGAAGTGGCTCGATATGATACCGCCCTCAACGCGACGGCTTCTCAAAATTCTGAAGGGTACCAGCCTGGAGGAGCTCACAGAGGCAGCTGACGAGCTGGTCGACAATGGACCTACAGTGGCGGCTACGTCACCTCCACTCTCGTCTTCGAGACCCCGCTCTCCATTCGCGAACAGATCGTCGTACGATTCAACGAGTAACTCCGTGCACGCAGAGCTTGCCGCGCTGCGCCAGTCAGTGGCACAGCTCGTGGCGCTAACGCGGGAGAATCAGGAGCTGCTGCGCAAGATAACGCCCCCACTTCATATATAATCGTTTAAAAATCGTTGTCCATTTCGCGAGCCCTTTGCGGACCGGCGACTTATGGCTTACGGACCGGCACCGGTCCGCGGACCACCACTTTGACGAGCACTGATGTAGATTATTTGGTTCGGTTAGTATATTATCTCATTAGTGCTATAAAAAAATAATATTCATATTGCGTATCCATATTGCACCCACTAAGTAATTGGTACTAAAAATTATCTACATGATAAAATATTCACAAGTGTGAAATACAAAAAAACTTATTTTTAAAATTGGGTTCAGTTGCAACTCTATTAAAAAATTTTAGGACAAAGTAAATTCGAATTCTAATAAAAAGAGCTGACATGAGAGTGGTTGTGCAATTGTTGCAACAAATAAAGGGTTCTATATCTAAAACTTGCTCAAAAACTAATTGGCTAACTCCATTTCTATGGCAAACCTCTTTAAAATGTGTAGGAAATTGCTGCTCTAATTTATCTATGTATGCAATGAATGTTGGTGGAGGCTTCACAAGGTTATAATTATCAATTTGCTTTTCTATTGTGAAGAGGAACTCGTCTGAAACTTTTTCATCCCCAGAAAAAATTAAGGGCTCTAAGCAATTGTGGGATTTGTACAGCTTTATATAAACATAAGCGAAAGCATTTCTATGCATAAAGATTGATTCATTAATGTTGTCATCAAACTGAACGGAGTTAAAACTAATATCCTGGATGTTAGGAATATCTTGGGAACTTTGTCTTGACTTATGTTTTGATGACACATATTTTGTAAAGCGGAGAAAACCATTGGATCATAATTAAAATCTGAAACTGGCTCACAAATGCCCTTCACCACTATATCTACATGTTGTAGACCCCAACGCTTTTGAAATATGCCTAAAAATGCATGAGGCGTAATTCTAACAGAATTCCCTCCCCCTCTCCTAATATCACCAAAAAAATTCTCCAACTTATCTTGGCACAGATTTCTGGTCATTATATATTCAAAGCCTTTTTGTGAAATAAATTTCCACAGTCTAATTAAGCTTTTAATATTTAATAACCAATTAATATTTAATCACTCTCAATCATTACTTCACTCTACAAAATATTAAATGCTTTAGTTTCCGATTAAGCCACTGGACGCCAGAATCGAAAATGGTAAAATTTTTCTATGAGCTCGACCTGGGTTGCCCATTACGATTATTTTTCTGAATTGGTTGTTAAGAATTTTTTATTTTATTGTGATATTCAATTGTTTGATTTTTATATAGTTTTTTGATAATTTCTGAAGCAATATTTAACTAAACGAAGTCAACGTATTTAATTAAATGTTTCTTGCAAGACTATAGTATTAGAATTATACTATATTATAATATTGCTGACACTGAGCGACTCATTAATTTGTATGAATTTTCACAACATGCTGAGTAATTCAATGTAGATAAGATATTGTACGCTACATGGTATTTGTTATAATTTAGCTAATTGGGTGTTTGTGATATTAATTCGTAATAATAATAAATAAAATAGCGTAATTATATATACTATCAAATCTATTTATGTGAAAATTAGTAATTGAAATAATACTGAAAAGATTGTTAAATGTAGACATGCTTTTGCAGGAGCATTATATATACATTATCATTCACAAAATTCCGCAGATTTCATATATTTTTATACTGCTTTTGCATTGGAATTTTATAATTTGACTAATACATTGCAATTAGCCTGGATTATATTTTGTATTCATTAGATTTTTAGCTATGAATTGAAATTAAAATGCCCTCAAATTAAAATTAAAATGTTTCAAAACAAAATCAAAGTAAATAATATTTATTTAATTAAATATACCTACAGAATTGTGTTGCTTTTTTCTCTTATCTTCATTACTAAACATTTAAAGTCAGCTTAAGAACATAGTTTAATGATAAATATTTTCTTTTAATAGATAATTATTTTCTATAATTTTTAGTAGTTTTGTTGGCATTAACTTCATTAAAAAGAATAAACAGACAAAAAAAATATAAATTAATATAAGAATTGTATAATAGTTTTAAAAAATTTATCTGATTAGCATATAGAGTAGTGTACCTAATAGAAGTAATGAAAAAAATTATTAATCAGAAAAATTATTCACTAAATTGAATTTGGTAGTTTTTGCAGTGAGAATAGTATTAAAATATTAACGAAGGACAGCCCCAAATAGTGCTTTTTCCAAAACTCACCAGTTTGTTTATATCCAGTGGGGAATGAAAAATTGGTTTGTTTACATCCAGTGGGGAAAAAATGGCCAGCAATACAAGTGTATTCTGTGAAAGTATAAGTAAGTTTCATTTTTCATTTTCTCTGGACGTGTGCACATGAGATTACCATGTATTCCCAGCAGGAAATTTGTTGTGAAAATGTAAAATATATTTTGTAAAATACCAAATCTTATTACTATCCCCAAACATCATATCATACGTTTGAAGACATATATATATATATATATATATATATATATATATATATATATATATATATATATATATATAAATATATATATATATATATATATATATATATATATATATATATATATATATATATATATATATATATATATATATATATATATATATATATATATATATGGCGACACCACTACCCTCACCCAGTTGTCGGGTACGCCAACGCAAGCAGGCACTAGTTCCGCGCGCCATATATTAACACGCTGTCGCTGTCGCACAGCGTGTTTATGGGCAAGCGGAACTAGCCTGTGTTGGCTGCTGAACAACACACTTCGTGTTTCCAGCCTTTCATTCAACCCTCTTTCGTTTTCTGTGCTGAAGCTGTGGTGACGTTTTATAGAGCGTTTTGTGCAATTAAAAGTTATATTAATTACTGGACTTAACACAATCTCTAGAAATTTGCAGAAACGTATTTTATCATATATTATAAATACGATATAACAAATAAATTTGCAGGAACGTATTTTATCATATATTATATATATGATATAACAAATATTGCTGTTTTTTATTGGCAACGCAACGTTGAGCACGCGAGCAGCCAAATTGATGACCCCGACGTGATCGTAAACACATACGCGCCCCATACAGAGGGGTATAAAACATACGCACATGATGCTCCACTCGCCAACGGCCTCAGGACCGACGCCGCTGGCACCACCGGAGCAGCCGCCGACTCAAGCAACGTACGCTCCGCATCAGCAGCTACAACCACCGCACGTGCATGCGCACGCACAGCTGGCTATGCCAACGCCATTGCCGCTACCGACACACCCGCCGCCACCCCGTGCAGGGGAACCTGGGTGACACGCCCCCTTTTCGTCGCCGCCAGCGACCGAGGCGGTAAACAGCTGCCGGCTCCCACCTTTCTGGAGGAGTAACCCCGATCTGTGGTTTTATCAGATCGAGGCCGCGTTCCAGATCTACCATGTGCGCAACGACAACAGCCGTTACAATTTAGTAGTTGCGGCGCTCGACCCGGAGACCATTTCCATGTACTCCGCACAGTGCCGCCTGTGGGGAAGTATGAGGCGCTGAAGGCAGCCATACTAAATCGCCTCACCGACTCGGCGGATCGACAGCTCCACAAGCTACTCACCCAACTCGATCTGGGTGACAGGAAGCCGTCTCAACTCCTGCGGCAGATGCGCTCCTTGGCAGGTGTCAGGGCCACGTATGACGTCATCCGAGTGAAGTGGCTCGATATGATACCGCCCTCAACGCGACGGCTTCTCAAAATTCTGAAGGGTACCAGCCTGGAGGAGCTCGCAGAGGCAGCTGACGCGCTGGTCGACAATGGACCTACAGTGGCGGCTACGTCACCTCCACTCTCGTCTTCGAGACCCCGCTCTCCATTCGCGAACAGATCGTCGCACGATTCAACGGGTAACTCCGTGCACGCAGAGCTTGCCGCGCTGCGCCAGTCAGTGGCACAGCTCGTGGCGCTAGCGCGGGAGAATCAGGAGCTGCTGCGCAAGATAACGCCCCCACTTCATATATAATCGTTTAAAAATCGTTGTCCATTTCGCGAGCCCTTTGCGGACCGGCGACTTATGGCTTACGGACCGGCACCGGTCCGCGGACCACCACTTTGACGAGCACTGATGTAGATTATTTGGTTCGGTTAGTATATTATCACATTAGTGCTATACAAAAATAATATTCATATTGCGTATCCATATTGCACCCACTAAGTAATTGGTACTAAAAATTATCTACATGATAAAATATTCACAAGTGTGAAATACAAAAAATCTTATTTTTAAAATTGGGTTCAGTTGCAACTCTATTAAAAAATTTTAGGACAAAGTAAATTCGAATTCTAATAAAAAGAGCTGACATGAGAGTGGTTGTGCAATTGTTGCAACAAATAAAGGGTTCTATATCTAACACTTGCTCAAAAACTAATTGGCTAACTCCATTTCTATGGCAAACCTCTTTAAAATGTGTAGGAAATTGTTCCTCTAATTTATCTATGTATGCAATGAATGTTGGTGGAGGCTTCACAAGGTTATAATTATCAATTTGCTTTTCTATTGTGAAGAGGAACTCGTCTGAAACTTTTTCATCCCCAGAAAAAATTAGGGGCTCTAAGCAATTGTGGGATTTGTACAGCTTTATATAAACATAAGCGAAAGCATTTCTATGCATAAAGGTTGATTCATTAATGTTGTCATCAAACTGAACGGAGTTAAAACTAATATCCTGGATGTTAGGAATATCTTGGGAACTTTGTCTTGACTTAAGTTTTGATGACACATATTTTGTAAAGCGGAGAAAATCATTGGATCATAATTAAAATCTGAAACTGGCTCACAAATGCCCTTCACCACTATATCTACATATTGTAGACCCCAACGCTTTTGAAATATGCCTAAAAATGCATGAGGCGTAATTCTAACAGAATTCCCTCCCCCTCTCCTAATATCACCAAAAAAGTTCTCCAACTTATCTTGGCACAGATTTCTGGTCATTATATATTCAAAGCCTTTTTGTGAAAAAAATTTCCACAGTCTAATTAAGCTTTTAATATTTAATAACCAATTAATATTTAATCACTCTCAATCATTAATTCACTCTACAAAATATTAAATGCTTTAGTTTCCGATTAAGCTACTGGACGCCAGAATCGAAAATGTTAAACTTTTTCTTTGAGCTCGACCTGGGTTGCCCATTACGATTATTTTTCTTAATTGGTTGTTAAGAATTTTTTATTTTATTGTGATATTCAATTGTTTGATTTTTATATAGTTTTTTTGATAATTTCTGAAGCAATATTTAACTAAACGAAGTCAACGTATTTAATTAAATGTTTCTTGCAAGACTGTAGTATTAGAATTATACTATATTATAATATTGCTTACATACACGGCACTGAGCGACTCATTAATTTGTATGAATTTTCACAACATGCTGAGTAATTCAATGTAGATAAGATATTGTACGCTACATGGTATTTGTTATAATTTAGCTAATTGGGTGTTTGTGATATTAATTCGTAATAATAATAAATAAAATAGCGTAATTATATATACTATCAAATCTATTTATGTGAAAATTAGTAATTGAAATAATACTGAAAAGATTGTTAAATGTAGACATGCTTTTGCAGGAGCATTATATATACATTTTCATTCACAAAATTCCGCAGATTTCATATATTTATATACTGCTTTTGCATTGGAATTTTATAATTTGACTAATACATTGCGATTAGCCTGGATTATATTTTGTATTCATTAGATTTTTAGCTATGAATTGAAATTAAAATGCCCTCAAATTTAAATTAAAATGTTTCAAAACAAAATCAAAGTAAATAATATTTATTTAATTAAATATACCCACAGAATTGTGTTGCTTTTTTCTCTTATCTTCATTACTAAACATTTAAAGTCAGCTTAAGAACATAGTTTAATGATAAATATTTTCTTTTAATAGATAAATATTTTCTATAATTTTTAGTAGTTTTGTTGGCATTAACTTCATTAAAAAGAATAAACAGACAAAAAAAAATATAAATTAATATAAGAATTGTATAATAGTTTTAAAAAATTTATCTGATTAGCATACAGAGTAGTGTACCTAATAGTAGTAATGAAAAAAATTATTAATCAGAAAAATTATTCACTAAATTGAATTTGGTAGTTTTTGGAGTGAGAATGGTATTAAAATATTAACGAAGGACAGCCCCAAATAGTGCTTTTTCCAAAACTCACCAGTTTGTTTATATCCAGTGGGGAATGAAAAATTGGTTTGTTTACATCCAGTGGGGAAAAAATGGCCAGCAATACAAGTGTATTCTGTGAAAGTATAAGTAAGTGTCATTTTTCATTTTCTCTGGACGTGTGCACATGAGATTACCATGTATTCCCAGCAGGAAATTTGTTGTGAAAATTTAAAATATATTTTGTAAAATACCAAACCTTATTACTATCCCCAAACATCATATCATACGTTTGAAGACATATATATATATATATATATATATATATATATATAAATATATATATATATATATATATATATATATATATATATATATATATATATATATATATATATGGCGACATCACTACCCCCACCCAGTTGTCGGGTACGCCAACGCAAGCAGGCACTAGTTCCGCGCGCCATATATTAACACGCTGTCGCTGTCGCACAGCGTGTTTATGGGCAAGCGGAACTAGCCTGTGTTGGCTGCTGAACAACACACTTCGTGTTTCCAGCCTTTCATTCAACCCTCTTTCGTTTTCTGTGCTGAAGCTGTGGTGACGTTTTATAGAGCGTTTTGTGCAATTAAAAGTTATATTAATTACTGGACTTAACACAATCTCTAGAAATTTGCAGAAACGTATTTTATCATATATTATAAATACGATATAACAAATAAATTTGCAGGAACGTATTTTATCATATATTATATATATGATATAACAAATATTGCTGTTTTTTATTGGCAACGCAACGTTGAGCACGCGAGCAGCCAAATTGATGACCCCGACGTGATCGTAAACACATACGCGCCCCATACAGAGGGGTATAAAACATACGCACATGATGCTCCACTCGCCAACGGCCTCAGGACCGACGCCGCTGGCACCACCGGAGCAGCCGCCGACTCAAGCAACGTACGCTCCGCATCAGCAGCTACAACCACCGCACGTGCATGCGCACGCACAGCTGGCTATGCCAACGCCATTGCCGCTACCGACACACCCGCCGCCACCCCGTGCAGGGGAACCTGGGTGACACGCCCCCTTTTCGTCGCCGCCAGCGACCGAGGCGGTAAACAGCTGCCGGCTCCCACCTTTCTGGAGGAGTAACCCCGATCTGTGGTTTTATCAGATCGAGGCCGCGTTCCAGATCTACCATGTGCGCAACGACAACAGCCGTTACAATTTAGTAGTTGCGGCGCTCGACCCGGAGACCATTTCCATGTACTCCGCACAGTGCCGCCTGTGGGGAAGTATGAGGCGCTGAAGGCAGCCATACTAAATCGCCTCACCGACTCGGCGGATCGACAGCTCCACAAGCTACTCACCCAACTCGATCTGGGTGACAGGAAGCCGTCTCAACTCCTGCGGCAGATGCGCTCCTTGGCAGGTGTCAGGGCCACGTATGACGTCATCCGAGTGAAGTGGCTCGATATGATACCGCCCTCAACGCGACGGCTTCTCAAAATTCTGAAGGGTACCAGCCTGGAGGAGCTCGCAGAGGCAGCTGACGCGCTGGTCGACAATGGACCTACAGTGGCGGCTACGTCACCTCCACTCTCGTCTTCGAGACCCCGCTCTCCATTCGCGAACAGATCGTCGCACGATTCAACGGGTAACTCCGTGCACGCAGAGCTTGCCGCGCTGCGCCAGTCAGTGGCACAGCTCGTGGCGCTAGCGCGGGAGAATCAGGAGCTGCTGCGCAAGATAACGCCCCCACTTCATATATAATCGTTTAAAAATCGTTGTCCATTTCGCGAGCCCTTTGCGGACCGGCGACTTATGGCTTACGGACCGGCACCGGTCCGCGGACCACCACTTTGACGAGCACTGATGTAGATTATTTGGTTCGGTTAGTATATTATCACATTAGTGCTATACAAAAATAATATTCATATTGCGTATCCATATTGCACCCACTAAGTAATTGGTACTAAAAATTATCTACATGATAAAATATTCACAAGTGTGAAATACAAAAAATCTTATTTTTAAAATTAGGTTCAGTTGCAACTCTATTAAAAAATTTTAGGACAAAGTAAATTCGAATTCTAATAAAAAGAGCTGACATGAGAGTGGTTGTGCAATTGTTGCAACAAATAAAGGGTTCTATATCTAACACTTGCTCAAAAACTAATTGGCTAACTCCATTTCTATGGCAAACCTCTTTAAAATGTGTAGGAAATTGTTCCTCTAATTTATCTATGTATGCAATGAATGTTGGTGGAGGCTTCACAAGGTTATAATTATCAATTTGCTTTTCTATTGTGAAGAGGAACTCGTCTGAAACTTTTTCATCCCCAGAAAAAATTAGGGGCTCTAAGCAATTGTGGGATTTGTACAGCTTTATATAAACATAAGCGAAAGCATTTCTATGCATAAAGGTTGATTCATTAATGTTGTCATCAAACTGAACGGAGTTAAAACTAATATCCTGGATGTTAGGAATATCTTGGGAACTTTGTCTTGACTTAAGTTTTGATGACACATATTTTGTAAAGCGGAGAAAATCATTGGATCATAATTAAAATCTGAAACTGGCTCACAAATGCCCTTCACCACTATATCTACATATTGTAGACCCCAACGCTTTTGAAATATGCCTAAAAATGCATGAGGCGTAATTCTAACAGAATTCCCTCCCCCTCTCCTAATATCACCAAAAAAGTTCTCCAACTTATCTTGGCACAGATTTCTGGTCATTATATATTCAAAGCCTTTTTGTGAAAAAAATTTCCACAGTCTAATTAAGCTTTTAATATTTAATAACCAATTAATATTTAATCACTCTCAATCATTAATTCACTCTACAAAATATTAAATGCTTTAGTTTCAGATTAAGCTACTGGACGCCAGAATCGAAAATGTTAAACTTTTTCTATGAGCTCGACCTGGGTTGCCCATTACGATTATTTTTCTTAATTGGTTGTTAAGAATTTTTTATTTTATTGTGATATTCAATTGTTTGATTTTTATATAGTTTTTTTGATAATTTCTGAAGCAATATTTAACTAAACGAAGTCAACGTATTTAATTAAATGTTTCTTGCAAGACTGTAGTATTAGAATTATACTATATTATAATATTGCTTACATACACGGCACTGAGCGACTCATTAATTTGTATGAATTTTCACAACATGCTGAGTAATTCAATGTAGATAAGATATTGTACGCTACATGGTATTTGTTATAATTTAGCTAATTGGGTGTTTGTGATATTAATTCGTAATAATAATAAATAAAATAGCGTAATTATATATACTATCAAATCTATTTATGTGAAAATTAGTAATTGAAATAATACTGAAAAGATTGTTAAATGTAGACATGCTTTTGCAGGAGCATTATATATACATTTTCATTCACAAAATTCCGCAGATTTCATATATTTATATACTGCTTTTGCATTGGAATTTTATAATTTGACTAATACATTGCGATTAGCCTGGATTATATTTTGTATTCATTAGATTTTTAGCTATGAATTGAAATTAAAATGCCCTCAAATTTAAATTAAAATGTTTCAAAACAAAATCAAAGTAAATAATATTTATTTAATTAAATATACCCACAGAATTGTGTTGCTTTTTTCTCTTATCTTCATTACTAAACATTTAAAGTCAGCTTAAGAACATAGTTTAATGATAAATATTTTCTTTTAATAGATAAATATTTTCTATAATTTTTAGTAGTTTTGTTGGCATTAACTTCATTAAAAAGAATAAACAGACAAAAAAAAATATAAATTAATATAAGAATTGTATAATAGTTTTAAAAAATTTATCTGATTAGCATACAGAGTAGTGTACCTAATAGTAGTAATGAAAAAAATTATTAATCAGAAAAATTATTCACTAAATTGAATTTGGTAGTTTTTGGAGTGAGAATGGTATTAAAATATTAACGAAGGACAGCCCCAAATAGTGCTTTTTCCAAAACTCACCAGTTTGTTTATATCCAGTGGGGAATGAAAAATTGGTTTGTTTACATCCAGTGGGGAAAAAATGGCCAGCAATACAAGTGTATTCTGTGAAAGTATAAGTAAGTGTCATTTTTCATTTTCTCTGGACGTGTGCACATGAGATTACCATGTATTCCCAGCAGGAAATTTGTTGTGAAAATGTAAAATATATTTTGTAAAATACCAAACCTTATTACTATCCCCAAACATCATATCATACGTTTGAAGACATATATATATATATATATATATATATATATATATATATATAAATATATATATATATATATATATATATATATATATATATATATATATATATATATATGGCGACATCACTACCCCCACCCAGTTGTCGGGTACGCCAACGCAAGCAGGCACTAGTTCCGCGCGCCATATATTAACACGCTGTCGCTGTCGCACAGCGTGTTTATGGGCAAGCGGAACTAGCCTGTGTTGGCTGCTGAACAACACACTTCGTGTTTCCAGCCTTTCATTCAACCCTCTTTCGTTTTCTGTGCTGAAGCTGTGGTGACGTTTTATAGAGCGTTTTGTGCAATTTAAAGTTATATTAATTACTGGACTTAACACAATCTCTAGAAATTTGCAGAAACGTATTTTATCATATATTATATATATGATATAACAAATATTACTGTTTTTTATTGGCAACGCAACGTTGAGCACGCGAGCAGCCAAATTGATGACCCCGACGTGATCGTAAACACATACGCGCCCCATACAGAGGGGTATAAAACATACGCACATGATGCTCCACTCGCCAACGGCCTCAGGACCGACGCCGCTGGCACCACCGGAGCAGCCGCCGACTCAAGCAACGTACGCTCCGCATCAGCAGCTACAACCACCGCACGTGCATGCGCACGCACAGCTGGCTATGCCAACGCCATTGCCACTACCGACACACCCGCCGCCACCCCGTGCAGGGGAACCTGGGTGACACGCCCCCTTTTCGTCGCCGCCAGCGACCGAGGCGGTGAACAGTTGCCGGCTCCCACCTTTCTGGAGGAGTAACCCTGATCTGTGGTTTTATCAGATCGAGGCCGCATTCCAGATCTACCATGTGCGCAACGACAACAGCCGTTACAATTTAGTAGTTGTGGCGCTCGACCCGGAGACCATTTCCATGTACTCCGCACAGTGCCGCCCGTGCGGAAGTATGAGGCGCTGAAGGCAGCCATACTAAATCGCCTCACCGACTCGGCGGATCGACAGCTCCACAAGCTACTCACCCAACTCGATCTGGGTGACAGGAAGCCGTCTCAACTCCTGCGGCAGATGCGCTCCTTGGCAGGTGACAGGGCCACGTATGACGTCATCCGAGTGAAGTGGCTCGATATGATACCGCCCTCAACGCGACGGCTTCTCAAAATTCTGAAGGGTACCAGCCTGGAGGAGCTCACAGAGGCAGCTGACGAGCTGGTCGACAATGGACCTACAGTGGCGGCTACGTCACCTCCACTCTCGTCTTCGAGACCCCGCTCTCCATTCGCGAACAGATCGTCGTACGATTCAACGAGTAACTCCGTGCACGCAGAGCTTGCCGCGCTGCGCCAGTCAGTGGCACAGCTCGTGGCGCTAACGCGGGAGAATCAGGAGCTGCTGCGCAAGATAACGCCCCCACTTCATATATAATCGTTTAAAAATCGTTGTCCATTTCGCGAGCCCTTTGCGGACCGGCGACTTATGGCTTACGGACCGGCACCGGTCCGCGGACCACCACTTTGACGAGCACTGATGTAGATTATTTGGTTCGGTTAGTATATTATCTCATTAGTGCTATAAAAAAATAATATTCATATTGCGTATCCATATTGCACCCACTAAGTAATTGGTACTAAAAATTATCTACATGATAAAATATTCACAAGTGTGAAATACAAAAAAACTTATTTTTAAAATTGGGTTCAGTTGCAACTCTATTAAAAAATTTTAGGACAAAGTAAATTCGAATTCTAATAAAAAGAGCTGACATGAGAGTGGTTGTGCAATTGTTGCAACAAATAAAGGGTTCTATATCTAAAACTTGCTCAAAAACTAATTGGCTAACTCCATTTCTATGGCAAACCTCTTTAAAATGTGTAGGAAATTGTTGCTCTAATTTATCTATGTATGCAATGAATGTTGGTGGAGGCTTCACAAGGTTATAATTATCAATTTGCTTTTCTATTGTGAAGAGGAACTCGTCTGAAACTTTTTCATCCCCAGAAAAAATTAGGGGCTCTAAGCAATTGTGGGATTTGTACAGCTTTATATAAACATAAGCGAAAGCATTTCTATGCATAAAGATTGATTCATTAATGTTGTCATCAAACTGAACGGAGTTAAAACTAATATCCTGGATGTTAGGAATATCTTGGGAACTTTGTCTTGACTTATGTTTTGATGACACATATTTTGTAAAGCGGAGAAAACCATTGGATCATAATTAAAATCTGAAACTGGCTCACAAATGCCCTTCACCACTATATCTACATGTTGTAGACCCCAACGCTTTTGAAATATGCCTAAAAATGCATGAGGCGTAATTCTAACAGAATTCCCTCCCCCTCTCCTAATATCACCAAAAAAATTCTCCAACTTATCTTGGCACAGATTTCTGGTCATTATATATTCAAAGCCTTTTTGTG
Source organism: Clusia tigrina (assembly GCA_920105625.2). Lineage (NCBI taxonomy): Eukaryota > Metazoa > Arthropoda > Insecta > Diptera > Clusiidae > Clusia > Clusia tigrina. Next base: position 152,248,739 of record OV050031.1, on the reverse strand, counting down.
AAATAAATTTCCACAGTCTAATTAAGCTTTTAATATTTAATAACCAATTAATATTTAATCACTCTCAATCATTACTTCACTCTACAAAATATTAAATGCTTTAGTTTCCGATTAAGCCACTGGACGCCAGAATCGAAAATGGTAAACTTTTTCTATGAGCTCGACCTGGGTTGCCCATTACGATTATTTTTCTGAATTGGTTGTTAAGAATTTTTTATTTTATTGTGATATTCAATTGTTTGATTTTTATATAGTTTTTTGATAATTTCTGAAGCAATATTTAACTAAACGAAGACAACGTATTTAATTAAATGTTTCTTGCAAGACTATAGTATTAGAATTATACTATATTATAATATTGCTGACACTGAGCGACTCATTAATTTGTATGAATTTTCACAACATGCTGAGTAATTCAATGTAGATAAGATATTGTACGCTACATGGTATTTGTTATAATTTAGCTAATTGGGTGTTTGTGATATTAATTCGTAATAATAATAAATAAAATAGCGTAATTATATATACTATCAAATCTATTTATGTGAAAATTAGTAATTGAAATAATACTGAAAAGATTGTTAAATGTAGACATGCTTTTGCAGGAGCATTATATATATATATACATTTTCATTCACAAAATTCCGCAGATTTCATATATTTATATACTGCTTTTGCATTGGAATTTTATAATTTGACTAATACATTGCAATTAGCCTGGATTATATTTTGTATTCATTAGATTTTTAGCTATGAATTGAAATTAAAATGCCCTCAAATTAAAATTAAAATGTTTCAAAACAAAATCAAAGTAAATAATATTTATTTAATTAAATATACCTACAGAATTGTGTTGCTTTTTTCTCTTATCTTCATTACTAAACATTTAAAGTCAGCTTAAGAACATAGTTTAATGATAAATATTTTCTTTTAATAGATAATTATTTTCTATAATTTTTAGTAGTTTTGTTGGCATTAACTTCATTAAAAAGAATAAACAGACAAAAAAAATATAAATTTATATAAGAATTGTATAATAGTTTTAAAAAATTTATCTGATTAGCATACAGAGTAGTGTACCTAATAGAAGTAATGAAAAAAATTATTAATCAGAAAAATTATTCACTAAATTGAATTTGGTAGTTTTTGGAGTGAGAATAGTATTAAAATATTAACGAAGGACAGCGTCAAATAGTGCTTTTTCCAAAACTCACCAGTTTGTTTATATCCAGTGGGGAATGAAAAATTGGTTTGTTTACATCCAGTGGGGAAAAAATGGCCAGCAATACAAGTGTATTCTGTGAAAGTATAAGTAAGTTTCATTTTTCATTTTCTCTGGACGTGTGCACATGAGATTACCATGTATTCCCAGCAGGAAATTTGTTGTGAAAATGTAAAATATATTTTGTAAAATACCAAATCTTATTACTATCCCCAAACATCATATCATACGTTTGAAGACATATATATATATATATATATATATATATATATATATATATATACATATATATATATATATATATATCTATATATATATATATATATAAATATATATATATATATATATATATATATATATATATATATATATATATATATATATATATATATATATGGCGACACCACTACCCTCACCCAGTTGTCGGGTACGCCAACGCAAGCAGGCACTAGTTCCGCGCGCCATATATTAACACGCTGTCGCTGTCGCACAGCGTGTTTATGGGCAAGCGGAACTAGCCTGTGTTGGCTGCTGAACAACACACTTCGTGTTTCCAGCCTTTCATTCAACCCTCTTTCGTTTTCTGTGCTGAAGCTGTGGTGACGTTTTATAGAGCGTTTTGTGCAATTAAAAGTTATATTAATTACTGGACTTAACACAATCTCTAGAAATTTGCAGAAACGTATTTTATCATATATTATATATACGATATAACAAATAAATTTGCAGGAACGTATTTTATCATATATTATATATATGATATAACAAATATTACTGTTTTTTATTGGCAACGCAACGTTGAGCACGCGAGCAGCCAAATTGATGACCCCGACGTGATCGTAAACACATACGCGCCCCATACAGAGGGGTATAAAACATACGCACATGATGCTCCACTCGCCAACGGCCTCAGGACCGACGCCGCTGGCACCACCGGAGCAGCCGCCGACTCAAGCAACGTACGCTCCGCATCAGCAGCTACAACCACCGCACGTGCATGCGCACGCACAGCTGGCTATGCCAACGCCATTGCCGCTACCGACACACCCGCCGCCACCCCGTGCAGGGGAACCTGGGTGACACGCCCCCTTTTCGTCGCCGCCAGCGACCGAGGCGGTAAACAGCTGCCGGCTCCCACCTTTCTGGAGGAGTAACCCCGATCTGTGGTTTTATCAGATCGAGGCCGCGTTCCAGATCTACCATGTGCGCAACGACAACAGCCGTTACAATTTAGTAGTTGCGGCGCTCGACCCGGAGACCATTTCCATGTACTCCGCACAGTGCCGCCCGTGGGGAAGTATGAGGCGCTGAATGCAGCCATACTAAATCGCCTCATCGACTCGGTGGATCGACAGCTCCACAAGCTACTCACCCAACTCGATCTGGGTGACAGGAAGCCGTCTCAACTCCTGCGGCAGATGCGCTCCTTGGCAGGTGACAGGGCCACGTATGACGTCATCCGAGTGAAGTGGCTCGATATGATACCGCCCTCAACGCGACGGCTTCTCAAAATTCTGAAGGGTACCAGCTTGGAGGAGCTCGCAGAGGCAGCTGACGAGCTGGTCGACAATGGACCTACAGTGGCGGCTACGTCACCTCCACTCTCGTCTTCGAGACCCCGCTCTCCATTCGCGAACAGATCGTCGCACGATTCAACGGGTAACTCCGTGCACGCAGAGCTTGCCGCGCTGCGCCAGTCAGTGGCACAGCTCGTGGCGCTAGCGCGGGAGAATCAGGAGCTGCTGCGCAAGATAACGCCCCCACTTCATATATAATCGTTTAAAAATCGTTGTCCATTTCGCGAACCCTTTGCGGACCGGCGACTTATGGCTTACGGACCGGCACCGGTCCGCGGACCACCACTTTGACGAGCACTGATGTAGATTATTTGGTTCGGTTAGTATATTATCACATTAGTGCTATAAAAAAATAATATTCATATTGCGTATCCATATTGCACCCACTAAGTAATTGGTACTAAAAATTATCTACATGATAAAATATTCACAAGTGTGAAATACAAAAAATCTTATTTTTAAAATTGGGTTCAGTTGCATCTCTATTAAAAAATTTTAGGACAAAGTAAATTCGAATTCTAATAAAAAGAGCTGACATGAGAGTGGTTGTGCAAATGTTGCAACAAATAAAGGGTTCTATATCTAACACTTGCTCAAAAACTAATTGGCTAACTCCATTTCTATGGCAAACCTCTTTAAAATGTGTAGGAAATTGTTCCTCTAATTTATCTATGTATGCAATGAATGTTGGTGGAGGCTTCACAAGGTTATAATTATCAATTTGCTTTTCTATTGTGAAGAGGAACTCGTCTGAAACTTTTTCATCCCCAGAAAAAATTAGGGGCTCTAAGCAATTGTGGGATTTGTACAGCTTTATATAAACATAAGCGAAAGCATTTCTATGCATAAAGATTGATTCATTAATGTTGTCATCAAACTGAACGGAGTTAAAACTAATATCCTGGATGTTAGGAATATCTTGGGAACTTTGTCTTGACTTATGTTTTGATGACACATATTTTGTAAAGCGGAGAAAACCATTGGATCATAATTAAAATCTGAAACTGGCTCACAAATGCCCTTCACCACTATATCTACATATTGTAGACCCCAACGCTTTTGAAATATGCCTAAAAATGCATGAGGCGTAATTCTAACAGAATTCCCTCCCCCTCTCCTAATATCACCAAAAAAGTTCTCCAACTTATCTTGGCACAGATTTCTGGTCATTATATATTCAAAGCCTTTTTGTGAAAAAAATTTCCACAGTCTAATTAAGCTTTTAATATTTAATAACCAATTAATATTTAATCACTCTCAATCATTAATTCACTCTACAAAATATTAAATGCTTTAGTTTCCGATTAAGCTACTGGACGCCAGAATCGAAAATGTTAAACTTTTTCTATGAGCTCGACCTGGGTTGCCCATTACGATTATTTTTCTTAATTGGTTGTTAAGAATTTTTTATTTTATTGTGATATTCAATTGTTTGATTTTTATATAGTTTTTTGATAATTTCTGAAGCAATATTTAACTAAACGAAGTCAACGTATTTAATTAAATGTTTCTTGCAAGACTATAGTATTAGAATTATACTATATTATAATATTGCTTACATACACGGCACTGAGCGACTCATTAATTTGTATGAATTTTCACAACATTGTTGTGAGTTAGAATCAAGCTACTTACGCGCAGTTGACTCACAGCACCGGCTCCTATTAAACTCATTAAGAATGCACATATTTTTAGGGTGCAAATATTGTAAATGATTAGTATTTATGCACTAATTATGATGTAAACTTTTAGGGTGTCACAGTTCCACAGTCAAGCTGACGAGGGGCATTTAGAATGCACCGACGACACTTTTACTTTCAGTAGGTCAGTTGGCTTGAGCAACTGACACCAAATAACAATTGCGTAACTGGAACACCAGAAAAGTCAAGACGTAGACGGTAATGTTCATTTGTAAATAGTATATAAGAACTAGAATTTTAAGAATAAACTTTCTTGTTGTTTTAAACCCAAAATAGTGCAGTGCTCATTTAATAAAGTGGTGTAGGTTTTACAGGTTCCCGCGATAGGACATTCCAGAGGACGTCTCTCGCCGACAAGCAGATAAGGACCCCAACATTTTGGCGCAGCCGGTCTTAAGACCTATTGGAGTAATCCCAGGGCAAGGAACCCTGAAGCAGAGAGGCATCCTGTAACGAATTCGAAGGACCTCATCTAAGGACACTGTGGAAAAAAGGATGTCATCGGGAAAAATAATGGTGAGTAGAGTGTATAGTAGCGTAAAATAAGTAGATACTTCTCCGACCCTAAAGGCGCCGTAGCGCTGGTCAAAGAAGTCGCAACCTTTAGGCGCGTTTGCGCTGTTGCACGCAGCTTTGAATGGCAACCATAAACCGTCAGTATGATCGGACGGTCTATGTATGTCGTCTTAGCTGTGAGGATTTTTTTTTGTAGGGATTTGTGTTTGTTTGTCGGTAGGAACATTTATACGATTCAATTTATATTGTTTTGAAATCAAAATAAAGATTGATTTAAATATTTGGCATTTTGAGTTTAGGGTATTAGGTGAAGAGGTGCAGGCAACACGTGTTGTTGCATCAAAGTTTTTTGTAGTTCGGAAACTACGATTTGCGTAGCAATGTTGAAGAAAACATTTAAATGCTATTATTATGTGGCGCATACGTTACGGGTTTATTTTTAAACATGGATTCAAATTTCCGGGAATGAATCAAGACACTTTTGCCGGTAAATCAAATTTCGGTTTTTACAAACATATGGCCTTTTTTATGGATTTTTGGGAGTATTAAGGATGGTGAGAGGAAAACATGGAGTATTTGTGAGGAAGTCAAGGACCACTTTGCATTGATGGAAGGACTTAATGGACGCCGGTAGACAGCGGAACTTTGTGATGGAAAACAAGTATAGCAGAATATGTATATAAAGATAGAATTTACGGTGGAATGTTTTTTTTTTATAACTCTGTTTTGAATCATTAATTAAGATCGAATAAAATATTGTAACAAGTTTTAACAAATATTGGATTTTTATTTGTAATTGGGACACGCCATCTGTTCTGGCATTTGGGATATGACGAAGGAAGCGCAAGGATTACTGCTGATGCAGGAGCAAATTGGCGATACGATTGAAAAATTGGTCCGTAATTTTAAGAAAGACGGCAGTTTACGTAAGGACAACGTGTATTACCGCAAGCGAATATCACAGTTGCGAAATCTAGGGAGAGAGTTCAACCTCACGCAGTTGTTGCCTTACGCAGTTGAGTACGGCAAGGGAAAATATTTTGCGGAAAATTACGCAGACTACATAAATAGTCTGGTCAACGAATGGGCAGATACATTTAGTTCTGAATTAGAGGGGCTAGGGCAAGAGATTGTGAGTTTGGTTTCGCCAGACGAGGAAATAAGGAAGAGATTGAAATCAATACAGTCAGAGGTGAAACTGTTTACTGGGAAAATAGTTGACCAGTTCGAAGCGAGTACGAGCAGGGAAGAAGCTCAGGAATTGTGGAAGCTGGCGAATGCCGGAGGAGCTGTGTCACCATTAGAAGTAACGGATCAAGGCTTTACGGCAATCCAAAGAAGAACAGAAGAAAAGTTGTTCAGTTTTCAGAAGAAAGCAGAAGATTGGAGAGCACAAAAAGAGTATCTGGAGAAGAAGGTAAAGGAACTTTCTCAGAGATTGACGGAAACAGAGGAAGCAGCAACGCTGTTGGAGAAGGAGTGTGCAGGATTGAAAAGAGGACGGGCGACCAATAGCAACCCACATAGAAAGGAGAGATCAAAATCAGCATCGGCTGGATTTACACAGACAGTATTGACATTGCCTCCTGAAGTTCGCTGGCCGGAGTATTTAACACCAGAAGGGATAAGCCGCATGGTAAAGCCAAAATTAGTACTTAATGAAGAAAGGCAAGCGGAATTTTTGTTTGGCGCATCTGAAATCGGTGTCGAGCCTTTTTCTCCGGGAGGCCCGATAAATAATAAAAATCAGGGATATCCGCCAAAGGAGCCGGAAGCAGTACCCGTGCAGCAAAGTTCCGATACTGTGGGCAGTATTTCGCCTGCACGAACAAACGATCGAAGACTAATTAGTTTGAGTCCGTCACTGGCCAATTACCTCTCAGATCCGGGAGAAGAGAATTTGGAAACTACCAAAGAGATTAATTAAGCTAAGGTTTTACCAGCAAATTGAGAAAACACAAAGCTATAAAATGGGCATTCTGCAAGTTGCTCACACTGTGGAGAAGTTGGTGCCCATGTTCTCAGGAGTCGAGTTGTATGATCTGAGAACTGAGATCCGGCGCTTCAAAGAAGGTTGTGAGCTAGCACAACAGAGTGTTCCGGAAGCGGACGGGGAACACTTAATAAAGTGTATTAGGCAAAGAACCACAGGTGATGCGTTTGATTTACTAGCGCATAGCTCAGTAAGCACCCTGGCAGAATTATATGCACTTTTGGATAGGACGTATTTAAAACAAAAGTCGTATGACTATCTCGTTCGGGAAATTCAGGAATCAACTCAGACACCGGGGGAGGAATTGAGAGCCTGGGGACGAAGGCTCCAGTCTCTAGGGAACGCTGCTGAGACGGAAGCCAACAGGCAGTTTCCAGAAAATGTTGCAGCATACAAGGCTCAAGTAGAACGGACTATGATTTCTGTGTTCAAGGCAGGCCTGATAAATAGGGACTTAGCTAATTATACTCTTACTCTCACGCCGAGGAGCATGACAGAACTAGTGGAAGCGGTCTCTTTAGCTGAAGCAGCAATACAACAGCGAACGACAACAGGTGGAATCTGCTGGACGAATGCTCCTGCAGAGGTAGGGACAGTACAGCAGCAAAACAGATGTGGAATTGGTAGATTGATGGGTCAATTTCCGCAACAAAGAGATCAAGATTTTCCTCCAAGGAAACCCATTTGCTCATTCTGTCATAAGCCAGGGCACACAAGGGATGAATGCGTTACACCCAAAAACACGCCCTACTGTATGGAGTGCCAAACTTACGGTCATGAGGCAAGTAGACAGTGCCAAGTAGACACAAAATGGGATCAAAGTAGAAGGCAGCCAGCTACGAGGCGCCCGGATCCACCCTTGACGGACAGCAGGGGTAACTTCAGTAGACCCCGTGTTAATTCAACGGAAGGAATTAGCCAAGGAAGAAATCCTTTCAGAACTGGGAGTGCTCAGCAGCGACCAAATTGCAATTCCAGAAGTGAAGCAAGGATAAGCAACACCAAACAGGGGTTGAGATGTTTCTCATGTGGACGAATGGGACATCGGGCAGCGGAATGCAGGGATAGACAATCCCAACAAAGGAACCAGGGAAACTTCCAGCGGCCCAGTCGAGGCCAGTAGACTGGAAAGTCAAAAGAAAGAGAGTAATAATTAGGCCAGAAGTACGTGGGACTAGTAATGTAGGAAGTACAGTCCAAGAGAAGGAGGAGCAAGAGGCTCTCCAGTATCACGAAGAGTTAGGGAGTGGATACACGTCCATATTGGGAACAAAAGGAGGTTGCTTCGCTATGAGCAGGATAGGTGATGCCTTCATCGAGATACCCTGCGAGGAGGCAGCGAGTGGAAAGCTAGTGCTATTAGTAGATTCAGGTGCGGACACTAGCCTCGTAAAATCTAGTGTTTTACGAAAGGGGCTAGACATTAATCAAATGGACGTAAGAACGCTTAACGGAGCATTTGGAGGGTACATTAGGACTTTGGGGTCGCTCAGAATAGGGCACAGTGGAGTTAAGGGTATGAGTTTTAGAGTGCACGCAGTGGAAGTGGATAGGAAAGGTATCCCGGCTGATGGGATAATTGGCCGCGATAATCTTTGGGGACGCACCATACTGGATGCGCTCGACAAGCAGTTATCGTTTTACGATAATAATAAGAATAGAAATCTCACTCTTCCATTAAAGTCATGGCAGGAAGGAACCGTGAGTAAGGTTAAGAATAGTATGGAGGTAGTAAATGCAAGGTCAACCAGAGTAGTTACTATGCATGTAAATACGAAACTTAGGACTGTTGTTTTGCACAAGCAGCAGCTAGCGGAGGGCGTATATATGGGAGAAACCATAACGCACGTTGACAAGGGTAAGGTGTACGCTTGTGTACTCAACGCCTCAGAAAAGGACTATCTGATGGATGAGGATTTTAGGCCTAAGTTCACTAGTTATGATAATTTTAAAGAACCGAATTATAGATCGGTTAATCAGATTAAACAAGTTGATATAAGAAAAAGAATGGAGAGTGTGCTAGAATCACTGAAGCTATACCCAAGCGTAAATTCAGAAGAGAAGGCATCAATAGAAGCCATTTGTGCGTCATTCCATGACATATTTTTGCTGGAAGGAGACCAGTTGACGTATACACCAGAGGTAGAGCAGGAAATACCTACTAGGGTGGATCAAGCACCAATTAACCAGAAACATTACAGATTGCCACAAGCTCACAAAGATGAGGTAAATAGGCAAGTGCAGGGAATGTTAAAAGATAACATAATTTCACCGAGTATCTCGCCTTGGAACTCACCAATAATTTTGGTACCAAAGAAGGGAGGTGCTCAGGGTCAGAAGAAGTGGAGAATGGTCGTCGATTTTAGGAAATTGAACGACGCCACTATCAAGCAGGTGTTTCCGATACCAAGGATAGAAGAAATTCTGGATCAATTGGGACACAGTAGATATTTTTCTACACTTGATTTAGCGAGTGGCTACCACCAGGTTCTGGTGGATACCCAGAATAAGCAGAAAACCGCGTTCAGCACCGGTTTAGGGCATTATGAGTTTAATGGAATGCCGTTCGGATTAACAGGAGCACCGGCTACCTTCCAACGGCTAATGAACCATGTGCTAACAGGCTTACAAGGGTTAGATTGTTTTGTGTATCTCGATAATCTTGTAATTTATGGGAAGAACTTGCAGCAGCATTCGCAACGCTTATGTAAGGTGCTCCAGAAATTACGAGAGCACAATTTGAAATTGAACACGGAGAATTGTCAATTTTTGCGAAGAGAGGTGGTTTATTTAGGCCATCGTTTCTCAGAGGCAGGAGCACTGCCTGACCCGCAGAAGGTGGAATGCGATAAAAATTTAGCGATTCCGAGAAACAGAAAGAAGTGCAAGCATTCCTAGGACTAGTGAACTATTACAGAAAGTTCGTGGAAGGACTAGCCGGAATTGCGTTGCCAGTGAATAAGCTGCTACGAAAAGAAGCAAAGTTCGAATGGACAGAGAGCTGTCAGCAAGCATTCGAGAGGCTAAAAGAAATAATTAGCTCGCCACCAATTTTGGCGTACCCCGACTTTGAGCAAACTTTTTTGTTGACCACTGATGCTAGCAATGAAGCATTAGGGGCAGTATTGTCGCAAGGGGAAGTCGGTAATGACCGACCAATAGCATTCGCAAGCAGAGCGCTTAGCGACACGGAGAAGAGATACTCCACAATAGAAAAGGAATTTCTAGCCATAGTATGGGCTACGAAGAATTTTAGGGCATATCTGCTAGGACGCCCATTTAAGATATACACTGATCACCAACCGTTGAGAGGCATAGCCAATTTGAAAGACCAAACGTCTAGGCTAGCCAGGTTCAGACACAAATTGTCTGAGTATGATTTTGAAATCATATACATACCTGGGAAAAAGAATATGAATGCCGATGCACTCAGCAGAGTACCGCAGCCACAGAAAGTATCAATAGTGCAAACGAGGTCCAAAGCACGGTCAGATAAGGAGAAGGCCGACAGAATGCATAAGGATAAAGTTGATGCTACAACAGACGTTAGCAAGACGGGTGAAGATGCCCACGAACAAAGAGCCAGCAGTGTGGAATGGCTGGAGGATATAAAGGATATCCAGGCTGTGTTAAAGGGTTTCCATGATTCGCCTCTAGGAGGACACCAGGGATTCTGGAAAACCCATGACAGAATTAGGCGAGTATACGGATGGAAAGGTATGCTCAAAGACATACAAAAATATGTAAAAAGTTACCCAAAGTGCCAGGCCAACAAAAGTTCAAGGCTAACACACATGCCAATGGTGTTAACGGATACACCAAAACAACCATTTGATAAGGTTCATATGGATATTGTAGGTATTCTACCTGAGACAGTTTCGGGAAACAAGTACATATTGACGTTCCAAGATGATTTCTCAAAGTATATGGCGTGCGTGGCTATACCCGATGCGGAAGCAGGTACGGTGGCCAAAGCATTTTTTGATGAAATTATAGCACGATACAACATACCTAAGGTTTTGATAACCGACAATGGTTCAAATTTCGTATCAAAACTATTCTCAGAAACGTGTAAAATGCTGGGAATCAAGAAGTCGCACATAACATCATATCATCCACAGGCGAATGGCTCATTGGAACGTAGTCATCGACCTCTGGCCGAGTACTTGCGCAGTTTTGCCAAAGAAGACGGCTCGAATTGGGATCAATGGTTGACCACTGCAATGCATGTACACAACAATACTGTGCATGTATCAACGAAGCAAACTCCGTTTAGAACACTCTACGGGTTTGATTTCAACATGCCAGCGAATTTGAAGCGCAAATGTGCGCCTGTATACAATGCTGATGACCCGAATAAAGTGCAAAAGTATCAGCTACAGCGAGCGCACGAATTGGTTAGAGAAAACCAGGAATGTGCTAAACGAGTGGCCAGGGAAGCTTATAACAAGGTACTGAACCCAGTAGTTTTTCATGTGGGTGATCAAGTACTAATGAAGAATCAGGCTAGGAGAAACAAATTCTCACCTGTGTGGATAGGTCCGTATGTAGTAACAGAGATCCGAAGCCCAGTTACAACAGTCGTAACGATTAAGGGAAAAATAAAAAGCTACATAATAATTTGTTGAAATTATTCCACATTAGACCACACAACTAAAGACATGTGTTAGCAGTGTTCTACAAGTGTAAACACAGGAATAACAACGTAAACATGTACGTGTGCGTATCAAATAACACACACAGCTCCGATTTTCAAAGTCAAGATCAGCAGAAGTGTGCCAATTAAACTCGAGCAAGTAAAGTTGACGTAATAAAAATGTGCTTATTATGCACTATGGCCAAACGAAGCACAGTAGGGAAAAATATATTTTTTAAATATTAAATGATAAATATTGCACGTAATTAAAAAATAAAATAAGATAGTAAGACAGTCGTGGTGGCATGAGCGTTAACGCCAGGCAACGGAACTGCTGGTGAAGTAAGTACATATATATACGAGTATGTATATATGTGTATAGGATAAAGAATGAATGTACGAATGTATATTTAAAGAAGTAAGTATTCTAGTTAAGAGGAATGGGTATATGCGTATGTATATTTTTGCAGATACTGCAGTCGGCTATATGTAAATATACTCGTACATAGGTTTTTACTGTTTATTGATTAGGAAATTAGCGTATGGAAATTTGAATAAATGTATATGTCGGGATATACAAAATAAATGTATAGTTAATTGGGAAAATAACGTTAGTAATTAATTCTAGGTAATTTAAAGCGCCTCGAATGTATGTATGCAGCCATATACGAGCTAATTACAGGATGGAAAATAGAAACGTTAATGGATATATACATATCAGGCTAGAAGTAAATTTAAATAAAAAGTAATTGTATGCGATGAAAGATATAGTCATGCAATGGACAAAGTTTTGACACAAACGGGATTATTTTATATAATCTGGTTTTACTCGGAGGACCAATGAATTGGTTCAAAACTGAAATGAGTGATAACTCACGTGTTGAAAAAGAGCACGAAAAATTAATCGAAGCGAAACTAATGCCCTATATGGCTATGAAAACACATAGTCCAGTCCTATTTTCCTCTAGGATACGGTAGCGAATCCGATAATGTAAGAGGAAAAGACGAGTGGATGCAAATTGAATGATATAGCATTCAATTATAGAATAAGCATGTTGTATAAATATTGTTTTGTTTATGTATATTCAGGAATAGCGTATGTTTAAGAAAAGTTAAAATTAAAAAAAAAAAATTTTAATCTGTGCAAAGTGGACATTAGAAACAAAAGTAGTTTAGAAAAAATTAGAGTTAAAAATTAATTGTTTAAAATCTAGCTTTATAATGAAATAAGTGTTAAAAACAAAAATCATACTAAATTGGGAAATTATACCCAAGAGTATATATAGTACTTATAGTGTATTTATTTAAAATTCATTTATTAAATTGACTTATGAAAGGTTCGACAAAATTAAACATAGAAGAAATATCAAACTAAAATATATACTAGGAAATTAAGAAAATTATTATAGGTGTTCTCTATATAGCTCTGATGATCTGAAGCGAAGCAGGAAGTTCCGGGAAGAACGGATATTGGAATACGGTGCGGACTAAGGGACCAACATAGTATTCGGAAAGATGCGTTTTTGGAAAACAGAGATTTTTGGCAGTTATCTAAGGTTTGTGACCCCAAAGATGCCAACATATTAGCTTGGGGATGAAATAAACAAGTTTCCTTGAGGAGTCATTTTTTGAGTTGGACAATTTTATAGTACAATGTCCACCCAGTGTATCACAATCTCAACAGAATCGATTTTGGATAAGTTGAAGATGGGTAAAAGCTTAAGGTGGGTGACTGAAACCACCACCAAATATAATAAGCAGAAGAAATTTGGCTCACGGAAGTTAATTGCTTCATTGAAGTATATGTCCAAGCTAGAGTATGAACATATGAAACGTTATTTACATATGTATGAAATATGATTTAATACAAGAGGACACAGAGACTAGTAACCGATCAGAGTACACAAATTACATCATTAAACGTGTATCTCAGAAAAATACCTATTGTCTCCACATCAAAGCCTAACGATGTCAAATACCATTATGCGGAAGCTCAAGAGAAATACTTCCACCATAAAACGTATTGCTGCAAAGTAAGACGGAGTATTGTAATCTCTCATGTATTCCAAATGTTTTTTACAAGTTGAATACTATAAGCAGAGGCAGTACCACCTACAGCCGTGGGGCACACTATATAAATGGAAAGAAGAAGGCCACTAAAAGCAAAGTTTTAATGGAAAACCAGATCGCCAACCTATAACATCTTTGTACGTACTGAGAAAGAAGGGAGGGGTATGCAGAGTTCATCGAGGGACTTCACTCTGACGACGGCCGTCAACTGGACCAGCAGGTAGCAGAGGGCGCAGTATAATATAAGGTTTTAGGTATAGAATAGCATTGTGTTATTGTTTAGATATTTGTATATACGCCAATGAGAAAAGAGTCAATTAAAGACCAAATTTAAAAAAAAAAAAAGAAGATGGAAACAAAAGAACAAGATAAAACAAAAGAAAAAAAGAAAATATAAAGAATAGAAACAAAAGAACAAGATAAAACAAAAGAGAAAAAAAGGCACACAAAAGTAAAAAGAACATAATACAACAATCGAACCCAAATAAGGCGAATTGAAAAAAGAAAAACTATACATATGTACTATAGGATTAAGAAAATGCACAGATTGTTTAAAGTGGAGAAAAGAGAAAAATACTGTAAGATTCATTAGAAGTTAGAAAGAGTTTTAGAAAGAGGGGAGGGATGTTGTGAGTTAGAATCAAGCTACTTACGCGCAGTTGACTCACAGCACCGGCTCCTATTAAACTCATTAAGAATGCACATATTTTTAGGGTGCAAATATTGTAAATGAGTAGTATTTATGCACTAATTATGATGTAAACTTTTAGGGTGTCACAGTTCCACAGTCAAGCTGACGAGGGGCATTTAGAATGCACCGACGACACTTTTACTTTCAGTAGGTCAGTTGGCTTGAGCAACTGACACCAAATAACAATTGCGTAACTGGAACACCAGAAAAGTCAAGACGTAGACGGTAATGTTCATTTGTAAATAGTATATAAGAACTAGAATTTTAAGAATAAACTTTCTTGTTGTTTTAAACCCAAAATAGTGCAGTGCTCATTTAATAAAGTGGTGTAGGTTTTACAGGTTCCCGCGACAGGACATTCCAGAGGACGTCTCTCGCCGACAAGCAGATAAGGACCCCAACAACATGCTGAGTAATTCAATGTAGATAAGATATTGTACGCTACATGGTATTTGTTATAATTTAGCTAATTGGGTGTTTGTGATATTAATTCGTAATAATAATAAATAAAATAGCGTAATTATATATACTATCAAATCTATTTATGTGAAAATTAGTAATTGAAATAATACTGAAAAGATTGTTAAATGTAGACATGCTTTTGCAGGAGCATTATATGTACATTTTCATTCACAAAATTCCGCAGATTTCATATACTTATATACTGCTTTTGCATTGGAATTTTATAATTTGACTAATACATTGCAATTAGCCTGGATTATATTTTGTATTCATTAGATTTTTAGCTATGAATTGAAATTAAAATGCCCTCAAATTAAAATTAAAATGTTTCAAAACAAAATCAAAGTAAATAATATTTATTTAATTAAATATACCTACAGAATTGTTTTGCTTTTTTCTCTTATCTTCATTACTAAACATTTAAAGTCAGCTTAAGAACATAGTTTAATGATAAATATTTTCTTTTAATAGATAAATATTTTCTATAATTTTTAGTAGTTTTGTTGGCATTAACTTCATTAAAAAGAATAAACAGACAAAAAAAATATAAATTAATATAAGAATTATACAATAGTTTTAAAAAATTTATCTGATTAGCATAGCATATAGAGTAGTGTACCTAATAGTAGTAATGAAAAAAATTATTAATCAGAAAAATTATTCACTAAATTGAATTTGGTAGTTTTTGGAGTGAGAATAGTATTAAAATATTAACGAAGGACAGCCCCAAATAGTGCTTTTTCCAAAATTCAACAGTTTGTTTATATCCAGTGGGGAATGAAAAATTGGTTTGTTTACATCCAGTGGGGAAAAAATGGCCAGCAATACAAGTGTATTCTGTGAAAGTTTAAGTAAGTTTCATTTTTCATTTTCTCTGGACGTGTGCACATGAGATTACCATGTATTCCCAGCAGGAAATTTGTTGTGAAAATGTAAAATATATTTTGTAAAATACCAAATCTTATTACTATCCCCAAACATCATATCATACGTTTGAAGACATATATATATATATATATATATATATATATATATATATATATATATATATATATATATATATATATATATATATATATATATATATATATATATATATATATATATATATATATATATATATATATATATATATATATATATATATATATATATATATATATATATATATATATATATATATATATATATATATATATATATATGGCGACACCACTACCCTCACCCAGTTGTCGGGTACGCCAACGCAAGCAGGCACTAGTTCCGCGCGCCATATATTAACACGCTGTCGCTGTCGCACAGCGTGTTTATGGGCAAGCGGAACTAACCTGTGTTGGCTGCTGAACAACACACTTCGTGTTTCCGGCCTTTCATTCAACCCTCTTTCGTTTTCTGTGCTGAAGTTGTGATGACGTTTTATAGAGCGTTTTGTGCAAGTAAAAGTTATATTAATTACTGGACTTAACACAATCTCTAGAAATTTGCAGAAACGTATTTTATCATATATTATATATACGATATGACAAATAAATTTGCAGGAACGTATTTTATCATATATTATATATATGATATAACAAATATTACTGTTTTTTTATTGGCAACGCAACGTTGAGCACGCGAGCAGCCAAATTGATGACCCCGACGTGATCGTAAACACATACTCGCCCCATACAGAGGGGTATAAAACATACGCACATGATGCTCCACTCGCCAACGGCCTCAGGACCGACGCCGCTGGCACCACCGGAGCAGCCGCCGACTCAAGCAACGTACGCTCCGCATCAGCAGCTACAACCACCGCACGTGCATGCGCACGCACAGCTGGCTATGCCAACGCCATTGCCGCTACCGACACACCCGCCGCCACCCCGTGCAGGGGAACCTGGGTGACACGCCCCCTTTTCGTCGCCGCCAGCGATCGAGGCGGTGAACAGCTGCCGGCTCCCACCTTTCTGGAGGAGTAACCCCGATCTGTGGTTTTATCAGATCGAGGCCGCGTTCCAGATCCACCATGTGCGCAACGACAACAGCCGTTACAATTTAGTAGTTGCGGCGCTCGACCCGGAGACCATTTCCATGTACTCCGCACAGTGCCGCCTGTGGGGAAGTATGAGGCGCTGAAGGCAGCCATACTAAATCGCCACACCGACTCGGCGGATCGACAGCTCCACAAGCTACTCACCCAACTCGAGCTGGGTGACAGGAAGCCGTCTCAACTCCTGCGGCAGATGCGCTCCTTGGCAGGTGACAGGGCCACGTATGACGTCATCCGAGTGAAGTGGCTCGATATGATACCGCCCTCAACGCGACGGCTTCTCAAAATTCTGAAGGGTACCAGCCTGGAGGAGCTCGCAGAGGCAGCTGATGAGCTGGTCGACAATGGACCTACAGTGGCGGCTACGTCACCTCCACTCTCGTCTTCGAGACCCCGCTCTCCATTCGCGAACAGATCGTCGCACGATTCAACGGGTAACTCCGTGCACGCAGAGCTTGCCGCGCTGCGCCAGTCAGTGGCACAACTCGTGGCGCTAACGCGGGAGAATCAGGAGCTGCTGCGCAAGATAACGCCCCCACTTCATATATAATCGTTTAAAAATCGTTGTCCATTTCGCGAGCCCTTTGCGGACCGGCGACTTATGGCTTACGGACCGGCACCGGTCCGCGGACCACCACTTTGACGAGCACTGATGTAGATTATTTGGTTCGGTTAGTATATTATCACATTAGTGCTATAAAAAAATAATATTCATATTGCGTATCCATATTGCACCCACTAAGTAATTGGTACTAAAAATTATCTACATGATAAAATATTCACAAGTGTGAAATACAAAAAATCTTATTTTTAAAATTGGGTTCAGTTGCATCTCTATTAAAAAATTTTAGGACAAAGTAAATTCGAATTCTAATAAAAAGAGCTGACATGAGAGTGGTTGTGCAAATGTTGCAACAAATAAAGGGTTCTATATCTAACACTTGCTCAAAAACTAATTGGCTAACTCCATTTCTATGGCAAACCTCTTTAAAATGTGTAGGAAATTGTTCCTCTAATTTATCTATGTATGCAATGAATGTTGGTGGAGGCTTCACAAGGTTATAATTATCAATTTGCTTTTCTATTGTGAAGAGGAACTCGTCTGAAACTTTTTCATCCCCAGAAAAAATTAGGGGCTCTAAGCAATTGTGGGATTTGTACAGCTTTATATAAACATAAGCGAAAGCATTTCTATGCATAAAGATTGATTCATTAATGTTGTCATCAAACTGAACGGAGTTAAAACTAATATCCTGGATGTTAGGAATATCTTGGGAGCTTTGTCTTGACTTATGTTTTGATGACACATATTTTGTAAAGCGGAGAAAACCATTGGATCATAATTAAAATCTGAAACTGGCTCACAAATGCCCTTCACCACTATATCTACATATTGTAGACCCCAACGCTTTTGAAATATGCCTAAAAATGCATGAGGCGTAATTCTAACAGAATTCCCTCTCCCTCTCCTAATATCACCAAAAAAGTTCTCCAACTTATCTTGGCACAGATTTCTGGTCATTATATATTCAAAGCCTTTTTGTGAAATAAATTTCCACAGTCTAATAAAGCTTTTAATATTTAATAACCAATTAATATTTAATCACTCTCAATCATTACTTCACTCTACAAAATATTAAATGCTTTAGTTTCCGATTAAGCCACTGGACGCCAGAATCGAAAATGGTAAACTTTTTCTATGAGCTCGACCTGGGTTGCCCATTACGATTATTTTTCTTAATTGGTTGTTAAGAATTTTTTATTTTATTGTGATATTCAATTGTTTGATTTTTATATAGTTTTTTGATAATTTCTGAAGCAATATTTAACTAAACGAAGTCAACGTATTTAATTAAATGTTTCTTGCAAGACTATAGTATTAGAATTATACTGTATTATAATATTGCTTACATACACGGCACTGAGCGACTCATTAATTTGTATGAATTTTCACAACATGCTGAGTAATTCAATGTAGATAAGATATTGTACGCTACATGGTATTTGTTATAATTTAGCTAATTGGCTGTTTGTGATATTAATTCGTAATAATAATAAATAAAATAGCGTAATTATATATACTATCAAATCTATTTATGTGAAAATTAGTAATTGAAATAATACTGAAAAGATTGTTAAATGTAGACATGCTTTTGCAGGAGCATTATATATACATTTTCATTCACAAAATTCCGCAGATTTCATATACTTATATACTGCTTTTGCATTGGAATTTTATAATTTGACTAATACATTGCAATTAGCCTGGATTATATTTTGTATTCATTAGATTTTTAGCTATGAATTGAAATTAAAATGCCCTCAAATTAAAATTAAAATGTTTCAAAACAAAATCAAAGTAAATAATATTTATTTAATTAAATATACCTACAGAATTGTGTTGCTTTTTTCTCTTATCTTCATTACTAAACATTTAAAGTCAGCTTAAGAACATAGTTTAATGATAAATATTTTCTTTTAATAGATAAATATTTTCTATAATTTTTAGTAGTTTTGTTGGCATTAACTTCATTAAAAAGAATAAACAGACAAAAAAAATATAAATTAATATAAGAATTATATAATAGTTTTAAAAAATTTATCTGATTAGCATATAGAGTAGTGTACCTAATAGTAGTAATGAAAAAAATTATTAATAAGAAAAATTATTCACTAAATTGAATTTGGTAGTTTTTGGAGTGAGAATAGTATTAAAATATTAACGAAGGACAGCCCCAAATAGTGCTTTTTCCAAAACTCACCAGTCTGTTTATATCCAGTGGGGAATGAAAAATTGGTTTGTTTACATCCAGTGGGGAAAAAATGGCCAGCAATGCAAGTGTATTCTGTGAAAGTATAAGTAAGTTTCATTTTTCATTTTCTCTGGACGTGTGCACATGAGATTACCATGTATTCCCAGCAGGAAATTTGTTGTGAAAATGTAAAATATATTTTGTAAAATACCAAATCTTATTACTATCCCCAAACATCATATCATACGTTTGAAGACATATATATATATATATATATATATATATATATATATATATATATATATATATATATATATATATATATATATATATATATATATATATGTTTTAGACAATTTAAGTTTTTCTTTTATTTTATAGCGAAATTATTGTTTTTTCTTTTTACCGCGGTCTTGGCACCTGTTTTACGTTCGGTCGTCGGAAAAAAAGGAGGGCGAAGTCGGCAGCGATTGTTTTATACGTAGCTCTGTTCAATGACCGAGTGCTGCCAATAAGTGGTGCCAAGACCTAACATGCAGTTTACATGAGCTTAAGGGGTACTATACTGTGTCATAAGTTACTAGGTTTACAACTCGGCCAATCTGACAGTTGATCGACCTCGATCAATTAAAGTTAGCAGCTACTTAATGTAAAGATAGAAAAATACTTAAA
The DNA here is from genome assembly GCA_920105625.2 of Clusia tigrina. NCBI lineage: Eukaryota > Metazoa > Arthropoda > Insecta > Diptera > Clusiidae > Clusia > Clusia tigrina. The sequence goes on along the minus strand of OV050031.1, from coordinate 152,228,412 downwards.
TGTAACTTTAAAGCGTAAATAAAATATAACAATCGTCAAATCATAATTTCGGTATTGCATAGTTCATCAGTGTCTTTTGCCTTATCATTTGCCTTTAATAGCCATTTTCGCATCCGATTTGCTCCTATTACCCCATCATACGGAAGTTGAGTCAATTGACAATTATCAATATCGCGTATCACATAGCGATCATTTCCCAATTTCTTATGTACTACATATGGTCCTCGATATTTAGGAACAAATTTTTTGTTCGTCCCAATGATATTGTCAACGTTTCTAATCACTACAAAATTACCAACGTCATAAGTTTTTGCTTCGGCACTATGCTTCAGAAAATATTTTAAATTATATTCTTGAGAATTAACAATTGCATTCGCGGCACTCGTACGGATATGAGCCAAATTACGCTCACTTCCGGTATTAATTTTATTTTCTAAGTATTCTGTAAGTTCATCTACTATTTGTCCACGTTGTTCGGTGCCAAAAAGTAGCATACTTGGGGTATTTTTTGTCGTTGCGTGAACTGAGTTGTTAATTGCATATTCAACCTGCAGTAATTTATTTGACCAATCGGCATGGTTTATTGGGTTACTCAATTTTCCTAACATGGATTTAATTACCCTATTAACCCGTTCCACTTGACCGTTTGCTTGAGGGGAAGCTACGGCAACTTTTACATGTTGTATATTGTGCTTTATGAGAAAGTCTTCTAATTCTAAAGAAGTAAAACATGTTCCTCTGTCCGAAATCACTCGTTTGGGACGGCTAAAGTAACTAAAATATTTGTCGAGAGCGGAAGTGACTTCTTTAGTACTAGTTGAGTCTGTTGGATATAATTTTACAAACTTAGTGAACGCGTCAATTACCACCAAAATATGTTTTCTTTTGGAAGTTAATGACGGCAATGGACCAAAATGATCAATGTGTATAGTATCAAACGGCAATGGTAGCTTAGGAATACTATACAAATTCCGCTCACGTACTCTTACTGGTGTTGCGTACATAAGGCACTTGATGCAACTTCGTATAAATTTTTCTATTTTTTGACGCATACCTGGAAACCAGTAATATGAACTCATCTTTTCATAACATTTATCCACAGCTTGATGTCCAATTTTTTCATGAATTAATCTAATGACGTTATCCTCCATTTCATGGGGTACATACAAAGCCTTACTTCCATCATTTTTTTTTTTCTAAAAACCATTCCATCTGTAAGTTCAAAATCATCAACTTTTTTTGTTTCTAAATTAAGTATCAATTTTTTTATGACGTCATCACGTTCCTGCGCTATTTGTATTTGAAAATCTATATCACCGGAGTCTAATATTGACGCAATTTGACACCTGCTCAGGGCATCTGCGTGGCCCATCGCGGCACCACTCCTATGTTGTATGGAATAATTGTAATTTTCAAGCTCTAAAGCCCATCTGGCAATTCTAGGGTTCACATTTCTTTTTTCCAACGTCAGAGTTAATGAACTACAATCCGTCACTATTTTGAAAGGAATTCCTTCCAAATAAACTCTGAATCTTCTTAGAGCATAAATTATAGCAAGCGTTTCTAATTCAAAACTGTGATATTTAGATTCTGCCGCAGACGTTGTTTTCGAAAAGTATGAAATGGGATGCAATTTTTTGTCGTCCTGTCTTTGCAATAAGACGGCACCAAAACCTAGTGAGCTAGCATCACAGTGTAATTCAGTTTCTCTAGTTGGAGTATATATTGAAAGAATCGGCGGTTTAGCCACTCTTGCTTTTAATTCATTGAATGAAGAAGTACATTTTTCGTCTAGGCAGAATTCGGAATCTCTCTTCAGTAAATTAAGTAATGGCTTTGCAATACTGGAAAAAGACGGCACAAATCTTCGAAAATATGAAAACAGACCGACGCATGAATTCAGTTCTTTCTGATTAGTCGGTAAAGGATAGTTCTTTATGGCGGCGACATGTGATTCACTTGGTGATATTCCATAAGCGGACACAGAAAAACCTAAATACTCTATTCTTTCATAACCAAACTTACACTTGGAGAGATTGAGTTTCAGTTTACAACTCGTTATGCGTCGTAAAACCATTTCAACTAAAATTTTATGCTCGGAAAAATTCTTGCTTGCAATTAGAATATCATCCATATAAATGATTATTCTCCTATTTTCAACTAAATCGCGAAATATGTTGTTTATAAATCGCTGAAATACTGCAGGGGCATTCTTGAGCCCAAAAGGCATTTTTAAATATTCATACTGCCCATTAGGAGTCACAAATGCAGTATATGGGATTGACTCTTCTGACATACTAACTTGGTGAAATCCACTTTTTAGATCTAAAACAGAAAAAATTTTGCAACCTTCTAAATAGTCTATACAATCTTCTATTAACGGCAGTGGATAATTGTCGCGAACAGTAATTTTATTTAACCCGCGATAGTCGACGCACATTCTTGTCTTACCATTTTTCTTTTTAACCAATACAATGGCGGAAGCGTAGGGTGAATGACTTGGGCGTATAATACCGTCACGTTGCAACTCTTCGACAATTGATTGCACTTCTTTTCGTTCTAAATAGGAAAGACGGCGCGGCGGGCAATAAAAAGGTACATTCGAAGTTAAATGTATTTTCATTTTAAATTCCACTGACTCCGTTTAAATTTTTTTCGGCGATATATACGAATCTACAATTAGTTTCCTCAGTTCACCATACGAAAATTTTACTAAATTGTTATCAATATCTATTTTATCGTCAGGCGCAATATCAATACCAAAAACATACGGAACGTCACTATTGGTGCTTGGATTATCACTTAACTCAACCTCCGTTGAAAGTCCACCCTCAAAATCATTTTTCAAAAGACCAAGGTTACTGAGAACTGAAAAAGAATTATCCAGAGGAAGAGTGCAAATATTTTTCTTTTTGTTTAAATTCATTAATTTTGCTTTATTGTAGCGTAATTTCAAATTAGTTAAATGTATATTGAAAGAACTTAAAAAATTTCTGCCTAAAATAACTGGCATTAACATCATTTCATCCGGAAAAATTATAATATTAATATTCTTAACTATTTTTTTAAATTTAACTTTGTATTTCATCAATAATTTTTAAACGGCGTCCACCAATTCCAAAATATTTGGATGATCTTGGCCTTGTAGGCAATTTTGGTTTTGGAGCACAGGATTCTCGCATAAAACTAGCCGCGCTACCGGTGTCAAAAAGAGAAAAAAATTCGTTAAAATTTGCACTCTTCACTGAATCTATCTTAAATGCAATACCTACCAGATTAAATGTGGAGATTATGTCACTGCATTCTTCAGCTGTATCGTCGTCCTCAACTGCAGCAACTTGGAAAGCATCATCTCTATCATTGTTCATTGGTGTCTTCTTGGTCAGAATTTTCCGCGGATTGGGGCAAGAGCGGTGATCGTGGCCCATACGCCAGCACCTGAAGCATGAATCATTTTGGCGCAGAGTATACGGGCAGTTTGGTTTGATGTGTCCGGTTTGCGAACAATTAAAACATAGAGTCACATATTTTTCTCCACCTGGTTTCGGCACAGGATTTCTTGATGGAACTGCGCGATTTGTGACGACGGCACGAGGTATAGCAGCGGCATCACGTTTGACAGTGAAAGTCACGTTGGGGTCGGCACGTGGAGTCAAATAACGGCATTGGTATCGCTTGATAAGGCGCTTCAGTTCGTCAATAGTACGCGCATTGGCCAGCAGATTCACATTAACGGCACTATTTCCAATACCGTCAATAATGAAATCGACAACTTCGGCTTCTTCAATGTCTGATTGCTTCGCTATAGCCTGCATAGTTAGTACATAACTGTGCATCGACTCGTCTTGTCGAATCCAACGACGTTGTGCTAAAATTTTGTACACATCAAGCCGGGAGACAGACACATCGAATTCGTTAATGAGATCACATTTTAAATCTTCGTATTTTAAAGCTGAAGTGGTTGTCAGAAACAACCGTGCCGTGCCGGTAAGAGAGCGTCGCAGACTCAGTAGCTTCAAGCGCTCATCGGCGCTGACAGTCTGCATAATCTCCTCAAAATCCTTGAAAAAATGTTTCACCGTCTGGATCTGGCTGTCCCCAGAGAACTTCGGAATGGCGTGCTCGATTTCGCTGAAATCGGCTCGCTTGACGTTAGCAACCCCAGCGTTAACGTGCGGCACAGTATCTAATTGAGCCGCAGCGATTTTGCGACGGAGCTCCAGAATTTCAAACTGCTTTCTTAGTCTCTCCAGCTCACGATCTAGTTCGTCATCGTCCATGGAGCCTGTTATAGATTCAGCATTGGTAGCATAGTTTTCAACATTTGGCGTCCCACCTGCAGCGCCTTCCAGCAAATCGGCATTGTTTCCTTCAGCACTGAGCGTATTAATGACGTTTTTCGGCAGCTTCGAATTCACATTAGCCGGCGCTCCACCAATAACGCCTTTCGCAACATCAACTTCATCTCCATCAGCACTCGGCAAATTAGCGGAATTCTTGCGTTCTTTTGTTGTCGCCGGCAGCGGAAGCTCCTCCTTGGCATTTGCCAGCGTCTGCTTTGAGCGAGTCGTCATAATCCGGATAATCAGGATAAATCGCTTATTTTATTGAAAAAAAATTTTAATTTTGTTTTATTGATTTGGGTTTAAACTACCCCACATCTGAGTTTTAGACAATTTAAGTTTTTCTTTTATTTTATAGCGAAATTATTGTTTTTTCTTTTTACCGCGGTCTTGGCACCTGTTTTACGTTCGGTCGTCGGAAAAAAAGGAGGGCGAAGTCGGCAGCGATTGTTTTATACGTAGCTCTGTTCGATGACCGAGTGCTGCCAATAAGTGGTGCCAAGACCTAACATGCAGTTTACATGAGCTTAACTGTGCACTTTACATGAGCTTATACTGTGTCATAAGTTACTAGGTTTCCAATATATATATATATATATATATATATATATATATATATATATATAAATATATATATATATATATATATATATATATATATATATATAAATATATATATATATATATATATATATATATATATATATATATATATATAAATATATATATATATATATATATATATATATATATATATATATATATATATATATATTAATATATATATACGACACCACTACCCCCACCATATTAATTACTGGACTTAACACAATCTCTAGAAATTTGCAGAAACGTATTTTATCATATATTATATATACGATATAACAAATAAATTAGCAGGAACGTATTTTATCATATATTATATAACAAATATTACTGTTTTTTATTGGCATCGCAACGTTGAGCACGCGAGCAGCCAAATTGATGACCCCGACGTGATCGTAAACACATACGCGCCCCATACAGAGGAGTATAAAACATACGCACATGATGCTCCACTCGCCAACGGCCTCAGGACCGTCGCCGCTGGCACCACCGGAGCAGCCGCCGACTCAAGCAACGTACGCTCCGCATCAGCAGCTACAACCACCGCACGTGCATGCGCACGCACAGCTGGCTATGCCAACGCCATTGCCGCTACCGACACACCCGCCGCCACCCCGTGCAGGGGAACCTGGGTGACACCCCCCCTTTTCGTCGCCGCCAGCGACCGAGGCGGTGAACAGCTGCCGGCTCCCACCTTTCTGGAGGAGTAACCCCGATCTGTGGTTTTATCAGATCGGACCATTTCCATGTACTCCGCACAGTGCCGCCCGTGGGGAAGTATGAGGCGCTGAAGGCAGCCATACTAAATCGCCTCACCGACTCGGCGGATCGACAGCTCCACAAGCTACTCACCCAACTCGATCTGGGTGACAGGAAGCCGTCTCAACTCCTGCGGCAGATGCGCTCCTTGGCAGGTGACAGGGCCACGTATGACGTCATCCGAGTGAAGTGGCTCGATATGATACCGCCCTCAACGCGACGGCTTCTCAAAATTCTGAAGGGTACCAGCCTGGAGGAGCTCGCAGAGGCAGCTGACGAGCTGGTCGACAATGGACCTACAGTGGCGGCTACGTCACCTCCACTCTCGTCTTCGAGACCCCGCTCTCCATTCGCGAACAGATCGTCGCACGATTCAACGGGTAACTCCGTGCACGCAGAGCTTGCCGCGCTGCGCCAGTTAGTGGCACAGCTCGTAGCACTAACGCGGGAGAATCAGGAGCTGCTGCGCAAGATAACGCCCCCACTTCAGAGGGGTCGCGCTGATACCCGCAGCCTCAGCCGGCACCGAGATCGCTCTACAGCGCCTGACCAATGTTGGTACCATCAGAAACACGGGGCGACAGCACAGCAGTGCCGACCACCGTGTATCTTTGCCGCCGCCTCGACGCCGTCGGGAAACTAGCGCTGCCGACGCCGACTTGGACGAACGACGCCGGCCGACCACCAACCGAAAAACGCCTACACGTAACGGATCGAACAACATCCACTCGCTTTCTCGTGGACTTGGGTTCAGTGGACTCCTTACTGCCGAGGGGAACGGTCGCCCGCAAACTACAGCGAAACAGCCTCACGCTGTACGCCACCAACTCCTCGCCGATAGCCACATGCGGGCAGCTCTCGCTGAAGCTGAACCTGCGGCGGGATTTTACTTGGGCGTTCACTGTGGCCGATGTGCAAACCGCCATTCTCGGGGCGGACTTTCTGGCATACTGTGGGCTCCTGGTAGACCTGAGGGGGGGACGCATCGTAGACTTCCTTACCAATATCGCGGCAACGGGCCGAATGGACTCTGCTCGAATCTACGGCAACTCCACAGTGGCTCGCATTGATGCACCTGTGGGACTACATGGCGACCGGTATAGAGAGCTGGTCCAGCGCGTCCTGCAACTTGCTTCACCAGCAGGGGTCATGGCCACTGTACCAGACTTGCTACAACACTTCCCGTTCCCACAGCCCTCCCGTTTTCGAGCGCCCCCGTAGACTCGTCGGTGAACGACTCGCTGCTGCCAAAGAAGAGTTTGCTGACCTCCTCGACAAGGGGGTGGTACGCCCATCATCGAGCCCATGGGCTAGTCCGTATACTTCGCCTCATTAAAAGCTGCCCTACTGTTTACCCGAAGCTTGCTTAGTTCTTCCGTCCACCACCGAGGTTTCTGCTTTCCCCTCAACTTCCTTAGTGGGCAGGCTTCTGCCAAGGCCGCGTTCAGGCTGTCAGTAACAGAGCCAACCATTTCCTCTATCCCTTCTATGCTGCTCGCCTCGCTAGATGGACAGACATTTAAGGTATTCCCAACTAGATCTACATATTTATCCCAGTCTGTTTTCCTGATATTTCTACCAGGCTTAGGTTTAGGTAGAGTTTTGTTGATCTGAAACGAGATATATCTATATTCAGAGAAGGAGTGTTCTTCTAACACCACCCACTTCCCTTATTCTTCCTACAACAGAGTCAGAGGCAAAGGTGGTATCTATTACCTCCTGCCTATTGCTTATGACAAAAGTAGGTTTAACACCCCTATTACAGGTTTGCAGGTTACTTCGAAGCAAATAATCAAAAAGGCACTCACCCCCCATATTAGTGTTCGTGCTGCCCCACACGATGTGATGAGCATTTATGTTCGCACCAATTATCAGTTTTGCGCCTAGCCTTTTCGAGTTCGTCACCATATCCTTAAAAATTTATCTTGGTGATCGTGAGCCAGGTAGCATGACGATAGCCACATCCACTCGTCAGCCGACTCCAGGCTGATAATCGTTTGGTCGGCATTGCTGTAATTAAAGAGCATAAAAGCATGTATCCCTCTACGTATTAGTACACAAGCTCTAGTTTTCCTGAATTGCGTGTATACATCAGTTTGTATTTTTGAGTCCCTAGTCCGCACACAAGACCATCTACAACCCATGGTTCTTGAATCTGAACAATATGGTATCTGTATTTTGACAGATGGAGTATAATATTGGCGGACGCATCCTTTGAGTGGTGTAGATTAATTTGAAGTACCCGTAACATCATGGTTACTGGTCTTCACCTCCACCACCGTCTTATCAGCATCCTCTTCCTCCGATGCTCATCCACGTCAGTCAGAGTGGCTTGCGCCACCTTATCCGATAAGGAACAGACACTGCCATCGGATAATGCCCTGCGTGGCGCAACCACTATGCCAGAGCCAGGTTCCACCAGTGACGCTCCATTTCCGCCAGCAGAAGTGGTGTCTTGGCCTCTTCTTCCAGCTGAGATGAGGTGTCAGAGTTCACAACTTCTACATGGTCCGTTATATTGGAGACGTTCACGTCTTTTTTGTAGATCCTCAGTGTAATGGACAAGAATCTATAGCTCACGACACCATCGGATCGCGAAAGAGATTCCAACAAATCCGTGCTCACCACAAAGGTAGTACTGCGCTACTCGCCTTTGGCTCCTCCATTTTCGTGACCTTCCACGATGATGTCGTGAGTTCAGGATTACATACCCGTAACATCTCCAGAACCATTTTGGGGTCAGATGGTTCAGCTGGTATCTAGGCCCTCGCTCTCGGCAGGTTCGGGATATCCTTCCTCGAGATTACCTCGAGCGTAGACCCAGGCCTAACTTTATCGATTCTGGAGATGGCTATTCGGTACAGATCAGTTAATCTAGCTTTCGGTACAGATCAGTTGGTTAGCTTCACGTGGTTTTGATGCCATCCACTATTGCGACAAAAAAGTGCTGGGCCAGGATTTTCCTTCAAAATCTGGAAGAAAATGCTTGAGAACCTGGCATCTATTTTCTTCCAGTTCTCAACAGAAATGGTGCCGCCAATGTTGCTTTTGCCCACAACAGCCCATAGTTGCTGACCTCGCACAGCTTCGCTGAAGGTCTTTGGTGCGGGAATAGTCTCATGACGTCGGGGCCTCTTGATAGTGCTGGGATTTCTGGGCGGGGCGTCCGGCAGCCGCCGTTTTGGCGGCGGGTTCAGTTTCGGAAGCTCTGATAGTCACTCCGTAACCCTTGTTGCCCAGCTAATGGAGGACTTTTGTGTCTCTGACCTCTCTCCCTCCGGGACACGTTCCAGCAACTTCAAAGCAGCGCATCTCTCCTTGTAGTTGTGCCGTGTAGGCTTTAACACCGAGGAGACATTAGTCGTTTTAGACCTTGATATACCGTCACGTCTACCAGGGCCAATCCCGGTATCCGCCGTATGAATTTTAGACTCTTCTACAAGACTTATTTTTGTACTGCCACTTCCACTGAAACCAGGTTTGTCCTCGGTGCCGCCGTACGAGACGGGCCAGCCATCCTTGGCTTTAATAGTACCGCCACTTTTCCTAGGCTCTGTAGCCCCAGATTCCGCCGTACGAATTTTTTTCCTGACGTGAGCCAGATTCAGAATTGGAGGCAATAGCCTCCGTTGCATTTAGGGACTGCTTGTCCAAAGAAATTGTATTTGTTTGTTTATTATTGTTGTGTTCATGTTCTTACGATCACCGTCCACCTTAGCAGATATGGTGATCTTCAATTTTTAAGGGGAAGCATAGTGGTCGACCATGGCAGCGCCCATACCATGGCAAGGTGGCGAATATACCTCGAGGTGACCCGGTATCGAGGTAGATCCGCAGAAATACAGCCGGTATTACCCCCTGGCTGCAAACCAACCAATAGGCACGGGTCGCATAACACCTTTAGTTAGGAGAGATATTTTACCAGGGTTTACTCCCTCCGTCCGACCTATCTTAAGTTCAACAAATTTTAATCATACAAAAGAGATTTTTACAAATTTCAATATAAATCTATTGCCTTACAAATATATCTATTAAAAACAGGTTATCCCTTTCCATACGCGCTTTATTGAAATAGTCCTTTATCGTTGGTTTTGCCGTGAATTCCTATTACGTCCCAAACGCTTCTTATACACACAACTAGCTGTTTATTGTATGCTCCTTTTAGTCTTCTATTTTCTTTTAGCTTATCTGTTGATGCGGCGTTGAGTGCGTCGTTCATTTCCTTGTGTTTAGTTTAGTTCATATCTCATCCTCTTCTCGCAAGAGTTTGTTGGCGGAATCCCAAGGTGGCGGGTTGCACTCGTCTTTTAGAAGATGTTGTACGTATCCTAGACGTTTTTGTAGCTTAGCCCGTTTTCCACAACGTTTCTTTTGTGGTTTTCGGTTGTTTTATGGAACATCTGAGGTGGTTATGTTTTATTATGTTCTGTTGAAGATTCAGCATGTTCTGTTGAAGATTCAGCATGTTCTGTTGAAGATACAGCATGTTCTGTTGAAGATTCAGCATGTTCTCTTCTCTAGTACACCAGGATAGTTATTGGCATGTATTCTGGTCAGGCTTTCTGGCACATATTCTTCCATACTAGATGTCTTCTTTGTTGGAATTTGTTAGATTTTGGCTGCTTCACAGATTTCAGGATTTAAATAAAATCTTCTGTGTCAAAAGGATGACAGTTGTTCAATGTTCAATAGTCCAAAGCACCTTTGTTTTTTTCATGAACCAGTTTCCGCGAAGAGAAATAAGAGTTTCAGTTCAGTTCAATTCTAATTTTATTCTTGGGTTGAGGGCTCTTTTTATACCCTGAAATCCCAGATATTTTGTTTACATAATAATTTGATTACATAATATTGCTAATATATTTTCTTATATAATGCAAAGTGTGTGTCTGTATGTAAGTGTGTATGTATGTCAATGCGTCGGATTACAGTTCACTGCAAGTCTTGCTGACCGACGCACTTTACAAGTATGTTACTATACGCTACCAAGCATTATGGCATTGGTCGACTTGAGTGCCTGCATCTTGCGGTCGTGACGATAGGGTTATACCACTACATTGTGTGATATATCCAAACCACTTGAATTATGGAACAAATACAAAACGCATTTTTCTGATGACGTAGTGCATATCATGCGAAGACAAATTTTAGATTTATATGTGACTTCGCACATGGAAGACATTGTTAATAGTGTACTCCTACGGGAAATATGTCTTTACCAACATCATGCACATATTGTCTACAACATAGAATATTTGTCTGAGAATAGTTATGATCATACTGAACTACAAATGAAACTATACACAACCAAGAACAAAAAATTGTATATACTATTTTAGATAGTATATGTTCGAAATCAGGAGGGTTTATTTTTAAGATACCCCAGGAGGAACCGGCAAAGAATTTCTCATAAACTTAATATTGTCCAAAACCAGAAAAGAGAAATATAGCTATAGCCACGGTCTCATCGCGTATCGCAGCAACTTTGCTAAACATAGCACATTCAACGTTCAAAATACCTATTGATATAGATCGCCTGGAACATCCTGTCTGCCCAATTTCGAAAAATTCCGGCAAAGGCAAAATTTTAAGAGAATGTGTGTTTATTTTTTGGGACGAATGCACCATGGCAACATTTCTTTTTTCGGGTGATTTTGGCCATACCATTTACGTATTGTACACAGAGATACCGAGCCGACGGAATAAATGCGTGCATCAACCAATCGGAAATATGGGTTCCGGTGAAAGCACAACATTTTAAAATTAATGAGAGCCCGAAAGGGAAATTCTGCCAATGCACATTACGCCAATTTCCTTGTAGAACTTGGTGAAGGAAAACATACAACAGGATAATGGCAATGTAACACTGTGGTGTTTGTCGTAGAATTGATGGATCGCCAGGCGGGCTGCTTATCGCTTCTAGCGGTGTCTTCGGTTGACATCTATGTACATAAAAAATAAATAATGGAAATATTCTGACGTCCCCGTAAATACAAACAGACTTTATATTATTATGAAGGCTGTAAGATAACCCAGCCAATAATTGTGGCAAACTTTCGTTTGCCGAAATGTTTCCTTATTTGGAGGCGTGAACGCCGAACAAAGTAAAAGCAATGTTGTTGGCGAGATCTTTGTTCAAAAGGAACTGTTCTATTATACAAACGCGCGTCTTATATATTAAAATCTTAGTCTAATTTTGTTTACCTAAACACTATAATTCATGTTCAATAACTTATCCTAAATTATATGAGAAATGGGAAACCAATGCAGCACAATTGCATTGGTCCGCAATTGCGTGTAGTCGGCATATTTTTGAGTTCAATGAATTTTTGGCCTTCACTCCAAATGTCCGCTATACACAGCGTCACTTGATCCGCCGCTTCGGCTTGTGCCCCGTTTGCATTGTTGTCAAGTGTTTGCATGTTACATTTGTAAGTGTTGGGTTGAAAGGCGTTGTAGTGTTTTGGGTACACTACAACACTCAATTCTTCTTTGTGCCAAACAGTTCCAAATATTGAATAGTTAATTCAGGTATATACGAAGAAATTATTGACATGAGCGGCAAAGGGTTCTCATAGTTTTGTGAACGAGCTAGTATACATCTGTCTTTGCAGAATCAATATATGTACTAATATAAAATATCGTCCAAAAATATTGTATTGGTCTAAGTCATAATATGTCCAATAGTGGGTGTGGCTCTAAAAATAACACGCTAATTTTTTTGTGGTGTTTAATGTTTGATTTTTTTTAAAATTTCGTTGGTGAATCTTCAGTAGGAACATAGTAATGATTTTTATTTAATTGTGGGCGTGGCAGTAGTAATAATCTGCTCATATTTGGAATGCATGCTAGTACAGACCCAATGTATCTACCAATTTGTATTCATATATCATCACTTGAATTGATAGGGTAATTGTTGATAAGTGCAATCATTCATCTGATCGACACCAATTCTTGTATGTGGCTGAGTAGGGTTCATATACGTACTAAAGTAAATTTTCGTTAATAAATCGTTGAGGAACATAGTAATGATTTTGGCTAATTCTGGGCGTGCCAGTAGTATTATGATCTCCATATTAGGCACACACACTATTATGGACCCCATGTATATTTCTGTCAATTTGTATTCCGCTGGCATCAATACGAGCATAGGTAGACAAATGTTAATTTTAGACCCGAAAGTTCCTTATATCAAAAGTGGGCGTGTTTTTTCCCTGATCGACCTTATTGCAGATAGCTTTATAATGTCCACATGTTCCTTCATGTAAAGTTTCGTCCGGAAATATCTACCAGATCTTAATTTACTAATATTTGTTATTAGTGGGCGTGGCAGTTAATTATACCGCCCACTTTTTGCATTGTGTTTAGTGGAACCCACATCTCCATAACTGCCAAATTGCGTCACAATTCCATCAATTGAACCGAAGTTATAGTCATTTCAAAAAATTGTGAAAAAAAGTTCTTTATATGGGAGGTCTTTGTCCAAATCAGCCCATATAGCAATCTGGTTCTGTATCTTTGTCCATACTATACTTTTGCAAAATTTCGTTAAGATAGCTCTAACGGTAAGTGGCCACAGACGGACAGACGGACGGACAAAATAAAAAATGCTTAGAAAGTGATTCTGATATCTGTATATATATGTCCATACTTACCACGCCTCCTTCTTAAATTTGCAACCCCTCTCAAAAGCACAAAATTAGTATACCCTATTACCTTTTTTAAAGGTAAAGGGTAAAATTAATGAGAGCACGAATGGAAAATTCATCCAATGCATATTACGCCGATTTACTTTTACAAATTTTTGAAGGAAATGACAATGTGACACTCAATTCTTCTTTGTGCCAAATAGATCAAAATATTGAAGACCTAATTTCAGGAATAAACGACATGAACAGTAATTATGACTCTGGTTTTGTGAACGAGCTAGTTTATCACCAAAAAATAGCAAGCCGCCATGATAGACCATACAATTTTAAAAAATGTTACCTGCGGCGAAATGAAGTACACTTCGATAGATGTGGTAGTTGAACGCGATTTATCCTGTCGATTTTTTAAGTACTTTGGAAGCTTCAGGATTACCAGCCCATAAAATTTTTTAAAACTTCAAGTTCCTAAAATATTATTAAGAAATTTAAATCCTCCTAACTTATGCAACTGCACACGTTTAGAATTAAAAGGTTACAAAATAATTTGTGGAAAAAAAGAATCTATTTTCATTGCAAGAATTCCACTTATTCCTACAAATTTTCCATTTAAGTTTAAAAGACTTCCATTAATTAACTGTATATTTTTCAATGACCTTCAATAAAGTACAAGGTCAAACCTTCAAAAAAACAGGGATGGGTCTGCGTGCGGATTGCTTCTCCAATGGCCAATTGCATGTAGGTTGTTCACGAGCAAGTATCACAAATGATTTGTATAATTGCGCTTCCAACAAAAAAAAACTAAAATCGTTGTATATAGAGAATCACTTCAATAAATGTATTACACTAAGAAGTAAAATTGAAAAACTTAAAATAAACTAAAAACTTTAATTTTGCCATTAATATTTCGAAAATTCAATATTGGTAGGTATTTTATTTTATAAAGTTTTTCATTTTAGTTCCTACAAAACATAGGAGGTCATGTTTGGCGACATCCGAGTTTTGAGATATTACCTATTTTTTGCAAGATAAAATAAAACCAAGATCACAGTAAGTTTTAAACTTATGTTCGGATTGTCGAAAAGTTAACTCAAATTGATTTTTAAAGAAAGGTTGGATAGGAAGAGACATTATGAAAAAGGGAAGAAATATATACATATAGTTATGATTTTTTGGGAGCAGATTTTAATTAATACGTGAGCGAAGCCACGGACTCTAGCTAATATTAAATTTGAAAATTGTAGAAAATGCACATACAGGTAAACGAAAATATTAACTTAACTAAATATATTTCATAGTTTCTTTTTAATTTCACAAATTGAATGTATCCAATGTTTACATGTTTGTTCACAAATAGTGTGCGAGTTTGAGAACTCGCCTATACAAGTTTTATATTGTGACGTTGTTGCGCAGAACGAAATTTGTTTGGCCCTCTATCAGCGCAATCTTTTTATTTCATCATTCTTGTGTGTATGCCATAACAAATCCATTTGATTAAACATGTTTTAAACGAGTGCTATTATACGAGCTTTTTGGTAATCTTTCTCTCTGAAGTTATTACAGTCCTGTACATTTTTTGTTGTGAAAGAATGTGATTTTAAATGTATTAAATACTTTTCTGTAGAAAAGTGGGTTTCTGAAATTGATTTTAAAGGCATTCAATTTTTAGATGGTTTTTATGAACGTCTATAAAATTTGTACATATAAGTAATAAGCAATTAATTAAGACTATAAAACTATATATTTAATTAATAAAAAGAGTATAGATTAAATAAACGTTTACCATTAACTTAATTATTATATTATTTCACACTACCCGGCCCATAAATCATCTCACGTTCAAATTGTTCTGCCGTTAATGTTCCGTCAATGGACTCACAATTTTTGTTAAATACACTGTAAGCACTGATTTCATTCCGTTCTTTTGGGCCAGTCCTGGTATTAAAGTATATTCCAAATAGTGCAGAAAACATCAGAAACACTATTCCGAACTTCAACTCAATGGCGATTATATAAAGTGTACTCCAGAACAAGAAGTACACCACCCATAGAGTGTATTTAAAAATCTGCTTTCCCTCCTGATTGTTTATAGATATGTCGTCTAACTGATACTCCGTTATTAATTCCTCATCAACTGTACAATGTGTTAAATCGTCTGCTTCAGTTACATTCCCCAATTTGTTATTCTTGTAAAAAAAAATTAATACAAATTTCAAATTAATATACTATATGTTATATAGTTGAATAATTTTTTAATGTAAATTTATCAAGCAAATGCAATTTACAGTTACAGTCTCTTGTTCTTGTTGAATCCAATGGCTTAATAAACTTCCTAGTAAAATGCCAAATTTACAATAAAATTAGTACAGGTAAAAAATACATTACATCAATGGTAAGTACAGAATTCTGTTGTTCCTCAATTTTACCACCTGGACCAGCACCAAACATCACAAAATTTTTTACTCTCTGTTTAAATTCCAGAAACTTTCGGTTCCTGCTTTTCCTCAAACGGTATTGCTCCAACTTTTCTTGCATGCTTCTCACATACATTTACTAAATATTAAACAAAACTTTCTGTCAACAAATCTAAAATTTCACGGCAGCCTTTGTTTCATATTATTGTTACCATTTACGGAAATTATTATAGTAAGTAAACAATCGAATATTTATGGGAAAAAATTTGAATGTGGAACCGCATTGAATTGTATCTGCAGTAACAGAAATCGATAATTTTATTGTACATAAACCAAAAAAGTTGTACACCATAATTATAAAAACAGAAAAGGAAATTAGGAACGATTACAAACCTTATCTCGACCAACAAAACATAATTATCAATACTGAAGCATTACAGCAGCAAAGGGTGTTACCTTGGTCGAAACCTTTTGTGAAATATATAAATCAATCAATCAATCAATACAATTTGTTTGGTCACAAAAATTTGTGTATGTGAATTTATTATGTTTGTTGTACACGTATCCCAAGGAACATATAAAATAGACAGCTGATATGAATGCATTTGCGCGAGTTCTGCTAGTATGTAGTGGTAAAAATACAGTGATCCACATTTATTTCCCAGTAAAAAATTTCGGATCGCTCGCAAAAAAGAAGGAATAACTGAGCGCTCCATTGTTACTCCTTTTCGAACATAAATGGGTCAAATTGTCAGCTCTCATTCACTTTCCTCTGTCACTTCTTTCTCTTGTTTGGTTCTTTGCTAATATCTCTCCTCTTCAGTGTTTTGTATTGTTTGCCGTTGCACTTTCGTTGAGAGGCAAGCTATTGCGTAGTTTTTTATGCTTTAGTACTGAAGAAACACCCGATACAACAAATTCAAGAGTTCAAGAAGTGAAAAAGGGAAATTAAAACTTAAATTAAAATTAAACTCGAAATAACCAGCAAGATGGGTGAAAATAGAAGAAATTTCAAATTTGTGCATGTTTATTCAGGAAACACGTGTAAGATATTTTATTTAATGTAAATTATTTCATTCGAGGTATATCACATACATACATTTTTAACTGGTGTAATTGCAGATTCAGTCGATACAACCGCAACGTTGACGCATATTAAAAGTTAATTGGAACGGGTCGCAGGGAAAGATCGCCCTAAAAAGTTACAGGCTTTTTCATTACTATTTGTTTCAAGCCATGAAGAATACATATACCACCTATCCAAACTGTGAGAAATCAATGCGAGAAGCGTTCCGGAAAATCAAAATGGCCTTCTACAGAAAGACGTATGGCCTAAAGCAGCAATAATTAATATTAATTACTTTATTATATTTAAATATTAATCCATTAATGCTTTTTGAATTGAATTCCCTCTATAAATTTTCTTATATATATGACTAGAATTATGTTCTTTCAATTTTGTATACAAACATTTAATACACAGAATAAGCAATAATCGTTTCTCATTTTACTCGCGTACTATGAATAAAAGATCGATCCAATACTACTCGCGTAGGAACTCTAACCGAGCGCTCCAATATTACTCTCTTAGGAAGTCAAAACGAGCGCTCCAATACTGCTCGCATAGGAAGTCAAAACGAGCGCTCGCTTCCAATGACACGCTATGTTAAAAAGGAGCGCAAAATACATGAGCTCTAGAACAATAGGGAGCGATCAATGCCTTGTATTGGATCGATCCATGATTGCTCCGAGATTACTGGGTTCTAACGATCGTCATTCCTCAATTCACTTAACTACTTCTCAAAATAACTCGAAACATACAATTTTTTCAATAATTTCTCTTTGTCTATGAACTCCTTTGATCCACAAATCGAAATATTGCAGTTGCGTTTAAGTAAAAAATTTAATTCGACAAACAAAAAATTTATTTTTGTTATTAAAGAAAG
The DNA here is from genome assembly GCA_920105625.2 of Clusia tigrina. Classification (NCBI taxonomy): domain Eukaryota; kingdom Metazoa; phylum Arthropoda; class Insecta; order Diptera; family Clusiidae; genus Clusia; species Clusia tigrina. The sequence goes on along the minus strand of OV050031.1, from coordinate 152,210,701 downwards.
AAGCACTTCCTCTGTTTAATTAAAAGCATAAAGCCGTTTTTGGGGTCCTTATCTGCTTGTTGTCGGGAACGTCCTCTGGAATGTCCTCTCGCGGCTTGTCCTGCGCGTCCACCTGTAACCCTAAATAACTTTCTTAAATAAGCAATGAACTATTTTGGGTTTAAAACAACAAGAAACTTTATTCTTAAAATACTAGTTCTTATTTACTATTTACAAATAAATATTACAGTCTACGTCTTGACTTTTCTGGTGTTCCAGTTACGCAATTGTTATTTGGTGTCAGTTGGTCAAGCCAACTGACCTACTGAAAGTAAAAGTGTCGTCGGTGCATTCTACTCGTAAATGCCCCTCGTCAGCTTGACTGCGGAACTGTGACACCCTAAAACCTTACATCATAATTAATACATAAATACCGTTCATTTACAATATTTGCACCCTAACAATATGTGCGCTCTTAATGAATTTAATAGGAACCGGTGCTGTGAGTCAACTACGCGTAGGTAGCTTGATTCTAACTCACAACACCGATAACTTAATTCGTTTAGTTGCATTTTTGGCCTATTTTGAAGATTTTTCTGAGATTATTGAAATTGTTTTTATTTGTGAGAATACTGTAAAAAAGTTTAATTCCGTTTCACTATGTTCCTAATTCTTCTTAGTTTAGTGTCCCCTGTGCTCTTTCATTCGTTCATGGCCATAGTTAAAGTTTATTTTTGTGCATAAATGAGGAGTGTATTAATTCAGCATGTTAATTCAAGGAGCCGCATTTCCACTCTTCTTTGCGAACACTTTGCGGATATTTTAAAACACGCGTTAGCTTGAAGACTTATCTCTAAAAGTAGTTGAAATTATAAAAAGAACTGTTTTTCTTCAAATTCCAATCTTTGTCATTACTAACTTTTTTATTAAATTGACAAGAAAGGAAAAATTTAGTATACATGGTAATGAAGTGCCGCAGAAGTCTGTAACTGGTTAACTTATAGATAAGTTTTGAACTAGTAAATTAACCACTTGATTTTTTACTATTAAATTTAGTAGTACATTTTGAAGACTGCATATAATTTTCACTACAGGGATATGAAACACAATAAACTCACATACACTATAAGAATAACAAATAAAAAAAATGGTCGAAACGGCAAATAAAAATGGAGGGAATTTGGTGTCTTTTCTTATTCTTCTTTGCGTATACCATATGTGGGTTGCCATGTTTGTGTAAATTGGTGAATAAAAAACAGTTGTTTTTGTTTACAATTTTTTGGTGTCTAAAATCAAGAATATATTTTATTGAAAATATTATTTCGTATTGTAGAGAATATTATTAGTAGTGTTACAAATAGTGGATGTGTCAAAGCAAATACTCGCGCACATAAAACGCCGCACTCAATTATATTATTTCGAAGCATTGCGGATTCTGGACTGTGAAAATATGCAAAAATGTAATATCCAGTACATTAAAAAAGTGAATGAATACTTGAATTCTTAATCCTTCTTAATCTTTTTAAACTGTTTGCTAATTGGATGGCAGTTATGCAAGATGACGTGGGGAAAAAGGCATGAGATATATTCAGCCTGTATAGAAAAGCGAAACCTATTTGAAATAAATAAAAAGTTTTTAAAAAGTAAATAATTTTTTTATTAATTTTTCACTTTCCACACCCCCAGGGTGTATGCTGTGGTGCGTTACCGAGGAAATTTTTCGTTTGGATTCTCGGTTCCCCTGTAGCCCTATTGTATCCATTACAATATATTAAATTATATATATATATATATATATATATATATATATATATATATATATATATATATATATATATATATATATATTAGTATTAAAATAAAAATACTAAATCCCAATTCGTATAAGTTGATTAAATAAATTTAATTAAAGATTAAAACTATATAATAATAATAATAAAATGTAACAAAAAATAATAAAAAATAAAATATATCACAATATTAAAATATATTTATAACACACAAATTATTAATACATTATAATTTTATTTCATATACAAATTATTAACATATATTCATACATGTATGTACATTCAGTATTCCACAATGCATATACTAATGATAAAGGAAGTGACTAGAATAAGTTAGAATTGTTTTGGTGGGGTCTAAAAAAAACTGTTAATTACAGTATGGTTTTATGGCACTTTTTCTTCGTATACGGCATTACTGTAGTAATCTACAAAAGAAATATATTAATTCAAAAATATAAAATATATATCAATATTTTAAAAAATTACTTTCCTTGTATATCCAAGCTCCTTCAAAGCATAATTTTTACATTCAATAAATGTAAATATTGCAAATGAAATGTGGTCAAATATTTGGAATTCACCTTTACGGAAAGAATTCCACAGTGTTGCAATAAAATGGATTCTACATGAATATTGAGAATTGTTTTACATTATATATACTGCCAGTTTCTTGCAAACATCTTAAACCAAACTAAAAATCAACTAGTATTGTTATTTTAAATAGTTTATTAAATAAATAAATTCGAAAAATATACTTAAGACTAAGCTACTAGGCTTTCGACCTAAAATTGGGTTGTAACTTAAGTCACATAATTTTAAGATGTTCACAACAATGTACATGTTTTCTTTGTGAAATTAGAGAGTAAGTCAGATCCGCATAGATTGTTCATAGGTTGAGAAGCTTTTAGTTAACATAATGGCATGTTTCTTCTATCCTGGAAACTATGTCCCAGTCTTAATCGCGTTAATTTTGTATATATATGTTCCATGCTCTTTTTGGAAACTATTGTTCGTTTGTCGTCTTTGTTATAAAACAAATAAAATACTTTAATATATGATTGTTTCATTTTTTACAACCAAAGTATAAGATTTTATGATCATAATTGCCTGATAAAGCAATAATTTATTTACTTGCGTTAAATTGCTGTGCCTTGCTTTGAGGTGATGTGCTTATATGTACTAAGTTAATTTGTTTTTAAATATAATGCAATGTTTTTTAGTGTTTTTGACGTTTAGTGCTATTGTTTTTCTTGGTTACAAATTCGAAATTTTATTTAATTTTTTTTGTGGTTCATTTCAGTTTTATTAATGACAAAATTATACGTCAACTGAATAGATTTTAATTAAGTTATGAGAAATGAATCAATTGTTGCATTGCTCTCTAAATCAGCTTATTTAAATGTGGCATATTATTGTGTAGAGTAACGCTTCTCAGTAATTCCATTTTGTTACGTATATACACAATGGTTCTAAAAGAAATTTAAGAACACAGCACCTCATATCAAGAGAAAGAAATTGTTTAAAATTAAGCATTTAGTTTACAATTGTGGAAACAATTGAAATGGCATATACAAGAAAAATAAAGTAATGCAAAATAATATATATTTTCGTTCTGTATATATAATTATAAATATCAATAAGCAGTGTGTTAAAAAAATTTGGCGTTTAAATGATATGAGCGATTGGATTGTTCTCATAAGAGTTTCTTAAAAACTTACCATTCACAAATAGCTGATGAATCCAAATGTTAAAAATTTTATTTGTAAACAAAATAAAGTAAAATCGGGAAATTTCCTTATTTTCCTGTTTCTTTTACTTTTGTTTATTTTCTTAATGAATTCTTTACGTTACAGAGTGTATATTAACTTATTTCATTTCATTTAAACACTTAAATCCGCCGTGAAGACAAATCCAATTTCTTTACTTCGGCTTTGGCCATGACGATCGGCAATGAGAATGGCTATTTGAATGGGCATAGTCACTGCGACAAAGTGGAGATAAATCACTGCGGACAACTCAATTATTCTATATATGTATATATAAAACATATTTTATGTACATATAGATATAACTTTATGTAAGAATAAACTCAGCTCATTCAGTTCACTCAAAATTGTGTACATTTAACACACTATTCAGTCGTTTTCGATTTTTGAGGCTACCTATTGGCATTAATGCGACTTTAGAAATATTTCATCAACAGTCGAAGAACGCAATGATATTTTATATACAGTCCTAGAAAACTCATAAAGTGTTGCTTTAAAATTTTATAAATTCAAGTCAAAAATACTATTACAAGAAATAAGGTTCTTGGATAGGTAATATATTGTACAAGACTTAGATGATTAATTTTATCGCAGAAATGGAGAACATATTTAAAAAAAATCTGAAGTCAATGATAACAATAAAAATAGAGCACTCGTGCAGTCCACACAGTGCTCCTATAGTTCTCGTTCGTAAGAAAAATGGGTAGTGGCGTCTGTGTATTGAATTCCGCTAGTTGAATGCGAGGTCTGTTCCTGTCGCGTATCCATTACCACGTTTACAGTATATTTTTGATCGGTTACGTGAAGCACAGCACATAAGCAGTTTAGACCTCAAAAATGGCTACTGGATTGCTATGGAGGAAAGTAGCAACGCTGCTTTTAAAGTTCCTGGAAGAGGTCTCCTCCAGTGGAAAGTTATGCCTTTCAGCTTACACTCAGCCCAGCAACGTTTCAACGAGCATTGGACCAGGTGATAGGCCATGACCCACGACTTCGCCTATCTAGACGACATCATTGTCACTGGGAGAACACTGGATGAGCATAAAACCAACCTGGCGGAGGTGTTCCGATGACTGAAAAAGACCAACCTGAACCTCAGCAGGGAGAAATGTGCATTCTTCCGGAAAGAATTAAAATATCTGGGACACAATGTGAGCGAGAAAGTCTCCCTCATAAATCCGGTTATTATCGTTCCCTTTCTTGATCTTAAACGACCTATGAATGTACGGGAGTTATGACGCTGCCTGGGTTTGGCATCCTGGAATCGGCGATTCGTTCCAGATTTCGCAAAGCCTATACAGCCGTTGACCATGTTACTCAAGAAAGGTAAGCTTTGCAACTGGACCTACACACAACAACACTCATTTAAACAGGCAACCGAAGCACCATTTCTCGCTTGTGGAGACTGTACTAAATTGATTACACTGCAGACTGATGCCAGCGATTACGGATTAGGTGCAGTGCTTACCCATGATATTAACAGGACAGAGCCAGTGATCGCATATGCATCTCCGGTATCCGGAAGATAGGCCCGTATCTGGAAGGTTACCATTTCAAAGTGATCACAGACCACCTATCACTGAAGTGGCCGAACTTAATCGAAACCCATTCAGGCCACCTAGTGACGTAGGCACTGGGATTTGACGCAAAACACTCAATTGAGGTGCAATATCGGAAGGGCAAACTGAATGTACTAGCTGATGCCCTATCTAGACAGGCAGTATAATCTGCGTGCTCTATTACGGTGCAAACCGAGCCTGAACCAACCTGTGGCTGGTGGCACAAACGGAAAGCAGAGATATCGTCACATTCCCAACCGTGCAGTAGACGAGGATTATACTCCACGGTTGTTATGCTTACCGAAACCGAAGAGAGCGCGCATACTCCAAGAGAACCACGATGCCTCTACGGCAGGATATCTGAAAGTGAGAGGGACAATCGCTCGGATGAGAAACCGTTATTCTTGGTATGGTTTTTTCAGAAATACCGTTACGTGAGAAGTTGCACATTGTGCCAGCAATACAAGAGCAGCCGACAACAACCTACCAGAGAAATGGATAGCCAGGTTCCTGATGCGCCATGGGCAATACTTTGCGTTGATTTCGTTGGTCCGATGCCTCGATCCATACATGAGAATACGATGTTAGTGGTGTTCCACAAAAAATACACCAAGTGGACTGAGAATGCACCACTTCGAAGGACCACCACAGACACTGCAATGCGCCTTTCACATTCTAGCCCGTTTTCGTGCAGCAAAAATCGTGGTCACTGATCATAATTCACCAATACTGATGAAAGTCACAATGCGTGACAAATATCACAATATTTTTTGTCGATCCCGATGAGGGGAGGAAATTGGGGGATAATACGTCTGATGATTTGCCTTACCACATAAAACACAATGTTTTAATTTTATCACAATAATATTCTTAAGCAAAGTAAGAAAGGAGTGTGAGGAGTAAATTAGTGACTAATTTAACCGAAACATAATGTGTTCTGAACCACTTGCAAAGTAACAAAAAACAAACAAAAGCAGTCATTGATCACATTTTAGAACTGTAGAGTCAAGAATTTTAAAAACAGAACAGGGGTAGAATTATTGAAGAATACCGAATGTGTAAGATGTAATAAGTTTTGAGTTTAAAAAAGAGAATATTTAATTAAGAAACAAATAAAGGGTGTTTTTTTTAGATGTGTGGTTTTTAAGCAGAAATAAAATGCATCTAATTTAATGTTATGGCCAAGAATTTAGCTTTATTATAAAGATAAGGGTTTGCCATTATGTTAAAATAATTTCGGGCAAGTGGCCGCCGCGGCTGCCTCGAATAAAGTCCTGCCGAGGGGCCCAATTTTCGACCACTTTTTGCAGCAATTGGGGCCGTGTGTCAGCAATAACGCGCCGCATATTCTCTTCCAAGGCGTCAATTGTCTCGCCTTAGACAAGCGACTTCACATAACCCCACAAAAAATAGTCCAGCGGTGTTAAATCGCACGATTTTGAGGCAACGCCACAGGCCCACGACGCGAGATAATGCGCTCACCAAAGTTACCTTCAATAAATTGATTGTTTCGTTGGCTGTATGGTATGTAGCGCCGTCTTGTTGGAACCAAAGGTCGTCCACATCAACAGCCTGCAATTCAGGCACGAAAAAGTCATCAATCATGGCTCTATAGCGTTCCCCATTCACTGTAACAGTATGGCCGGCTCCATTTTTGAAGAAATATGGACCAATGATTCCCTCTGCCCATAGAGCACACCAAACAGTGACTTTTTGAGGATGTAAAGGCGTCTCAACAATGGCTTGTGGATTATCGTCAGTCCAAATGCGACAATTTTGCGTATTAACGTACCCATTCAACCAAAAGTGAGCTTCATCGCTGAACAAAATTTTCTTGTGAAAATCGGGGTCGGTGGCCATCTCGTTTTGGGCCAATTCACCGAACGTGCGACGCGCTTGATGGTCGTTCGGCTTCAATTCTTCCACGAGTTGGATTTTGTAAGCCCGCAAACCAAGATGTGCCGTCAAAATCAGGTAACTGAATTTGTGCTGCATTGTTGAACTACATGCTGCGATTGTTGCTGCTGAGAAATTGGTGACGAGGTAGCATCGAAGAGCGTGTTAGACATTCGTTCTATTAAAACACTCATGTTGCTCTGGTGATCCATAAGCGTTTGCATAGCAGATGCTACACCATTCGAAGTACCATCTTCAACCGTCTTGCCACTCGCGCCAGCATCTCCCAACTTATTGTTGTAAATTAATTTGATGGAGAAATACTTATTTTCCACTTCAGTAACGTAAGCTTCTTCAGAATTTTCAAGTTGGTCCGAATCGATTAAAGCATCTATTTGCATTGGAAGGTTTTCAAATTGTTTGAATAACTCGTCAGATTTCTCGGCACGCAATTTTACTTCATCGAAAGAGAGTTCTGTTTTCTCTACAATGTTAAGAATCCTTATTAAAGAACCTTTAATGGTTTGTCTATTGCGCTTCAGTTCTTCCATTTTCTAATTTTTAAATGTTGCTGTTGAATTCGTGAAACTTTCTTTTAAAAAATTTACTCTCCTTAAATGTCAACAAAGTAAAGTTTGCTGCTCTACTTTAAATCCGATCTGTCAAATTGTCAACCGATGTCGATATGCTGGTATAAATCTGCCACTGCTACGGAGCCCCCAACCGCCACCAGATGTTATTATAATTAGTGTTCAACTTTACGACCGCTGTCGGTACGAAACTTGCTACTCCGCTGTCGATATGCTGGTGTGCAAGTGCTACTTGTGAAGCAACCAACCGCCGCCAGACGCTGGTGTGAATTCGGTGCTCCGCTGTTTGGTGCTCTGCTGGACGCGTTCTCAATGATTGAGGTTATGTACGATTTGCAATTCACTTTTGCAATTTATTGAAAAAATAACACTTAACAATTTGAACCAAACTCATCTGGCTCGAAGGACCAAAAAATGTAGGAATAATACACCAAATTTGAACTTTTAATTATTATTTGATTATTATTTATTAGTGATGAGTTTGGCTTAACATGGCATACAACAAAAACTACAAGAACAATTTCAGGGTTGTAAATAATACATAAATTAGATTGAAAAGTAATATGTAATAGAAATCTGAACGTCGAACATCTCGGCCTCCTTTGAAAGCATCCGCTTTCAAATGTCTAAGAATAACGGACATAACTTGGAGATTGATCGTTTGAATATACCCTTGTTAGTGGTTACTGAAACTACCAGCTCCTGGATGTGTTTCGTGGCTCTTCCAATGGTCCAATGTGATGGTGGTACATTTCCGTCTTTGAATAGGCATAGCCACTGTGACAAAGTGGAGAAAAGAAAAGTGTGGACAACTCGTTTATTTTATATATGTATATAGAAAACATATTTTATGTATATATAGATATAACTTAATGTAAGAATAAACTCAGCTCAAGGGACGTTCACACAACCATTAGTATAGTTAAATTCGCACATATTTCTTAAAATTCCGCGAAATTGTTCATTTCGTAGGAAATAATGAGCTATATTTTTTATTTCTCATCGCTAAAACTTTAACATAATTTGTCAGCATTAATGAGACCTTATTTTTAAACTTTGAAAACTTATAATAGTACACATTTTTGCATCTCTGATGTGTGTGGTGAAGTATGGTGAGTTAACTCGTCGAATGAGTCAGTAAAGAGACACTAAAGAATTAGAATTTGGAACAGAGGCAGGCGAAGATTAAGAAATTGCCTGTCAAAAGAGAATTAAACGGTTTTACAGTATTCTCACAAATAACAATAGTTTCAATAATATCAGAAAAATCTTCAAAATAAGTCAAAATGCACCTAAACGAATTAAGTTAACGGCTTTATGCTTGTAATTAAACAGAGGTAGTGTTTATTTTTTTAAAAATGGCGAAAACAATTTTTCTTTTTTTTCGAATTAGTTTTTTTACTTAAATGCAACTGGAATATTTCGACTTGTTTATCTTGAGGGTTCATTGACAATGAGAAATTATCTAAAAATTTGATGTTTTCAGTTATTTTGAGAAGTTAAGTGAATTGAGGAATTACGATATGTAGAGTTCAGGGGGGTGCCTGTATTTTTACCACTACATACATCCTAAAACCACCTCACACTAGTAGAAACCGCACAAATGAATTCTTATTAGCTGTCTATTCTATATGCTCTTTGCTTATACTATGTTTACACCTGACGAAAACCAGAGTTTTTCACAAGTTTTCGACGAAAAACTCATCCGTTCACAAAAATTGATGAGTTTTTCAGTTGACAGCTGCCCTTTTATATGTTTGTATGAAGATGTATTTCAATAAAAATAAAATATGAATAAATTGGTTTCTGTAACGAGTTCAAGGTCCAAAAATAAAAATTATTTTTATTATTATTTAATTAAAAAGTTCCCAATATTTCGGTTTCCTCCGGAAACCATCCTCAGGGTCTACAATTAATGACAATTATATAAAAAATGTTTCAATTCAATAAATATGTTGACACTTACAATTTTCTGATCTGTCAACTTAAATGTAAATTACAGACTAAATATAATTACCTGCCTAACATTAAACGGTGGTCTGAATTTGTCTACGGTCAGCTGTTTGTGTTTGTTGTTGTTATTTTGAATGTTTACTTGTCTCGTACAAGTTTTCTATATATGTGTGCACAGCTATCCGTGTCCGTTTTATAATTAAGTCTTTGTTTTGTTGGTATGTTGGTGATATGTAGCATTTCCAGTAGGTATCGTTTGTTGTAATGTTGTTCTTGTTGTAATACCTGTGCTTCTTCGAAGTTCGGGTGATGACCAGTACGAGCACAGTGATCTGCAAGTGCCGTTTTTGGTTCTAGAGCTGTGCTTCTGTTTTTCCTATCCGATTTGTGCGCTGATATTCTCGACCTTAATTTGTCGCATAAATTGGACCCGTCTCCACAACAATTAATTTTGTATATCACGTGCGCCTTATCTAATTTGTCGATCGTACTTTTTGTGTTGGTATATAGTTGTTGCAATGTGTTATTCGTTTTATGTGCTATTTGGAACTTTTCTTTATTGTACATATTCGATGTTTTGAATCGTTCTGAAAATTCCCTTGTGTATGTCATTGACTTGTATATTTTTATTGTCCTCTCTATTTTAGTATTGTCCTTCGTCCCTTTATGGTTTTTAATAAGTCTGTTATGTATTCTATTCGGGAAATCGTTATTCTTTAAAATGGTCTTTATTTTTGTAATATTTTCCTTGTGAAACACTTTGTCGCTAGTTGTTAGTATTCTACGTATTAGATTTTTCGCCGTGTTGAAAATTACTCCTTTTGGGTGTTTTGAGTAAAAATTAATTATTCTACCCGACGCATTTTGTTTTTGATACCAATTTACTTTTATCTTATTATGTTTTCTAACCAGGAGCGTGTCCAAGTAAGTGGCAATTGCCCATCTTCTTCTTCTTATATTGTAAATTTATTGTTTTGTGACAATTGTTTAGCTTATTTAATGTGTTTAGTATTTCATTTTTCTTTACAATTGCGAAAATGTCATCTACATACTTGGTCAAGGATCTAGGGTTATATCCACTTTTCATTAATTTGTCCAATACTTCTTCCATTACTATGTCCGCTATTATGGGTGATGCCGGCGAACCCATTGGCATACCAGTACGTTGTGTATAAATTTTGTCCTTATATTTAAAATATCTATTTTCTTTTATGGAAAATTTCAATATTTCCATAAATAATTCCTTTGTTATGTGTGTATGTTGCTGTAAAATGTCCCATTTTTTTCGTATAATTCCTATAGCGTAGTCAATTGGAATGCTGGGAAATAGAGACACAACGTCAAATGAAACCATAATTTCGTCATCGTATATATGTGCATTTTTCATCTTGTTTTTAAACTGTACTGCGTCTCTTATGTTGTATTCAGATTCTACCGTCAAGTTTTTTAATATATTTACTATATATTTGCATAATCCGTATGATGGTGAGTTAATAGATGAACAAATAGGTCTTAGTGGTGTATTCTCTTTATGTATTTTTGGTAACCCATATATTCGTGGTGCCAATGCTAATTTAGTAGTTAACTTTTGTTTTTCGTAATTTGTTATTATCCCATTTTTATTTAAATTATCTACTAAGTCATTGTTTTTTTGCTGTAATGTTGAAGTGGGGTCTCGTTTCAGTACTTGGAATTTGGTAATGTCATTCAACATTTCTTTAATTTTTTGTCGTAGTCCTCTCGACTCATAGCCACCATCTTATTCCCTTATCCGCACTGAGCAGTATTAGAATATTTGGGTTATTTTTTAAAAATAATTTAGCTCCTTTTACGGTACGATTAACCAATTTCTCTCTTCTGTCTAGTCTTGTTCTTTGCTTCGGAGTGTGTATCAGCGTTATAAAATTAGTTCTCTGCATTTCCTGATCCTCTTTATTGCTAACAGTTTGTATGCAATTTTGTCCGTCTGCTATACTTTTGAATAGTGGGAAACTATTGTTGGTAGTTGGAAGAGCAAATTTTGGGCCTAAAGAGAAATTTCAACCGGAGGTCGAGAATCGTTTAAACATATTTAAAGAACGGAGAGTACGCCGAAAATACACTCACAATATGAAGCTGTATAATCACATCAAACACACCTACAACAACAACATAAAAAAATGTATTCAAAGCCATAAATTAATAAGGCAGACAAACGCAAAAATTAGGTCTTCAATCCGTTTCTTAATACGATGCAGGAAAGCAGGATTAACACCAAATTTCATCAACAATATGACTAAAAATGTAAAAACCACACTAAATAACAATAACAGAGTTTCATCAAAAATCACATCTGTGTTGGAGCAGCACATCAAAGGTTTTCACACCCGAATACTTAGTTTGACAATAAAACATAAACACGAACTACTAAAAACCAACAAAAAAGAATTAGCAATAATAACAACAAAACTAAAAGAACAGATGACTGGCGAGGATGCCCAATTGTTTTTTGAGAGTGAGAGAACATTACAAAACAGACTGCTTAACGAGACAGTGCTGCCAGTTTTGGGGATTTATCCCCAAATTGGGGATTTTTTTTTCAAAACAGGGGATCAGTTTTTTAGTTTGATCCCCTGGGGATTTGTTGGGGATGGAAAAATCGCAGATCTGGCAGTTCTATCTACGTCAAAGCAAGCATACACACACAAATAACATTTGGTTTTGCGCAAGAATAATAGAGAATTCTTTATGTGAATTGTGGGTTTTGCGTATGTTGCGATAGCAAAAACAAAAACAAAGAGAACTAGCAAGTCTGTACTGTTTTTTTTTACGTTGCGAGTAAACACTTGCAAACCGTTATTGAGAGATAATTTCTTAATGCTGTAGACAGACGAATATATGTATCAGAATATACGAGTATGTATCTGTCAAGGCTTTTTGTGATGACAACAACAAAACAACTAAACTGAATTTTTGACACTTGGCATTGCTGAAAAGAATAGAAGCATTGGAGAAAAAATAACCAAACACGAAGGCTGCAAAAGTGGATAATTATATTAAAAAACACAATAATGCGTGGGAACATGAAAGTCGGGCTAAAGGTATGAATTGTAAGGCTTTTTAAATCAATATTTTAACATTTAATTTTTAGGATGGCTCAAATCGATTTGTTTTGCTCCAGAGCCCTTTCAATCTACTACAAATTACTCTTGGTGCGTGGCCTGTAAGACGTCACTAAAATCTCAAAAAAAAGGATCTTAAGCGGCATAGTGAATCAAGCAAACATAAGAATAATTTTGACTTGCTTTTTTGCAAAAAAAACTCTACATAATTATGGTCAAATATATACTGTGTAAATGTTTAACATAATATGATGTAGTGTACGAATATTTCAGGAATTGTTGCCGATACGTCCAACTCAAAAATACTGGATATAAAATTGGCAATTTTCACGGCAAAGCATGCTTCTATAGTTAGTGTAGATCATTTAAGTAACATGCTTAAATCCCTTTCAATAAAAGAATTTGAAAAGCTAAGACTTCACCGCACAAAATGCAGTGCGATTATTAATTATTAATTAATTATTATGTTGTCGCTCCCGTTTTGCTTTCCAATGTGGTAAGTGACGTAGGAGATTCAAAATATTCGTTGATACTTGACGAGTCAACAGACATATCTAGACACAAATGGATGAGTCATTGTGTGCGTTATCTACATAAGTAAGGAAAAATGTTTTATAGTGACGGATTTTTTGGGAATCTTTCTTGTCGAGGAGGCAACAGCAGAAAAACTTTATGAAGGCTTGCATAACTATTTGAAAAAGGTAGGACAAAAGGTAAAGCCTTATAACATACTTGCTATTGGGACAGATGGTGCAAGCAACTTATGCGGCAAAAATAAAAGTTTATACACACTTTTAAAAAATGACAATAGACACTTAATTTTAGTAAAGTGTACATGCCACTCACTTCATTTATGTTGTTCGGAGGCATCAAAGGAATTTCCTCCCGATGTGGAATTTTTAATAAGAGAAATTTATAACTATTTTCGGAACAATCCTCTGAGAACTTTAAAATATAAGCAAGTGTTTGACCTAATAAACACAGGATTTGATTCAATAAAATTTAAGAAGTTGGTACAAATTTCTACAACCAGGTGGTTGTCTTATGGCTTAGCTGTTAAGAGGGTACTGGAGCAATGGATTGAACTTAAATATCATTTTTCTATAATTGCAACTGCAGAGTCTGAGAAAAGTGCTCAAATAATACACGATCTAATGTGCTATGATAAGATTAAACTCTACCTTATTTTTATGGCCCCTATATTAACTGAAATGAATAGACTAAATCTTAATTTTCAAAGCGATAAAATGGATGCTGGTACGGTTTATGACACGCTTCTTGTAAGTCTCCTTTCAATAGCAACACGAGTGCTAAAGCCAGCGGCAAAAATTGACATTAGAGACGAAGAGGACATGCTTAAAATAATGAATGCCGTGGAGAAGGATTAATCATATATGCCCTTAGAAGCAATGGATTTGGGTTATGGTTTTGAAGAAGAAATAAAGACTCAACCGCCTACTTTCATAGCGAAAACTAAAAATACCTGTTTTTTATACTTTAAAAGCAAATGCTGAAACGTTTTCCATCAAATATGCTCTTTTTCAAAACATATAAACAGTTTTCGCCAAAAATGTGCTGCAACGAAGTAGAACAACCAAATTTTTGTTCAATTTTTAACTTATTGCAACCGGTTTTGAATGTTAATGCCTCAAGGGACGCATACGAGTCGCAATGGAGGAAAATGCCGTTTGTTATTTGGAAGGAACTTTCTGGCGACGATGTTTCAAACAGCCTACCTTCCTTTTGGACAAAAGTTTACCAGTATCAGGATGCCGCTGGAAAAACCCGTTTGAAGACCTTGCGGGGCTGGTATTAAATATGATTTCTGTACCGTAATGCTTGTGTGGAACGTTGGTGTCTTATCTACGTAGAATGTGCCTTATCTAGCTCCACTTGCGTCTCTTAACTTCTGTGTCAATAGGCTCGCTATTGGTGAGGCGCCACAGGTCTTCGTTCATGATCGTTGTCGGCCAGAAAATGCGGCAGATTCTTCGTAGACATTTGTTGACAAAAGTTTGAAGTTATCGAGTTATTTGTTTTGAGATCAACCATGTTTCAGACCCATACAACAAAACAGGTTTTATGCTGGTGTTAAATATTCGTATTTTTGTGCGCAGCGATATCACACGAGAACGCCAAATTCGATCTAAATTTCGGATTGCAGACTGTGCTTTGTTTAAATAAATTATCTCCAGATCTCATTTATTATAAACTTTGTTATTCCTAGTTATTATTAAAATAATTTAATATATTATTTAGCTATGATTTTGTTTGTATTGAAGTAATCGTTTTGTTTGTTTTGTTAAACTGAAATAAATTATAAATTTTAGTTTTAAAACAAATTTTACTCGAACTTCCTTTAAAACTAAGGGGATTTTTTCGGGGATTTTAGCTTTTTTTTCAGTATTTTAAGGGATAAAAAATTTCATTTTGGAGATTTGGCCTAAAAAAAACTGGCAGCCCTGTAACGAGATAAACAACAGACATAACAACAAATATATCAGATTACGAACTAACGAGAGAGAGAGTATGTAGGCATGACCCAAAATGAAAATTGATTTGTGAACACAACTGAAACAAGAATACCTAATGACATACAGTGGTTACTCTCTTTAGGCCCAAAATTTGCTCTTCCAACTACCAACACTAGTTTCCCACTATTCAAAAGTATAGCAGACGGAGAAAATTGCATACAAACTGTTAGCAATAAAGAGGATCAGGAAATGCAGAGAACTAATTTTATAACGCTGATACACACTCGCAAGCAAAGAATAAGACTAGAGGAGAGAATCATACCGTAAAAGGAGCTAAATTATTATTAAAAATTAACCCAAATATTCTAATACTGCTCAGTGCGGATAAGGGAATAAGATGGTGGCTATGAGTCGAGAGGACTACGACAAAAAAATGAAAGAAATGTTGAATGACATTACCAAATTCCAAGTATTGAAACGAGACCCCACTTCAACATTACAGCAAAAAAACAATGACTTAGTAGATAATTTAAATAAAAATGGGATAATAACAAATTACGAAAAACAAAAGTTAACTACTAAATTAGCATTGGCACCACGAATATATGGGTTACCAAAAATACATAAAGAGAATACACCACTAAGACCTATTTGTTCATCTATTAACTCACCATCATACGGATTATGCAAATATATAGTAAATATATTAAAAAACTTGACGGTAGAATCTGAATACAACATAAAAGACGCAGTACAGTTTAAAAACAAGATGAACAATGCACATATATACGATGACGAAATTATGGTTTCATTTGACGTTGTGTTTCTATTTCCCAGAATTCCAATTGACTACGCTATATGAATTATAGGAAAAAAATGGGACATTATACAGCAACATACACACATGACAAAGGAATTATTTATGGAAATATTGAAATTTTCCATAAAAGAAAATAGATATTTTAAATATAAGGACAAAATTTATACACAACGTACTGGTATGCCAATGGGTTCGCCGGCATCACCCATAATAGCGGACATAGTAATGGAAGAAATATTGAACAAATTAATGAAAAGTGGATATAACCCTAGATCCTTGACCAAGTATGTAGATGACATTTTCGCAATTGTAAAGAAAAATGAAATACTAAACACATTAAATAAGCTAAACAATTGTCACAAAACAATAAATTTACAATATAAGAAGAAGAAGATGGGCAATTGCCACTTACTTGGACACGCTCCTGGTTAGAAAACATAATAAGATAAAAGTAAATTGGTATCAAAAACCAAATGCGTCGGGTAGAATAATTAATTTTTACTCAAAACACCCAAAAGGAGTAATTTTCAACACGGCGAAAAATCTAATACGTAGAATACTAACAATAAGCGACAAAGTGTTTCACAAGGAAAATATTACAAAAATAAAGACGATTTTAAAGAATAACGATTTCCCCAATAGAATACATAACAGACTTATTAAAAACTATAAAGGGACGAAGGACAATACTAAAATAGAGAGGACAATACAAATATACAAGTCAATGACATACACAAGGGAATTTTCAGAACGATTCAAAACATCGAATATGTACAATAAAGAAAAGTTCCAAATAGCACATAAAACGAATAACACATTGCAACAACTATATACCAACACAAAAAGTACGATCGACAAATTAGATAAGGCGCACGTGATATACAAAATTAATTGTTGTGGAGACGGGTCCAATTTATGCGACAAAGTATATATTGGTACGACCAAAAACAAATTAAGGTCGAGAATATCAGCGCACAAATCGGATAGGAAAAACAGAAGCACAGCTCTAGAACCAAAAACGGCACTTGCAGATCACTGTGCTCGTACTGGTCATCACCCGAACTTCGAAGAAGCACAGGTATTACAGCAAGAACAACATTACAACAAACGATACCTACTGGAAATGCTACATATCACCAACATACCAACAAAACAAAGACTTAATTATAAAACGGACACGGATAGCTGTGCACACATATATAGAAAACTTGTACGAGACAAGTAAGCATTCAAATTAACAACAACAAACACAAACAGCTGACCGTAGACAAATTAAGACCACCGTTTAATGTTAGGCAGGTAATTATATTTAGACTGTAATTTACATTTAAGTTGACAGATCAGAAAATTGTAAGTGTCAACATATTTATTGAATTGAAACATTTTTTATATAATTGTCATTAATTGTAGACCCTGAGGATGGTTTCCGGAGGAAACCGAAATATTGGGAACTTTTTAAGTAAATAACAATAAAAATAATTTTTATTTTTGGACCTTGAACTCGTTACAAAAACCAATTTATTAAATTTCAACCGGAGGTCGAGAATCGTTTAAACATATTTAATAAAATATAAAGAAATATTTTGGAATAAATATTAAACTTGTGGCTATGGGACTAATAATTAATGAATTTATTGAAAATTGTGGTTTAGATGATTTAAATGAATATGCAAAATTTATTTGTAAAATCTGTAAATTCACGAGCCAGCAGACGCTATTATCGTCAACGCTTTATTGGCAAGACCCCCCAAACTGATATGTGTGGTCGCCACGGCTAGCCAGAGCTCACAGCGACGGTCGGGTTTCTTAACCTGCCTCACTGCATCGGTGTGAGGTAGTATCCGTTACTACCTATTTTTTTCTACTAACAATAACTCATCATCCATCTCTGCTTTTTTATTTGCATCCGGAAGTTCTCTTCTTCTCCTCCGTCAAACCTACCGCCTTAGCGTAAAATTTTTCATATACTTACATTTCTTAAATATTGTATTTATTGTTTAAATATAATTTGAACCTATATATATCTAATATATCTTACATACGAGAACATGAATACTTATAGTCTTACATAAACTTTATATATAAAACGCTACATATACTTCTTCTACATACGGTACTCTTAATTCTACACTTCTCTGGCCTGGGGCGGGAGACAACTTCCTCCTTCCTTTATCTTCTAGCATCGACTCTGTATCGTCTCTTGGCAACGATATTCAAAATATCCTGTACTACGTTATCACACGATTTTTAAAGAAAATTTCCTCATACGTCATTCTCGTACATCTTCTACTCGTACCACCCATCCAGTTCTTCATCTTCTCTCCTTGTTTGACCTACTCAGCAGCAGCCATTATTATTAATTCCATGACATTTGACACAATGAAACTATATTTATGCTAACAAAGTTAACTAAAAGACATAATAAAAAAGAGTCAAATATCGCTCCTAGTCGGAGAATAGGGCGGACACAAAAGCTCTCCAACGGTTTCTATCAGCAGCCAGGTGTCTTATTTCGTTCCAGGTGGCTCTGTGGTGACTTTCGGCGTGGATAGTGCGTACCCATGTTTGTCGTGGGCGTCCTGCTTTCCGACTACCATGTGGGTTCCATTGAAAGGCCATTTTTGCAATGTTGGTGTCTTCTCTACGTAGAATGTTCCTTATCTAGCTCAACTTGCTTCTCTTAACTTCTGTGTCAATAGGCTCGCTATTGGTGAGGCGCCACAGGTCTTCGTTCATGATCGTTGTCGGCCAGAAAATGCGTCAGATTCTTCGTAGACATTTGTTGACAAAAGTTTGAAGTTATCGAGTTATTTGTTCTGAGACCAACCATGTTTCAGACCCATACAACAAAACAGGTTTTATGCTGGTGTTAAATATTCGTATTTTTGTGCGCAGCGATATCACACGAGAACGCCAAATTCGATCTAAATTTCGGATTGCAGACTGTGCTTTGTTTAAATAAATTATCTCCAGATCTCATTTATTATAAACTTTGTTATTCCTAGTTTTTATTAAAATAATTTAATATATTATTTAGCTATGATTTTGTTTGTATTGAAGTAATCGTTTTGTTTGTTTTGTTAAACTGAAATAAATTATAAATTTTAGTTTTAAAACAAATTTTACTCGAACTTCCTTTAAAACTAAGGGGATTTTTTCGGGGATTTTAGCTTTTTTTGAGTATTTTAAGGGATAAAAAATTTCATTTTGGGGATTTGGCCTAAAAAAAAACTGGCAGCCCTGTAACGAGATAAACAACAGACATAACAACAAATATATCAGATTACGAACTAACGAGAGAGAGTATGCAGGCATGACCCAAAATACATTTACCAGGTATTATTAATAGAAGACCGCTCTCCAAATGTCATTTTTTCTCAGTCATAATAAGTGTCAAAATGAATAAACAATGTTGCTTCTTTTGTAAATTTTGGCCGCTATTTTCGGGCTTGGCATTTTTTTTCGTAATAAGTAAAAACTCAAATGACCTTTATTTTTTTGGGTTTTTTTCATTTATTATTATTTAAAAACAAAATTATACATACACACATATAACAACTAATACAACTTAAATTAATATTTTTAATAATTTACTGTTTTTTTTGAGTTGCTAATTTTTTATTTAAAAATTTAATTCTAAAATACATTCGACATTTAAAAAAAAATTGTTTTACCGCATTTGGTAAATTAACTTTATTGCTAAATTCCATTAACTTTTCACGGAAATCTTGCAGTGCACAATTTTATTTCCGTTGAACTCTAATGATTGCGTCTTTGGGAACGCTGAAAATCTAACTTTTTCCTTTCTAAATGTATTATTGCAAATAACGCAACGATAATGCAACATTTTTTTATTTATTATTGTTTATATATATTTTTAAGTGATTTCACTACACTTTGGAAGCTGACGACAATAATTTACTATTTCCCTTTTTTAGTTTCTTTCCGTATACAACATTCGTTAAGAGAGCAGATTTGACACATATTATGACTGTTTTCCTCTCACTCTCTCAATTAATAATACCTGGTAAATGTATTTTGGGCATGACCCAAAATGAAAATTGATTTGTGAACACAACTGAAGCAAGAATACCTAATGACATACAGTGGTTGCTCTCTTTAGGCCCAAAATTTGCTCTTCCAACTACCAACAATAGTTTCCCACTATTCAAAAGTATAGCAGACGGAGAAAATTGCATACAAACTGTTAGCAATAAAGAGGATCAGTAAATGCAGAGAACTAATTTTATAACGCTGATACACACTCGCAAGCAAAGAATAAGACTAGAGGAGAGAATCATACTGTAAAAGGAGCTAAATTATTTTTAAAAAATAACCCAAATATTCTAATACTGCTCAGTGCGGATAAGGGAATAAGATGGTGGCTATGAGTCGAGAGGACTACGACAAAAAATTAAAGAAATGTTGAATGACATTACCAAATTCCAAGTACTGAAACGAGACCCCACTTCAACATTACAGCCAAAAAACAATGACTTAGTAGATAATTTAAATAAAAATGGGATAATAACAAATTACGAAAAACAAAAGTTAACTACTAAATTAGCATTAGTACCACGAATATATGGGTTACCAAAAATACATAAAGAGAATACACCACTAAGACCTATTTGTTCATCTATTAACTCACCATCATACGGATTATGCAAATATATAGTAAATATATTAAAAAACTTGACGGTAGAATCTGAATACAACATAAAAGACGCAGTACAGTTTAAAAACAAGATGAACAATGCACATATATACGATGACGAAATTATGGTTTCATTTGACGTTGTGTCTCTATTTCCCAGCATTCCAATTGACTACGCTATAGGAATTATTGGAAAAAAATGGGACATTATACAGCAACATACACACATGACCAAGGAATTATTTATGGAAATATTGAAATTTTCCATAAAAGAAAATAGATATTTTAAATATAAGGACAAAATTTATACACAACGTACTGGTATGCCAATGGGTTCGCCGGCATCACCCATAATAGCGGACATAGTAATGGAAGAAATATTGGACAAATTAATGAAAAGTGGATATAACCCTAGATCCTTGACCAAGTATGTAGATGACATTTTCGCAATTGTGAAGAAAAATGAAATACTAAACACATTAAATAAGCTAAACAATTGTCACAAAACAATAAAATTTTCAATATAAGAAGAAGAAGATGGGCAATTGCCATACTTGGACACGCTCCTGGTTAGAAAACATAATAAGATAAAAGTAAATTGGTATCAAAAACCAAATGCGTTGGGTAGAATAATTAATTTTTACTCAAAACACCCAAAAGGAGTAATTTTCAACACGGCGAAAAATCTAATACGTAGAATACTAACAATTAGCGACAAAGTGTTTCACAAGGAAAATATTACAAAAATAAAGACGATTTTAATGAATAACGATTTCCTGCATAGAATACATAACAGACTTATTAAAAACCATAAAGGGACGAAGGACAATACTAAAATAGAGAGGACAATAAAAATATACAAGTCAATGACATACACAAGGGAATTTTCAGAACGATTCAAAACATCGAATATGTACAATAAAGAAAAGTTCCAAATAGCACATAAAACGAATAACACATTGCAACAACTATATACCAACACAAAAAGTACGATCGACAAATTAGATAATGCGGACGTGATATACAAAATTAATTGTTGTGGAGACGGGTCCAATTTATGCGACAAAGTATATATTGGTACGACCAAAAACAAATTAAGGACGAGAATATCAGCGCACAAATCGGATAGGAAAAACAGAAGCACAGCTCTAGAACAAAAAACGGCACTTGCAGAGCACTGTGCTCGTACTGAACATTACCCGAACTTCGAAGAAGCACAGGTATTACAGCAAGAACAACATTACAACAAACGATACCTACTGGAAATGCTACATATCACCAACACACCAACAAAACAAAGACTTAATTATAAAACGGACACGGATAGCTGTGCACACATATATAGAAAACTTGTACGAGACAAGTAAACATTCAAAATAACAACAACAAACACAAACAGCTGACCGTAGACAAATTAAGACCACCGTTTAATGTTAGGCAGGTAATTATATTTAGTCTGTAATTTACATTTAAGTTGACAGATCAGAAAATTGTAAGTGTCAACATATTTATTGAATTGAAACATTTTTTATATAATTGTCATTAATTGTAGACCCTGAGGATGGTTTCCGGAGGAAACCGAAATATTGGGAATTTTTTAATTAAATAATAATAAAAATAATTTTTATTTTTGGACCTTGAACTCGTTACAAAAACCAATTTATTAAATTTCAACCGGAGGTCGAGAATCGTTTAAACATATTTAATAAAATATAAAGAAATATTTTGCGGTCGGACATATTCTTCGATATATTGCCAGGTGATGTTGCTTATCCATGGCTTTCTTTTCCGGTGTTGGAGGCCAACTGTTTCTTCCGCAGCTTGTATGCAGGCTTTTTGAATTTGTTGCCAGGACGGCCCATGTTCGTAGAGTGCAATGGTAGTAGACAGTGTGTCCTGGTAAAGTTGGAGCGTTGCTGGTTTCTGAAGTTTTCCAGATTAAAGGTCATCTTTCGCTTCTGTTGCTTCCTGATGCCTTCGGGGCGTAAGCGGAGTTGGCATACAACTAGGTTATGGTCGCTGAATCCGTCCGCACCTCAGCGTGTGAGCACATCAAGGAGAGATTTGTGAAACCGTCTGCTTATTAAAACTTGGTCGATTTGGTTACGAGTTCGGCCGTCGGGAGAATTCCATGTGTATTTATGGCTATATAGATGATGGAATTTACTGCCACCGATGAAGAGATTGTGGTTGGAGCAAAGTTCAATCAATCGTTCTCCATTATTATTTCTACCTGATGCTAAGGCGTGCCGACCCATGAGTTTTTCGACATTGTTATTGTCGTTGCCTACTTTTGCGTTGAAATCGCCCAATGTCATGATGATGTTGCCTTTTGGGACAGAATTGATGGTAGAGTCTAGCAAGTTGTAGAACGCTTCTTTGGCATCGTCTGTGCCTGGTTCCGTAGGCGGAATTACGGTGATATTTCGAAATCAGGTCTTAAATCTAGCAGTTATTATACGCTCTGAGATCGGCTTGTATCCCATTAATGCGCTTTTCAAGTTCGTTGCTATTAGAATACCGACACCGTTTGCACGCTTTTGTATGTTGCCACTGTAGATAAAATAGTGGCCTTCGAGGGTGTGAAATTCTCCTTGCCCGAGCCATCTGGTTTCAGATAGGCCGAGAATTTGAATTTTATAACGCACCATCTCCCTGCAAACCTGTGCGAGCTTTGAAGTTTCAGAGAGAGAGAGCGAACGTTCCATGTTCCAATTCGTGTCATTGATTTAAAGCTGATGGTCGTCGTCGTGTGGTTATTATTATTTCTGAGGCTTGTTTCCGTTTCTTGAGTGAGTTTGTTTTACGGTCGGGTCACTGGCCAAACGCAAGCTATTTCATGTCTGAGGAAATACAGAAATATTTTATTTAAGAGAGTTGTTTTCTCTCCGCCCGTCTACGATTAGCCAGCGCTTTCAGAAAATATTTCTGAAAACCTGTTTCTAGCCGCCCCCGCGAAGAGGATGTAGTCGCACTCCCAACAGTATACACATTTACGGCATGTACACAATGTGTTACATGTTAGTCCCCCTGTGTACCTGACGGCTGACAGCAGCAGCCATAGTAACCGCTAAACTAAGTAGGTCAATCACCTTATTGCAATCCGCCATTGACCCACATTTCCGTTCATTAACCATGATTTATATACATTATGCAGCTTTTCACCGATCGCTCCAGTTCGTGAACCGGCTATGCGATCGGCTAAAAAGCTCCCTACCGTTCTAGTGGTGGTCAATCTTTCAAACACAAAAAAAAGAAAAGCCCTGGATAGGCGTATAACGGAGCTGCCGATTACAGTTCATCAACAGAAAAGGAATACGAGAATAAAAAGAGTACCAAAACGAAATAAAAATACCCAGGTTACCAGGAGGATCACCATCTTTGCCGGAAAAGGAATGGAAACGTCACCTTTCCATCTCGCAGTAGCATCCCACCGCAGGCTACCGCCCACGTAATTAACCCCGAGAACAGCGTCTCCGTTTTTATATATATATATCTTCTTCCATTGTGCATATGATGGATACCGTTATTCTCAGAAACTACTAAGCCAAATGCCACCAAATTTTGAACATATGCTGGTTTTCGCTGTAAACAGGATTCTGGACCCGCCAGGTGGCGCTGGGGTCGAGATATAGGAATCCCTTTATTTCTCCACAACTAATGGACCAAATGATACATGTGAGACTGGCCCTAATACAAATTTTTCTACCAACCAGGTGCCGCTGGTGCCGAGATATTTGAAATATTCGGTTTATATATATATGTGGCGACATCACTACCCCCACCTAGTTGTCGGGTACGGCAACGCAAGCAGACGCTAGTTCCACGCGTCATCTATTCACGCGCTGTCGCTGCCGCGCATTGTGTTTATGGCAAGCGGAACTAGCCTGTGTTGGCTGCCGAATATCGGACTTTGTGTTTCCGGCCTTTTCGTTTTTCTTTCCTTTTTGTCGCAGCGCTAGAACCAGGCACACGCACTCGCATCTTTTCTGATTCAAGGCATCACAATACATTTTGTATTTATTAAATAGAAATTAATATCGTTCTTCTATTCTGTTTTCATATTAATATCACATTAATTATTATATTGATTGTCAACGCCGTAATTAAGCAAAAAGCCAAATTGGTGACCCCGACATGATCTAGGAAAACGCATTCGCCTCACCCAGAGGGGAATAATATACAATCAGCGCACGAGGTGTAAAATGCTACACTCGCCCCGGGATCCAGGCCTGCATCGCCTACATCGCTGGAGCGCCAGCAGTGGCATCAACAATAGCCACAGCAAGCACTGCCCGCGCAACCACCGCAACCCACGCGACAGTTGTTGCAACGAGGTGTCGAATCGTGCTAAGCTCCCACCACCGCATACCGTCGAAGTCGTGAACAACTGCCGGCTACTGCCCTTTTGGCGAGGTAACCCAGAGCTTTAGTCTAGAATCTAGACTAAGAAGAATCCTAGCAATGACACCACACAACCTGGGCTACCTTAAAGGTGATGTGTGGAGCGAATCGAGCGGGAAATCTTTGGCTCTTCTCTTAGATACGCATTTTCCAGGCAGTAGCACAGTGGAGGGTGATAACACGACACCTAGGGGCAGGCAGTCTGAGATAGGGAATGCGATAGTTACAGTCGATAAAGTTGAGTGGGCCATTAACACCTTTGGTCTATATAAATCTTCGGGTCCGGATGGAAATTATCCAGCAGAACTGCTACAATCACTGGACATAATTACGCCCTGGGTGGTGACTGCAATTAGAAGCTGCCTTAACATGGGCTATATTCCGCTAAGATGGAGAGAAACGAAGGTTTCCTTCATACCCAAAGCGAACAGGTCCTCACATGTAAATCCTAAAGACTTCAGACCAATCAGTCTCACGTCTTTCCTCCTAAAAAGACTGGAGAGATTGATGGATGCACACTTACGGGAAGCTATACCAACTGGTACAATCTCCTCGGCACAACATGCATACACGAAGGGCAAATCGACAGAGACGGCATTACACGTACTTATTGGTATAGTGGAAAAAGCCATCCAGCAGAAAGATTCATTGACATAGAAGGCGCTTTCAACAACATAAATTCGAACGCCAGTACGGGAGCGTTAGAAGCTCTGGGCGTCGATCCTAATATGGTAGCGCTGATGGAGACGATACTCGTCAGCAGAAAGGTAACTGCCAGCTTCGGTTCCCACACCTTAAGCAGACAGGTCTCCAGAGGCACTCCTCAGGGAGTCCTCTCCCCCCTGCTCTGGAATTTGGCGGTAAATTCATTATTGCTAGCACTAGAGAGGGGGGGTTGCCATGTCGTCGCCTATGCTGATGACTTGGCAATTGTAATTAGAGGAAAATATCCAAACACTCTTATGGATATTTTGCGCTATAGCATGGCCAATATTACTGGTTGGATGGGAAGAAGGAGATTAGGGTTAAACCCCGATAAAATGGATTTAATCCTCTTTTCCAAGAAAAATATATCTCCTGATGTCTCCCCGCTAACATACAAAGGTGTGGAAATTCCGATGAAGGAAACAGTTAGATATTTGGGACTAGTACTTGATAGGAAACTTACCTGGAAACCCAATATTGAAGAAAGAGTCAGAAAGGCCAATATTGCTTTGTACACATGTAAAAAAGCGGTCGGAATCAGGTGGGGGCTATCCCCACGAATTATGCACTGGCTATACATTTCGGTGGTCACACCTTTATTGCTATATGGAATACTGGTATGGTGGCCAGCCACTCAGAAACAAAGCTATTTGAAGCTTCTGGGCAAGGTCCAAAGAACGGCTTTTTTTATGCATCTTTGGTGCTTTAAGGACCACGCCTACTAAAGCTTTAGAAGTAATACTCAACCTACCTACATTAGAGATGCTAATGAAACAAGTGGCCTCCATATCAGCACTAAGGCTGAAATGTGCGGCGTTAAGGTATGATCGGCAGATTGGTCACTCGACTATTGCGCATACCTGGAGTAGTTCTATCCAACACATTGACCACTCTATACCTAATCTCAACTTCGATAGGCACTTCCAGACATATATTCCGTCTAGAAGAGAGTGGCAAACACCAATGCCATGGAGAAGGGGGGAACTGAATTTCTACACGGATGGATCCAAACTTGATGATAGAGTCGATTTTGGAGTTTTCTCACAAGAACTCGGACTGGAACTTTTTTTCTGTCTCCCCGACCACTGCAGTGTTTATCAAGCAGAGGTCATAGCCATAAAGGAGGTAGCCGTTTACTTAAATAGACATGCCCTAACAAAGAATATTATAAATATCTACTCGGATAGCCAGGCGGCCATCTTGCCAAGGAACTCGGTGGCACTGAAATCAAAGGTTGCTCAGGTCTGCCGAGCAGCCTCAAATGATATCAGTACCGTTTTCAAGGTACGCCTTATATGGGTTCCGGGGTAAAGGGATATTGAGGGGAACTGTAGGGCTGATGACTTAGCCAACCTTCCTTTACGCACGGACAGATGTGAGATTGGAATGCCAATTGCCACCTGTAAACTGATGCTGAAGGATAGGGTCGTGCGTGAGACCAATGGGTCTTGGGCACAAGAGGGCACTTGTTTAACGACTAGGCTAATGTGGCCGGAACTTAATAGTAGGAAAACTAGAGACTTGCTTGCCCTGCCCAGAGAGAATATCTCTAAGGTCGTGACATGTATAACTGGTCACTGGCTTTTCGGCAGAAATGCTCTCAGGCTGCGAGTATTCTCTCATGAATACTGCAGAAGCTGTGGGGATGAGGAGGTGGAGGAGACTGTGGAACTTCTCTTCTGTAGTTGCCCCGCTCTGACTAGAAGCAGAGCGGGCTCTTTAGGCAAATACGCTTTTGGCTCTCTTACAGAGGTGTCTAGCGCGAAGATCAAATAAATCCTGCGCTTTATTAGGGCTTCGAAATGGTTCGACGAGTGAATCGGAGGTGCGTTGCTGCGTGGTGGTATCACAATGGACCAATGGTAGTCTGAGTGAGCTGGTCCTTAAACCTAACCCAGAGCTTTGGTTCTTCCAAATCGAGGCGGCCTTCCAGGTGCTTAATGTCAGAAATGACAACAGCCGCTATAACCTGGTGGTTTCCGCGCTCGATTCGGAGACCATGTTTGAGGTCGCCGATGTACTCCGTACGGAGCCTGTGGCGGGTAAGTACGACGCCCTAAAGGCGGCTATCCTCCACAGCCTGACCGATTCTGCAGACCCGCAGATGCACAAGCTGCTCAGATCCTCAAAATTCTAAAAGGCACCAGCTTGGTGGAGCTCGCCGCAGTGGCCGGCGAATTCACAGACAATGGACCTACGGTGGCAGCTACGTCACCTCCGCTTTCGTCTCCGACCGCGCTCTCCATTCTATTGCTACGGTTGATATATTTGACACTTGTGTATGTATTTTTAGTTCTTTAATTTTTTCAATATTTTCCAACTGTTTTGTTACTATTTCCTCAAAGGTTAATTCGTTAGTGAAATTGTATGGTTTTTTTGGTTTTGTTTCAATAAATTTTCGTACATAAGTTTATTTGTTATTGTATAAATTCTCATCTTCTATGGTAATTGAACAGTTTGTGAATTCTATTAAATAGTTGTTTTTTACAATATTTTCTGTTTCCAATAGACCACATTTTTGTCTGACAAGTGTTTCTTTATTATTTCTCAGTGAAATTATGCCATCGTCTATGGTCTTTATTTGCGTTTTTATATCATATATTAATTTACAATTGTCAGAAAAGATACAATGTTTGCTTAATTTTAGTTCTTTCAAGTTTTTTTCTTGTTGGTATGTATACGATTTATTCTGTATGCTTACTATTTGCTCGTATTCGCTATCTATTCTGAACTTTTGGCTGTTAGTAATGGGTGCTATTAGAATTACTTTTGTTTGTATGAAGTTAGTTGGTATTTTGATTGCAAATATTAGTGCATCGTTATGGAACATTATCCCTGTTTTGATTAATTTAATTTTATAAAAGTCAATGTTATATTTGTCTATTTCTTCTGTGGTTAGTATTGATGGATGTAGTAAGTTATATAGTAGATGCTATCGTGTCGAGTATATCGTGTAACTTATCTTGTAAAAATTTTAGTTTTATATTTTGGTCATGGAACATTACATTAAAAGTTCGAGTATGTTTTCTCAGTCTTCGTCGTTCATTACGCCAAATAACCATTTATATGACGTACCGACAACATTCAACAATCCACGGGGGTCAGTGATCGTATTTTCGAACCCAATGTTGCAATTTCGACATTAAGTTGATGTCTATTTTCTCCTTATTATATTTTGCTCTATACTGTTTACCACTGCTATTAATTCTAATGGGTGTAAATTATGAACTATGATATCGGTTTTGTCAATAATTTCAACTGTTGATGTTTCCAGTGTTGTGAATCCTATTTCAGATTGGATGGGAGTAATCTTCACCATTGCTGATGTCGGGGTTATGCCTACAAGTAGTAGTATTATGACGATCACCTGAAAAATTATTAGGTCGTTTAATATTAATTGTGTGGATATTTCTCAATTGTGCTTTCCTAAATTTTGGTGTTTCTTTGTGTCTTAGATTTCGGTAGTTTTTAATAAACCCTTCTTCTCTTTGTTCTTGGTAACTTTCTCTAGTTCTGTTTGCATTTTCTATTTGTACTAGTTTTGTTTTAGTTAACCTGTTGAGGATAGTTTCATGCTTCACTAGGTGGTTTTGGACTTCTGACGGTGTGCATTTAATTGTGCTATGGAATGTATCGTTGTAGTTTCTTACTGCCTTGTTCATCTGGGACATTATAGGTATTTTATTCTCTACATTAAGGGTTCTTATTTTCTCTGTTAAAGTGTTATTGAGAATTTCCACATCACTATTTCCCGTGTGACTATTTGGCTTTGTGGCATGATATTCTATGCCTTCTCCTTCTAAGAATTCCCTTACGTTTGTGGAATTGAATTCGTTGTCGAAAACAAAATTCTTAACATTGCCGCTAGAAATTGTTGGATATGGTCTACTATTGTCCTGTTATTTCTATCAGCAAGTGGAAGGCAAACTGCATGTTTTGAGAATTTGTCGATAAAGACTATAAAGGATTGTTTACTATTAACATAAGTATCAATATGGACAATCCTTCGTTGTCTTTGGAGTCTCGGTGTTTGCGAACCTGTTTTTTATGGGATGTCGATCGTACTTGCCGCCCGAACAGATATCGCAATTGTTTATTATCCTATGTATGCTAGTTTTAAGTGTGGGATTGTAAATTCTCTTCTTCAGCTTCTTGTAAGCGGCCACAATGCCACAATGGCCGCTTTCGTTTTTGTGAAAGAGTGCAATTTGTTTGTCCAGTTCGTCCTGGCTTTCAATGTCGTTTGCAAAGTTAGTGCATTTTACAAATTTGATGTTAGCGTTCGTTCTGTATTCGGTTTCTATTATTTTTTGGAGTATTCGTGATCGTCAAGGTGTAAGTACGAGTATATTCCTACCTTACCTTTTACTATTTCCCTACGTAAGATGTTTAGGGCCTGGTTGTTATTTAAGTCTCTTTTTTCTATGAAAATTCGTTTGTTTCCAAAAGATATTGTTATCGGGTTTTCTTTTTCTTCGACAAAAACAATTTGTGTTTTAAATCTATTGACAACTGTCTCCAGGATTGGTATGCTGTATCTCATGTCCTCCTCCTGGGAATGAACTGTTTGTACCTCCATTGAGTCATTATCGTTCTCCTCTGTAGCAGGTATGTTCTGATTTAAGTCTTCTCCCTGTGGGTTTACAGTCTGTATTTCCTGCGTCTCTCTGGCATGAGTTTCTTCATGCCCAAGATTTATCTCTTCCTCCTGAATTCTGCTGATGGTCACTTTCGGGGTCAAATTCCCTGCCAAACACATAAGGTCTGAAGTATTTTACCGCCCAGACGATGGCTAAAAGTTCTTTCTCTATTGTAGAGTAGTTTCCCTCGTGTTTGTTGAGTGTCCTTGAGGCGTATGCAATAGGATGTCCATCTTGTGATAGTACGGCTCCTATTGCGAAGTTACTAGCGTCAGTTGTTATTTTGAATTTTTTTTCGTAGTTGGGATATCTAAGAATCGGGGAGTTAATTATGATATCCTTGAGTTTTTCAAACGCTGCGATGAAATTGGGTGTTCACAGTTTGACCTTTTTTCAAATAACGGGTCATTGGGTAGGCTATTTTTGAATAGTCCTTCACAAACTTTCGATAGAACCCTGTCATTCCAAGAAATGCTTTGATTTTCTTGGGTGTGGTTGGGATTTTTAAATTTTGAATTATTGATACTTTTTTGGGGTTTGGTTTAACTCCCTGGTTTGTCAGTAGATGTCCAAGGAATTGCGTCTCCCTCTTTAGGATGTTACATTTGTCTATCTGGATTTTTAGTTTGGCTTTTCTTAGAGCTTTGAATATGCTCCTTAAATTAGTAATGTGTTCGACTAGTGAAGTGCTGAAAACCAGTATGTCGTCCATATAGACGACACATGTTTTATTCATTTGATCTTTGAGGACTTTGTTCATCATCCTTTGAAAGGTTGATGGGGCATTTTTCAGCCCAAACGGCATACGGACAAATTCGAAGTGTCCTGAGGGTGTAGAAAATGCTGTTTTGTGTCTGTCTTCTTTCTCTACTGTGATTTGATGAAACCCCTTAGCGAGGTCAAGTGTAGTAAAGTACTGAGCCCTACCTAATTTGTCCAATAGTGCGTTTAGATTTGGGATAGGGTATTTGTCGTCTCTTGTGAACTCATTTAGTTTTCTAGTCTATGACAATTTTATATTTCTTTTTTGCCGAGTTGTCCAATTTCTCCTCCCCTATCCACAACGGGCTGTTATACGGGTAGTTACTTTCCTTTATGATGTTTTGGTCAAGCATTTCTCTAATTTGCCGTTCGATTTCCACTTCGTGGACTTGTGGGTACCTGTATATTTTTGAATATAATGGTATATTTGTTGTAGTGACTATTTCATGAGCCACTTCGTCCGTTGAAGAAAGAATGTCTCCGTCCTTGAAAAACAAGTCCTCGAAATCGGTGATCAGCCTTAAGGTTGCTTGTTTTTCTTCATGATTCATATGGCTCAGATTAAAGTGTTCGTGGATACTACTGCCTTCTTTAGACTGCAGTGTGCATATATGGTGCTTATATTCCGGGTATTCGTATTCTTCGAAATACAGTTTATTATCCAATATTTCAACAAACTTTTGTTCATTGTTTATTATTTATTATTATGGCTTTTAATGCCGTTAGAAAATTTTGCCCAATTGTGCCAGAAAAATTTTTGTTGGAAAAATTTATGACCTTCCACTGAGGCGTTCCTTCGCAGCGAAACTCCTGCGGAAATGGGGTCGTTACTGCGTATTTTACTTCCTTGAGCCCGTTAAGGGTTTTATAGTAACATGGTTTTATTAGTACTGTTAGTGGGTAGCTTTCTTTTAAAGAATCGTGATTTAGAATGCTGATTGTTGATCCTGTGTCAATCAAGCATCTTATAGTTTGCTTGCCAATGGAAACAGTCACTATCGGTAGTGCCGCTCTTGAGGCAATGCTAAAAAATTTACCTCACCGTCCGTATTTTCTTCAATGGTATCTACCTCCATGTATACAGGGTCGTTGGTTGAGGTTGGTCTTTGCGTGTCGACGCTCCTGTGTGAGTTTCGTGTCTGACCTGAGTTATTTTCCCTACGGCTCTGACCACCTCTGATAAATTGGTATTGGTTTGGTTGGTTTTCGCCCTGTCTAAAGTTATTGGTTTGGGTAGTGTTTGTTAATCTTTTTTGGTTTTTATTGTTAACGTTATTATATTTTTGAATTTGGCTCATGCTACTTGTAATGTTCCTTGGTTGATATATGTTAGTATTAAATTTTTTAAAATTAAATTTTCTAAATTTTTCATGGATGATTCTATAATCGTCTAATGCTTCTATCTGTGAATATTTTGTAGCTAATTCATTTAATGTACATTGTTTGTCGGAATGTGATCTAACGGGTACATCGATCTTGTCAATGACAATACTGACTATATCCCTATATACACATTTTGGCCTATATAACTGGGGCTTATCCTAGTCATAGCTATATACGAGTATTTGATTCATCTCGAATTTTGCTTGCCTAGCGTATTCCAATAATTCTCTCAAATTACTTACTCTGAGCTCCCTTAACTTTTTTATTACATCTCCGTAGGTCGTTCTTGGCCTGTATTGGTCCAGCAGCTTGCATTTGATCTCGCTCCACGTTGGGTTGGGTCCTAGCTCCTATAAGAAATTAGCAGCTTCACCGCTCACTTTGTCGTTTGCCACTATCGACATGGCCAAATTTCTCAATTGCTGGTCCTCTGGTGGGCATAAGGCAAGGATTGCTTCCACCGAATTAATAAACGCCAATACTAATACCACTAATGTTACACTTTATTTTATTCACTTTATTTAGTCTTTAAAAGCTCAGTAATACCGCCAAAGTCTTTTATGTATTATATTTTTCAAGCTTTAGCTGGAAAAATTAGGTTCTCCGTTGACTGCGCCAGATACGTGATTTATGATCTTAGGATCCTCAATCGAACTCAATTAATAAAACTTCTGTTTTTAATTTATTAAACCTCGTCTATCGAGTATGTTCTTAAGACTAACTCTATTTTTTAAATACATTTATATCTGTTCATATAAATATGCTTTCTAAGCACAAGCAGCGGAAACGTTCAACGAAGTTGACGCTGCATATGCTGAGGCTATTGACTTATTTGTTTATTGTTTCTTTATTGCTTCTTTCGGATCTGCTGGTGTAAGTGGCCAACATTATTATTCGATCTGAGTTGAATGTTGGGGTTAGGGTACGTAACTCGCGCGAGTTACGCCAGCAGTTGCTGCGAACCCTAAATCTAACACCAAACGTCAGCTGAGATATCATTCTTATCAAGTATGAATCTCACAAATGACCACCAAAGCTGTTTATGCATTTTATATTTCGAGACCATTCTCAAGTGCAACGACACAAACCTCCCAAAGAGCAAAGTCAGAACGATCAGTACAATGACACAAATCAGCTGAAGTGCAATGACACAAACCTTCCAAAAAGCAAAGTCAGTACGATCAGTACAATGACATAAATTAACTGAAGTGCCATGACATAAACAACCCCTAAATGCAACGTCTGCAATTCTCAGTGCATTAGCACTTGTTCAGCTACGGCTTTGCACTCTGCTTATTGGTGGTTATAGACGTTTACCTCTCTTTCTACCCTCCTACATAATTTTAGAAAATACTTTTGTGCCTACAGCAGCGATAACAAATAATCGATGTTAAGTAAGTAAGTTAAGGTTTCGGCATAAGTAATTTGAAATTGTTAGTTTAGTTTTAAAATAAACTCCGTAATAAAAACAACGTTGAACCGAAGTTCTCTCCGCGTTTTATTAACGTAACTCGCGCTTATAAGTTTTTCTATTTTTTACAGTCGCATACAAAGTTGTCGCCGGTCGTTAACGGAAGCAATTAATGTTTGATACCTTAATATAATCTTTTACTTTTCATTTTTATAATATAAACCTATCGTTTAAATATAATTGCTTTTATCGGCTCCCATGGGGGCTCAACCGTCCGAGAAATAAAAGAACCGTAAAAAAGTAAAAAGTGAAAGTAAAACCGTGCTCCAAAAAAAAAAAACAAAAAGTAAAAAGTCAAAATTTATACGTGATCAGCAGCAGTTGTGCTGTGTTCGGAAAATCGGAACTTTAAAGGTCAAACGCGGAACTCGAACAACTCGAATCGAACTCGAACAAAAAGAGTACTTTTTAAGGTCAAAGACAAAGTCAACGCGAGTAGAGGACGACGAGGGTGACGTTTTTTTTAATGCTCAAAACGAAACAACAAAAGAAGGTATAACTACAGCAAGTACAAATAACGATAACGAAAGCGCAAAGGAGAATAACACAGAAACTACGGCAACAACGAATATAAGAGATAAAAGCAGCAGCGAAATGGCAGAAATTTGCGAATTGATTAGACTTCTCACATTAAAATTTGCAAAGGAAGAGGAACAGCAAGCGGCTATGTCAACAG
This sequence comes from Clusia tigrina, assembly GCA_920105625.2. Taxonomy (NCBI): domain Eukaryota; kingdom Metazoa; phylum Arthropoda; class Insecta; order Diptera; family Clusiidae; genus Clusia; species Clusia tigrina. Next base: position 152,176,075 of record OV050031.1, on the reverse strand, counting down.
AAAGCATCGACGACGTTATATCCGAATTCGATGACAGATCACCTACACGCATAGAGGAATGGTTCAACAATTTCGAAAAATGTGCCGTAGCGTATAAGTAGAGCGAAAGTCCAAAATACGTTTTTGCCAGACGCAAAATGACAAAAACAGCAAAAGTTTTTTATCGATACAGTATATGTCCACGATTATAAATCACTGAAAGAAAAAGTTATAAAAGAGTTTCAACGCGAATTTATAAGCGCGGATATTCACAAGCAGATTCAAGAGAGGAAAAAGCAAAACGAAGAAACGGTTCGGTGCGTACGGGAAATTGGACGAAAAATCGGTAATACGCTATATAGTAGATGGAATAAATGAAAGAACGGAAAATAAATTTTTGTTTTACACCGCGGAAAACTTTACAGAACTTAGGAAACAATTAGAAATTTACGAGTCGATGGCGCAAAATAAAACGAAATAAAAAGAACAATACGTTAAAAAGGAACATGAAAATAACAAGAAAAGCACAAAGCGTGCCCATTGCCTTAACTGCGGCTCTACGAAACATGAAAAGAGCGAGTGTAAAGCACCAACAAAATGTTTTCGCTGTAACGGATCAGACCACATTTCGAAAAACTGCCCTCAGAATATCAAAGCAACTGAAATAAAAGAAAAAAAGCAAACGAAGTTAATATCGTCAATGTACACGAACGTCGCGAAAAAATGTTAAAGCAGATCAAAATAAATGATGAAAATTTATTTTGTTTAGTTGACAGCGGCGCAGAAATATCGGTTATGAATGAAAAAACTACGAAAATCATAAACGCGGAATTAAGGGAATACGAAAACAGTGTGACAGGCATAGGAAATGTTAAGGTAAAAGCAATCAGCATTTTTGAAGCTGAAATTGCTGTCGACAATTTGAAGTGTATGCACAATTTTGTTGTTGTTCCGAACAATGTATCGCAATATGAAGTCATCTTAGGCCTCGATTACATAGGCAAATGCAGTTACGATTATAGTGAAAAAGGGTATACGTTCAAAAGTTTTCTCGATGACAGCTATGAACATTCAATAATGAATATTATGATCAACACAGAGAAATTTGAAGCGCCAATAAATCATCAGAAACAAATTGAAGAAATTGTCGAACAGTACAAACCTAACAGAGATGCAATAAGCCCGATAAACATGAAAATTATATTAATCGATGAACGCATTATAAGACATACAAGATGGAAGCAAGCGCATCTGTGTCGATTAACGCGATCTTAACAAGCAGGTACAGAAGCACGTATTTCCAGTGTCACTGATGGAGGAAGTGGTTGAATCGTTGGAGTGCAAGAATATTTACCACATTGGACCTCGAAAACGCATTCTTACACGTCCCTATAAGCGAAGAGTCCAAAAAATATACAGCGTTCATTACCAGAGACGGAGTTTTTGAATTTAACAGAGCACCCTTTGGTTTCTTTAAGTCTCCAGCTATATTCTTACGCTTTATAAATCACGTTTTTTGGAAATTAGTTCGTGAAAACATCATGCAGATGTAAAGGATGAAGAAGAAGGTATACGCAAGCTACGTGTGGTCTTGCAGGTAGCGGCGCAACATGGATTACGAATAAAATGGAAGAAATGTAAGTTTTTACAAACGGAAGTCGTTTACTTAGGACTAAGGATTAAAAATGGTAGTATATCTCCGTATGCTGAAAAATGTTTGGCTATAAAGAATTTTCCTGTGCCAAACAACATTAAGACACTGTACAGAAAAGGTACCTCTATGAGACATGTGGACGCTCTGAGCAGAGTTCCAGTAAGTCTAGCGTTCATTAACGAAGAAATAAGTGCTCGCTTACGTAAAGCACACGCGTCAGACGAACATTTCGTGGCGAACAGAAAAATTTTGGAGCTCACACAATATGAAGACTACGTACTGAAGAATAACGTCTTCTTCAAATACGTTAATGGTTTAATGCTTTTGGCAGTACCTCGGTTAATGGAAAACGAAGTCATCAAAAACGAACATGAAAAGAGCCATTTTGCGGCGGAAAAAACCATGAACTCTTTGGAACAGAAGTACTACATGCCACACCTGCGAAAAAAAGTGGAAACGGTAAGTCAAAATTACGACGCTGTACTATTTACCATACATATCGATCATTTGGGGCCAGTGGACTCAACAACGAAGATGTACAAATATATATTTGCAGCAATTGACGGTTTCGCGAAATTTACTTGGCTTTACCCTACAAAAACCACGTCGGCAGAAGAAGCAATCAAAAAACTATCGGATTGGACTAATGTTTTTGGAACACCACTTCGAATAATCAGCGACAGAGGGCCAGCATTTACGTCTACGGCATTCAAAGAGTGGTGTGAAGCCGAATCAATTGAGCACGTTTTAATCTCCACAGTCGTGGCAAGAGGAAACGGCCAAGTTGAACGGCTTAATAGAGTTATAATTAATGTAATCTCGAAATTGTCAGCTGATCGGCCAGAGTCTTGGTACAAATATATCCATAAAGTGCAAAACGTAATTAACAACACAGTCAGCAAATCAAAAAAATATACGCCATTCGAACTAATGTTTGGAACGAAGATGAGAACAACAGTTGACGTTAATATAAACGAGATGATTGAAGTAGAAACAGCGGCGATTTTTGCAAATGAACGCGACGAGATCAGAATCAAAGCTAAGGAAGAAATCGCTAAGGCTCAAGCTGAGTACAAACTGCACTATGACAAGAAGAGAAAGAAAGAAATGACATACAAAATAGGGGACCTTGTTGGTATAAAGAGGACTCAATTTGTTTCCGGGAAAAAACTCATCAGCGAATACATGGGACCATACGAGGTAATCAAGTGCAAACGTAATGGACGATATGACGTCAAAAAAGCGGCGCAGTTTGAAGGACTAAACAACACGTCAACCAGCTGCGACTTCATGAAGCCATGGAAGCAGGAAGAGCAAGATCTGTCCGGGACGGAAGATGAGGAGTCGAATAGCCGAATGTAAGATGAGAGAGAGAGTCAGTCGCAATCCGTAAGTCGTCACGTAAAGTTGTAGTCGTTGCGCGCGCTAATAAGTTTTTGGAAGCAATTAATGTTTGATACCTTTTTTATAATCTTTTACTTTTTCATTTTTATAATCTACTAATTTTTCATTTTTGTAATATAAACCTATCGTTTAAATATATTGCTTTGATCGGCTCACATGGGGGCTCAACCGTCCGAGAAATAAAAGAACAGTAAAAAAGTAAAAGGTGGAAGTAAAACCGTGGTCAAAAAAAAAAAAAAAAAACAAAAAGTATAAAGTCAAAATTTATACGTGATCAGCAGCAGTTGTGCTGTGTTCGGAAAGTCGGGACTTTAAAGGTCAAACGCGGAACTCGGTTTAATGAGTATAGAACAACAAAAAGAGTACTTTTAAAGGTCAAAGACAAAGTCAACGTGAGTAGAGGATGACGAAGGTGACGTTTTTTTTAATGCTCAAAACGAAACAGCAAAGGAAGGTATAACTACAGCAAATACAAATTACGATAACGAAAGCGCAAAGGAGAATAACACAGAAACAAAGGCAACAACGAATATAAGAGATGAAAGCAGCAGCGAAATGGCAGAAATTTGCGAATTGATTAGACTTCTCACATTAAAATTTGCAAAGGAAGAGGAACAGCAAGCGGCTATGTCAGCAGAAAGTATCGACGACGTTATATCCGAATTCGATGACAGATCACCTACACGCATAGAGGAATGGTTCAACAATTTCGAAAAATGTGCCGTAGCGTCTAAGTGGAGCGAAAGTCCAAAATACGTTTTTGCCTGACGCAATCACTGAAAGAAGAAGTTATAAAAGAGTTTCAACACGAATTTATAAGCGCGGATATTCACAAGCAGATGCAAGAGAGGAAAAAGCAAAACGAAGAAAGTATGCATGAGTATATATTGCATATGCGACGGCTAGGTGCGTACGGGAAATTGGACGAAAAATCGGTAATAAGCTACATAGTAGATGGAATAAATGAAAGAACGGAAAATAAATTTTTGTTTTACACCGCGGAAAACTTTACAGAACTTAGGAAACAATTAGAAATTTACGAGTCGATGGCGCAAAATAAAACGAAATAAAAAGAACAATACGTTAAAAAGGAACATGAAAATAACAACAAAAGCACAAAGCGTGCCTATTGCCTTAACTGCGGCTCTACGAAACATGAAAAGAGCGAGTGTAAAGCACAAAAAAAATATATATATACGAGTATATACGATCAATTGTTCTTGTGCAAAGATTTCGAAATATAATTCCAGGAATACGATTCCTGAAGTCATGGCAACATAGCATGTACATTTTTATCCATTATAGGTGTTAAGCAAAATTGTAAATTAACATTAAGTCACTTTTGGATTTACCTTCAATAAAATTGGAACGAAACCTTTAAAAAGTGTTTTTTTTTTAAAACCAGCAGGACTTTCTTCAATTTTCAGGATAGACAAACATCGAAGACAACCTAAAACACTTCCAGGCACAATAGTTGACAAAAACTGACTGAACATTCAAAATGGAGATTGTCAATATAAGTGAGGGACATGAGTACCAACATAGCGCCACAAAAAGATCGAAAATCGAACATCCGTAGCCCGCGAAAATTCAAAATTCGCGATACTTTTTGAACAAACCTCGTATATGCTTAAAACTGCACCTACATGTAAGCTAAGAAAAGTCCTGCTGGCCGTTAACGGTACTGGCGTAGGGTGGTATTCTAACTACTCGTATTCCTAGTTGGTTTTCTACCATAAAGCATATTGAGGTTGAACTCAATGATTTTTCGTTGTCGACGACAATAGTTTCTGGTACACCAAAAAGAAATAGAAATTGGCGGATTGGTTCTTTTATATCTTCTATTGCTCTTGACTTGATTATCTTGGCTTGAGAAAATTGGGAGAATATGTCCAAGGTTATTATCTGTTATTATATTATATAATATTTTTATTATATATATTATTACACTATAGGTATCTATGTGAAAGATTTGTCCGGAATGTTGTGGGATGGGAGTTTTACCTAATTCGGGTTTAATGGGGTGTCTGTCATATTTGTTCTGTTTGCATACTAAGCATTCCTTCACGATTTTCTTTATCTTGTTTGACATGGCTGGAAATAATATCGTTCTAATATTTGAATTTATTCTCTTTTATATTTATATGTACTCTTCTATGCTCTGATGATTATTTGTTCTTGTTCCTGTTCATTTCTGACATCCTTAACTTGATTTCTGGCAAAACGAACTCAATATTTACAGAAATGATTTGGATAGATTTCTTGTATTTTACTCATGATATGTTCAGGAGTTTTAATGCCATTGATAACAGATGGGTTGAGGTATTGTTTCACAATTTGAGTTATTTTCTGTATACTAAACTGTTCGGAAATGTGGTATCGGTGGTATGTCGGGAAAACTATTTCGAATCTATAGTTGGGTATGGGATTTTCGCTTAAATTGATCTGGTTCTTAAAGACGTTAATTGGTGTTTCTACATTGTAAATTCGATTTTGTCCAGAACTGTCATCTGAATTAGTTGCAGTTGAGAGTGAATGTACTGGGGTGTCAGAAGATAATCTCGAGAGGGTATCGACAATGACATTGGTTTTGCCAAGTTTGTAAGGTGATCAGCGTAGATTTGTACTTTAGCCGAAGTGCAACAAACGCGTAGGGAATTCCAGAACTCCAAAAACATTTTAACGGAAAGACTTTCTGCATTGGAAAATTGTCTTCAAGTAGAGGAGCAGCAAGTTATAACAATTAACCCGGACTTCAGATGCGAAGAATCACTAGAAATAGTTAAGTTATTGCCAGAGTTTCATGGGGATCAGGTCAGATATATCTCATGGCGCTAAGCCATATTTTCTGCCCTTAAGTCCTTCGATGGGTTCGAGGAGAGTAGTAGGTATTACCAGCCAGTGGCGATCGTTACAAATAAAATTACTGGCCCAGCTGACCTAGTTGTAACCTCATTCAATACTGTATTGAACATCATGGCTATAATTGCTCGCTCAGATTTCACCTATACAGACAACAGTCCTATTTCCCTTATTGAAGAGGACATGTCCACCCCTAAGCAAGGACCTAAATGTATAGCCAGATTTTATGATGAGGTTGAGCGCAAGCATGTGCATCTAATGAACAAAACCATCATGACCCACGGCGAAAATTCAGCGTTAGAGGTATCCCTGAATCAAAAATATTGACAAGATGCGCTGCGAAGGTATCAGGTTCGAGGAAGTCCATGGGCGACTTTCTGTTCTCGGCTAGACCAGCCGACATGCCGTCTGCACTGGCATTAGCCCAGGAGTTGGAGGCAAATAAGGCAAGGCACAACTTTGCCAACTCCTTCAATAATTACAGGAGTAATGAATATGACCGCTACGACAAGCCACATAGTATAGTACATTCTCCACACTATCTTCGAGCGCTAAAACATCCAAATCCAAGATACTTCTGCGACCCTGAAGGCGCCGTAGCGCTGGTCAAAGAAGTCGCAACATATAGGCGCGTTTGCGCTGTTGCACGCAGCTTTGAATGACAACCACAAACCGTCAGTATGATCGGACGGTCTATATATGTTCGTCCTAGCTGTGAGGATGTTTTTTGTAGGGGATTCGTGTGTGTTTGTCGATAGGGACATTTGTATTGTTTATAAAGCGATTTAATTAATCTTTTATACATTTATATTATTTTTTTGGTTTAATATATATATTGGAGACATGTGAATTGTTTTTAATTTAAATTGTTGAAATTGAAGTTGTCTGAAGATCAAAATAAAGTAATTTAATTATTTGACATTGTAAGCTTAGGGTATTAGGCAATAATAATTCAAGAAGTACTTACAACACGGGTTGTTTCGTCAAATTTTGAGTAGTTCCGTAACTACGATTGAAAATATAATATTTTGCACGGAGAAACAAAGCAACAAAGCATTTTATTGAAATGGGAATGTGTCAGTAGTGCTATAATTGTTTTTTGTATTTGGAAATTTAGTTTGATAGGGAGGAAAATATTGAAAATAATTTCGTGAGAGCAATAACATTCTCAAAATGGGTTCATAGAGAAATATTGTAAATAATCAGTTTTTACCTTCAGTAGTTGCGCAATTAATTGAGTATAATTTTTATACTAGTAATTTTATTTTTTCCCAGGCATTACACTATAGTTGTCTTCCTGTGTGGAATAATGTTTGTTTTCTTAAATAATAAAACTTAAAACTTATTGGTATACTATTTCTCGTTTTAGTATATGAAATCATAAATTTTCGCGTCAAATGATACGCTTAATGAAAAATAAATGTAGATTCGAAATACTGTTTAGTGAGAACATAATCAAAACAAAGTGAAAGTTGCGTGCTTAGTATTATGTGGCAAATTTTAGTTGTAGCCTATTGTAGTCTATATTGGATATAATATTGATCCATCGATTGTACCTGGCAGAGTTCCATGTTAAACCTCAATTTTTCTTTGATTTTAAAGAAAATAAATTTGGGAAGTGAACCTCGAAACAATGAACGACAGCTGGAGGACATAACGTCGTTACTTAAGGAAGGAAAGCGTTTTGGATTTAAGAAAAGAGGAGGAGAACAAAAGCGAGAACGGAAGCGATTGGCGTATTTAAGAGAGATACTAAAAGAGCAAGAAACTGTGAAGATCCCTATGCCGTGGGAGCAGGCAAATAAATTGTGGCAAGAGGTATGCCAATTGGAGGAGCAGCAATACAAGAGACGTGGGATGCTATAAGAATAGTTTCATTGTTATGCAATTAATTTGTTAGTTTAAGTGTCACCACTAATTGAAAACAATTATTTAATGATTAATAAAGCTTTAAAAAAGAAAAACAAAGCAAGTTGTAGCATTTATTAGTTTTGGAATTTGATTTTGGAATTCACAGTTTCATAGATAAGAATTTGTTCAGTCTATGGAAGCGCCAAGAGCAGCTATAAGATTGCAAGCGGCTCAAAATCTACAGAGCGAGGCAATCCAGAAGATAATAAGGAATAGTCGGAAGGATAATAAGGCTAGAGAGTATTAGAATAGAGAGTATCACCATAAGCGCATAGCGGAACTAGAAGCCTTGTTGAAGACATTCAATGATAACAACGAGGAGTTGTTTAATTTTAAGGAGTGTTGTGGTGACAAGGGGTACTTTGCCAAGGATTATCCGTTATATGTCAACGGTTTAACACGGGACTGGTTGACAAAGTTCAGATTGGATCTGGAGGAGCTGGAAGCACAAGAAGATAGTCCTAGTTCGCAGGAGGACAAGGTTCAAGACAAGTTAAGGTCTTTACAGACGGAGGTAAAATTGTTTACAGAAAAATTGTTTGAACAGCGGCAACGAGCAAAAGTGCAGCCCAGGTGCTCTGGAGATTAGCGAGGGACGGTGGAAACTTGTCAACTTTGGAAGCAGCAGACCAGGCATTAGCGACTATTCAGAGTCGAACGGAGGAAAGATTTTTTCAAGTCGTCAAGGATACAGAAGAGTTGAAGACAAATGCGGAATTTCTCGAGAATAAAACTAGAGAACTTTCTAGGCAACTCCGAGAAACCGAGGAAGCCGCATCATATCTGGAGAAGGAGAATCTAGAGCTTAAAAGAATCGGGGCAACTGCTAAGCCAGCAAGAGTAAGATCGGCTTCAACCTCTCAAATACATACGCAAACAGTACTAGCTTTGCCACCAGAAGTGCGCTGGCCGGAATATTTAACTCCGGAAGGGATAGGTCGTGTGGTAAAGCCTAGATTAGTATTGAGTGAAGAGAGGGAAGCGAAATTGTTGTTTGGCGCATCTGGAATCGGTGTCGAACCTTTTTTGCCGAGAAGTCCGGTACAAAGTAAAAACAAGAAATATCTGCCGAAGGAATCAGAACAAGTAACTGTGCAGCAATGCTCCAATACTGTGGACAGTATTTCGCGTGCACGAGCGAGCGTGCGAAGACTAATTAGTTTGAGTCCGTCATTGGTCAAGTACCACAGGGATTAACGCTTACTTTTTATCAGAAATTAAGCAAGCACGTAGGAGTAAAATGGGCATTCTGGAAGTTGCTCATGCGGTGGAGAAGTTGGTGCCCATGTTCTCAGGAGTCGAGTTGTATGATCTGAGAACTGAGATACGGCGCTTCAAAGAAGGTTGTGAGCTAGCGCAACAGAGTCTTCCGGAAGCAGACGGGGAACACTTAATAAAGTGTATTAGACAAATAACCACAGGTGATGCGTTTGATTTACTGGTGCATAGCTCAGTAAGCACCCTGGCAGAGTTATTCGCACTTTTAGATCGGACATATTTAAAACAAAAGTCGTACGACTGTCTTGTACGGGAAATACAGGAATCAACTCAGAAACCAGGGGAGGAATTGAGAGCCAGGGGACGAAGGCTCCATTCTCTGGGGAACGCTGCTGAGACAGAAGCCCACAGACAGTTTCCAGGAAATGTTGCAGCGTACAAGGCTCAAGTAGAACAAGCTATGATTTCTGTGTTTAAGGCAGGTCTGATAAATAGGGACTTTGCTAATTATACTCTTAATCTCACGCAGAGGAGTATGGCAGAGCTAGTGGAAGCGGTCTATTCCGCTGAAGCAGCAATACAATAACGAATGACAACAGGTGGAATCTGCTGGACTAATGCGCCTGCAGAGGTAGGACCGGTACAGCAGCTGAACCCAAGTGGAGTCGGCAGATTGATGAACAAAGTTCCGCAACAAAGAGACAAAGGATTCCTAGTCGAGAGATTCCAGCCGAGGAAACCCCTTTGCTCATTCTGCCGTACGCCAGGTCATACAAGGGATGAATGCGTTACACGCAAAAACACGCCCTACTGTATGGAGTGCCAAACATATGGCAATGAGGTAAGTAGACAGTGCCAAGTAGGCACTAAATGGGATTAAAGTAGATGGCAGCCAGGTACGAGGCGCCCGGATCCACCCTTGAGGGACGGCAGGGGTAGTAGTCCACGAGTTAATTCAACGGAAGGAATTAACCAAGGAAGAAATCCTTTCAACACTGGGACTGGTCAGCAGCGACCAAATTGGAATTCCAGAAGTGAAGCAAGGATAAGCAACTCCCAACTGGGGTTGAAATGCTTCTCATGTGGACGAATGGGACATCGGGCAGCGGAATGCAGGGATAGACAATTCCAACAAAGGAACCAGGAAAAGTTCCAGCGGCCCAGTCGAGGCCAGTAGACTGGAAAGCCAAAAGAAAGGAAGGAATGTTTAGGCCGGAGTTCGTGTGGCTGGTAATGTAGGAATTACAGTCCAGGAGAAGGAGGAGAAAGAGGCTCTCCAATACCAAGTACCGAGTACAATGGTTCAAGATACAGAAAAGCAACGGGAAAAAATTTTTGATTGCGTTTTGATTTGGGTAACTGTGCTGATTCTAGTACTTAGATTAAGTTTTAATACGGTTAGAGAATATAGGCCAATCGCAGCGTACGTGGTACGAGGATGTATAGGTAAGATATACACGGAAATTTTGAGGGAGTATAGGAGTGTAAAGAGCATCTGTGGTGCATGGAGGAAAAAATTTGAAGAGTTAGGAAGTAGATACGCGTCCATTTTGGAATCAAAAGGGCGTTGTTTCGTTGTGAGAAGGATAGGTGATGCTTTTATCGAGATACCCTGCAAGGAGGCAGCTAGTGGAAAGCTAGTGCTTTTGGTAGACTCAGGGGCGGACACCAGCCTCGTAAAATCTAGTGTTTTACGCAAACGACTAGTTGTTAACCCAAAAGATGTAAGAGCACTTAATGGAGCGTTCGGACGATGCATCAGGATACTGGGTTCGCTCATAATCGTGCACAGTGAAGTTAAGGGCATGAGTTTTCGAGTGCACGCAGTGGAATTGGATAGGGAAGGTATCCCGGCCGATGGGATAATTGCCCGCGATAATCTCTGGGGCCGCACCATACTGGATGCGCTAGAAAAGCAGTTATCATTTTATGATGATAATAAGAATAAAATCCTTACTCTTCCATTAAAGTCGTGGCAGGAAGGAACCGTGAATGGGGTTAAGAATTGTATGGAGTTAGAGAATGCAAGGTCAACCAGAGTAGTTACTATGCGTGTAAACATGAAACTTAGGACTCTTGTTTTGCACAAGCAGCAGCTAGCGGACGGCGTATATATGGGAGAGACCATAACGCACGTTGACAAATGTAAAGTGTACGCTTGCGTACTCAACGCCTCAGAAAAGGACTATCTGATGGATGAGGATTTTAGGCCTAAGTTCACTAGTTACGATAATTTTAAGAAACCGAATTATAGATCGGTAAATCAGATTAAGCAGGTAGATATAAGCAAAATAATGGAGAGAGTGCTTAAATCACTGAAGTTAGACCCAAGCGTAAATTTAGAAGAGAAGGCATCTATAGAAGCCATTTGTACTTCATTCCATGACATATTTTTGCTGGAAGGAGACCAGCTGACGTATAAACCAGACGTAGAGCAGGAAATACCTACTAGAGTGGATCAACCACCAATAAACCAGAAACAGTACAGATTGCCACAAGCTCACAAAGATGAGGTCAACAGGCAAGTAGAAGGAATGTTAAAGGATAACATAATTTCACCGAGTATCTCGCCTTGGAACTCATTAATAATTTTGGTACCAAAGAAGGGAGGTGCTCAGGGTCAGAAGAAGTGGAGAATGGTTGTCGATTTTAGGAAATTGAACGACGCCACTATCAAGCAATTGTTCCCGATTATAAGGATAGAAGAGATTCTGGATCAATTGGGGCATAGTCGATATTTTTCTACACTTGATTTAGCGAGTGGCTACCACCTAGTTCTGGTGGATACTCAAGATAAGCAGAAAACCGGATTAGGGCATTTTGAGTTTAACAGAATGCCGTTTGGATTAACAGGAGCACCGGCTACCTTCCAACGGTTGATTAACCGTGTGCTAACAGGCTTGCAAGGGTTAGATTGTTTTGTGTATCTGGATCATATTGTAATTTATGGGAAGAACTTGCAGCAGCATTCGCAACGCTTGTGCAAGGTGCTCCAGAAATTACGAGAACACAATTTGAAATTGAACACGGAGAAGTGTCAATTTTTGCGAAGAGAGGTGGTTTATTTAGGCCAGGAAAGTTCGTGGAAGGACTAGCCGGAATTGCGTTGCCAGTGAATAAGTTGCTACGAAAAGAAGCAAAGTTCGAATGGACAGAGAGCTGTCAGCAAGCATTCGAGAGGCTAAAAAAATAATTAGCTTGTTACCGATTTTGGCGTACCCCGACTTTGAGCAAACTTTTTTGTTGACCACTGATGCTAGCAATGAAGCATTAGGGGCAGTATTGTCACAAGGGGAAGCCGGTAAAGACCGAGCAATAGCATTCACAAGCAGTGCACTTAGCGATACGGAGAAAAGATACTCCACATTAGAGAAGGAATTTCTACCCATAGTGTGGGCTACAAAGAATTTTAGGGCAAATCTGTCAGGTCGCCCATTTAAGATATACACTGATCACCAGCCGTTGAGAGGCATAGCCAATTTGAAAGACCAAACGTCTAGGCTAGCCAGGTTCAGACACAAATTGTCTGAGTATGATTTTGAAATCATATACAAACCTGGGAAAAAGAATCTGAATTCGGACGCGCTCAGCAGAGTACCACAGGCGCAGAAGGTATCAGTAGTGCAAACGAGGGCCAAAGCAAGGTCAGATAAGGAGAAGGCCGAGAGAATGCAAAAAAATAAAATTGATGCAACAAGGAATGTTAGCAATGCGGGTGACGATACCAATGAACAAATACAGATATAATGATGCGACAAGAGATGTTAGTAAAGCTGGTTTCGATGCCAATGAACACACAGCCTGGAATGGCTGCAGGATAAAAAAGATATCCAGGCTGTGTTAAAGAGCTTCCATGATTCACCTTTAGGTGGACACCAGGGATTCTGGAAAACCCATGACAGAATTAAGCGAGTATACGGATGGAAAGGTATGCTCAGAGACAGAAAAAAGGATGCAAGGAGTTGTCCAAAATGTCAGGCCAACAAAAGTTGAAGGCTGATAAAAATGCCAATGGTATTAACTGACACACCAAAACAGCCATTTGATAAAGTTCATATGGATATTGTAGGTATTTTACCTAAGAGAGTTTCGGGAAATAAATACATTTTGACGTTCCAAGATGATTTCTCAAAGTATATGGCGCGCGTGGCTATACCTGATGCTGAAGAGAGTACTGTAGCCAAGGCATTCTTTGACGAAATTACAGCACGGTACAACATGCCTAAGGTTTTGATAACCGACAATGGTTCAAATTTTGTATCAAAACTATTCTCAGAAACGTCAAAAATGCTGGGAATCAAGAAATTGCATCTAGCACCATATCATCCACAGGCGAATGGCTCATTGGAGCGTAGTCATCGACCTCTGGCCGAGTACTTGCGCAGTTTTTCCAAGGAAGACGGCTCGAATTAGGATCAATGGTTGACTACTGCAAAGCATGTACACAATAATACTGTGCATGTATCAACGAAGCAAACTCCGTTTTGGACGCTCTACGGGTTTGATTTCAACATGCCAGCAAATTTGAAGCGCAAATGTGCGCCAGTGTACAATGCTGATGACCCCAATAAAGTGCAAAAATATCAGTTGCAGCGAGCGCACGAATTGGTTAGAGAAACCAGGATTGTGCTAAACGAGTAGCCAGAGAAGCCTACAACAAGGTACTAAACCCAGTAGTTTTTCATGTGGGTGACCAAGTATTAATGAAGAATCAGGCTAGGAGAAACAAATTCTCACCTGTTAGGATAGGTCCGTATGTAGTAGCAGAGATCCGCAGCCCAGTTACAACAGTCGTAACAATTAAGGGCAAGCAAAAAAAGCTACATAATAATTTATTGAAATTGTTCCACATTAGACCACATAACTAGAGATATGTGTTAACAGTGTTCTACAAGTGTAAACACAAGAATAACAACGTAAACATGTACGTGTGTATATCAAATAACACACACAGCTCCGATTTTCAAAGTCAATGCCAGTAGAAGTGTGCCACTTAAACTCGGGCGAATAAAATTGACGTAAGAAAAATATGCTTAAATGCCTTCCCATGGGACAAGGGCTATGCCATGGGTGACCTATATTCCCTAATACTCGTGGGATTTCATATGGATCAAACAAAAAAAAAGATTTAAAAATAAACGATGAATCTGCTGATGGGCAATCATCATCGGTCATTGCGACCGAGCCAGCTGTAGGGCTGGAGAACCTAACTTCGGTTGCGTGCAGAGTTGTTGGAAATGCACCTAACCACATCACAACAACATCTACGTTGGTAGGTGCTGTTGACCAACTATGCCCCGCATCAACATCTACGGTGTTGATTGCAGGTGCAAAGAATGAAACTTTTCGGGTTTCGATGCCACCACCACAGAATCCTGAATCGGGTCGAAAAAGTTCTTGCGACCATTGGGGCGCAGAATGAAATGGCAGCCAAGAATTGGAAGGTGATCCAGAGGTCAACCGAAGGTGCGTCACTTCACCTGGTTATTGCGGTGGACGATGAATAGTCGCAACGCCAGAGAGCGCTAGACTCCATAAAGCTTTACGCAAAGAACACTCGAACGGTGTTGCAACTTTAAGAAGACCAGATGGGTCTTATACAATGAACAGGAGGGACACTTTAGAATACCTGCTTCAAGTGGTCAACTAGAGTGTCAATGACACTGGATCAGCCATCATGCGACCAATGGGCCGTATTAGACAAAAGATCCTGGAGTTTGTCTGGAGTAATATTTACCCCAGACAAGGTTAAATGGGCTGTTGGGGCCTTTAAACCATTCAAAACACCAGGTGAGGATAACATTTTTCCAGCCCTCTTGATAAGAGGACTGGATATAATGGTTGAATCACTTGTTGATATTTTTAGGAAAAGTTTCAGCAGGGAGTACATACCATCCATATGGCGTAAAGTCAATGTGGTATTTATTCCAAAATTGGGCAAGAGTTCCACCGAACTGCCTAAATCTTACAGACCTATACGTCTCACGTCGTTTCTTCTAAAAACTATGGAAAGAACAGACATAGGATAGACAGAACAACATCTCTGCACCAATCTCAGTTTGCATATAATAGGGGAAAATCCACGGAGGGAGCGCTTCATTACCTTGTAACAAAGATAGAGAGAGCTCAATATTCCAAGGAAATTGCTTTATGTGCATTCTTAGATGTCGAGGGCGCCTTTGATAATACCGGGTACGACTCTATAGGGGGGTCTATGCTCTGCAAAAATATCGATAAACCGACTGTTGGGTGGGTTAAAACGATGTTAAAAAGCAGAGAAATTAGCTCATCTCTTGGAGACGAGGCCGTATCAGTCAAGGCAATGAAAGGCTGTCCCCAAGGCGGTATGTTGTCACCCCTTCTATGGTCTTTAGTTATTGACGATCTCTTAGTCAAACTACAAGGGTTAGGCTTTGAGGCAATTGGATATGCTGACGATCTTGCTGTCATTATTAGTGGCAAATTTGAAAGAACAGTATCCGACATTATGAATCAGGATCTAGCCTTCATCTCAGAATGGTGTCGCGCAGAGGGGTTATGCATGAATCCTAGCAAAACGTTCTTTTTACAAACAGATTAAAATTGAACCTTGGTACAATAGCTGTTGAGGGAATCAATATAGAATATTCCGATGAGGTCAAATATCTAGGTGTAGTTCTGGATAAGCGACTAAATTGGAACTCTCACCTACACTCGGTGATAAACAAAGCCACAAGAGCAATGTGGGCATGTCGAAGTCTCTTTGGTCGAACATGGGGTCTTGACTCAAAAATGTTACACTGGATGTATGTAATGATGGTTAGACCAATCATTACCTATGCATCCCTTGTGTGGTGGCCCAAGACAACAAAAGAATCTGGTAAGAAAATACTTACAATATTTCAAAGGCAGGCTAGCGTGGCAATCACCGGTGCCATGCGAAACTGCCCAACCGCTCCTATTGAGGCCATAATAGGACTATCCCCACTTCGCGCATTCGTCAAAAAATGTGCTGCTAGAAGACGACAAAACGACAGTTTGATCGCAATTTTGAGGCTATTATCTCAGACCGTGATGAATGGGACATAGGAGGACCTTGGGTCGACCCTAGAAGTCTAGAATGGTTCACAGACGGTTCAAAAACAAACACCGGAGTCGGTGCAGGGGTCTATGGACCAAATACCAAAATCTCAGAACCAATGGGCAGGTGGCCTAGCGTCTTCCAGGCTGAAATTCAAGCAATCTCAATCTGTGCTAGGACAAATCTGAAAACGGGTATCAATGGCGCACACATAGCTATCTATTCAGATAGTCAATCTGCATTACAGGCATTAGCTTCATATTCTTTAGAATCGAAACTGGTGGAAGAATGCTTCAACAACCTACAATCTCTAGGGGCAACAAATAAGGTTGCAATTTGCTGGATCCCGGGTCACTCGGGGATTAAAGGCAACGAAATTGCTGACGAGCTGGCTAGGGCCGGTTCCGCAGCAAGCCTCATAGGTCCTGAGCCATACTGTGGTATCAACTGGGCGGAGGCTAAATCCAGGGTAGATAACTGGGAACATAGTCTCAGAATGTCCCACTGGGAAGGGGTAGAGGGGCTTCGCCAAGCCAAAAGACTGGTAAGGTCATTCACCTACAATAAAGAATTGCGCAATATGTGCAAAGCAGACTTAGAAAAAATAGTAGGTTTCTATCAGGTCATTATTACCTGAAATATCACCTGACTAGAATCCACATTCTTGATGATACGGAGTGCCGCCTCTGTCTAGAAGAAGATTAAACCACGGAACACATACTGTGGGACTGCATTGCGTTGGCAAGAACCAGAATGAATATATTCCACCGCGACCAGTTGGCTCTGGAGGAATTAAAGAATGCTCCGGTTATGGACATTCTCAAATTCATCCATAAAGCGGAAAAGATAATGAAAGAATGAAGGAACATCTAGGTAGAAAAGAACCTGATAAATTATTGTGACGATTTGACATCACCAAACGGACGAAATGCTATGTCATTACGGAAGAAACGCCGGTACTAAACCTATAGGGCATAGTAGATCGGACAATTGTGATCACATGGATCATTGATGAGAAATGTAGTATGACACAAAAGATCTTTTAGGTCGCAGTGTCGGCCATTGGGCAAACTACTAAGGCTAAACTATTATTATTATTATTAAGGGGAAAGGACGAGTGGACGTAAGTTGAATGATATAGCATTCAACTGTAGAATAAGCGTATTAATTATAAGTGTTATAATTAATTATTTAAAAATCCGAATTTTTGCTAAATAGGAAAATTGTCCACAAGAGTATATATAGTATATACGAGTATATGGTATATTTATTTAATTATTATATGTTGTTCAAATTGGTTTGTCAAATTAACTGGTGAAATGTTAGATCAAACTAAAATGTTAACTAGAAAACTAAGAAAATTAGTATAAGGATTCAGCTCTGACGATGTGAACCGAATCAGGAAGTTCCAGGAACAGCTCCTATCGGAAGACGGAAAGATGTGTTTTTGGAAAAACTGGGATTTTTGGCAGCTATCTAAGGTTTGGGAATCCAGTTGTGACCCCAAGGATGCCAACATATTGGATTGGGGATGAATGGCGACGGATGTAATTTAAATTTTGCGAAACGGGATATGGCCGCAGCATTTGAACGCGTTGTGGATGGGTTATAAACAAGTTTCCTTGCGGAGTCATGTTTTGAATTGGACAGTTTTATATTACACCCAATGTATCACAATCTCAACAGAATTGATTTTGGATAAGTTGAAGATGAGCAAAAGCTTAGTGTATGGAAAATTGAAGAAATGTATATGTTGAGATATAAAAAAAAATGTATAGGTTAATTGGGAAAATAACGTTAGCACTTAATTCTAAGTAATTTAAAGCGCCTCGAATGTATGTACTCGTATGTAGCCATATACGAGCTAATTACAGGGTGTAGGAAAAAACAATCTTTATTGGATATATACATACCAGGTTATAATTAAATTTAAAGCCAACAAAATGAGTGAATGCGATGAAAAATATAGTCATGAAATGGACAAAGTTTTGACATAAACGGGTTTATCTTATATAATCTTGTTTTTGTCGGAGGGGCAAATGAATTTGCTCAGAATTGAAATGAGTGATAACTCACGTGTTAAAGAAGAGCACGAAAAAATTAAACGAAGTAAAACTGATGCCCTATATGGCAGATAGTCCGGTCCTCTTTTCCTCCTGGATGCAGTAACACATGATGTAAGGGGAAAGGAGCTGTCAGAGCCGCAGGTAACTCAAGGGGACTAACACGTACTTAGGTACATGCCGTAATTGAGTTTCTGATGGAAGCCTGATCTATCACCTCCACGTGGTGACGGCTGGAAACAGAGATGCGTTGGGGGACTGTTGACGTGCTATAACTAATAGCACACATCAGTCTCTTAATGCATAACTGGCTAAGATAGACAGACTCCTAATCCAAGGTGGAACAGCATATGCCGAGGGATGCGTGGCTAATGGGGTGATTAGTCTGGAATATGCGAACTCCGGATACCTGGTGACCTCCGGTTTTAATTAAATGCCTTCCCATGGGACAAGGGCTATGCCATGGGTGACCTATATTCCCTAATACTCGTGGGATTTCATATGGATCAAACAAAAAAAAAGATTTAAAAATAAACGATGAATCTGCTGATGGGCAATCATCGTCGGTCATTGCGACCGAGCCAGCTGTAGGGCTGGAGAACCTAACTTCGGTTGCGTGCAGAGTTGTTGGAAATGCACCTAACCAAATCACAACAACATCTACGTTGGTAGGTGCTGTTGACCAACTATGCCCCGCATCAACATCTACGGTGTTGATTGCAGGTGCAAAGAATGAAACTTTTCGGGTTTCGATGCCACCACCACAGAATCCTGAATCGGGTCGAAAAAGTTCTTGCGACCATTGGGGCGCAGAATGAAATGGCAGCCAAGAATTGGAAGGTGATCCAGAGGTCAACCGAAGGTGCGTCACTTCACCTGGTTATTGCGGTGGACGATGAATAGTCGCAACGCCAGAGAGCGCTAGACTCCATAAAGCTTTACGCAAAGAACACTCGAACGGTGTTGCAACTTTAAGAATACCAGATGGGTCTTATACAATGAACAGGAGGGACACTTTAGAATACCTGCTTCAAGGGGTCAACTAGAGTGTCAATGACACTGGATCAGCCATCATGCGACCAATGGGCCGTATTAGACAAAAGATCCTGGAGTTTGTCTGGAGTAATATTTACCCCAGACAAGGTTAAATGGGCTGTTGGGGCCTTTAAACCATTCAAAACACCAGGTGAGGATAACATTTTTCCAGCCCTCTTGATAAGAGGACTGGATATAATGGTTGAATCACTTGTTGATATTTTTAGGAAAAGTTTCAGCAGGGAGTACATACCATCCGTATGGCGTAAAGTCAATGTGGTATTTATTCCAAAATTGGGCAAGAGTTCCACCGAACTGCCTAAATCTTACAGACCTATCAGTCTCACGTCGTTTCTTCTAAAAACTATGGAAAGAACAGACATAGGATAGACAGAACAACATCTCTGCACCAATCTCAGTTTGCATATAATAGGGGAAAATCCACGGAGGGAGCGCTTTATTACCTTGTAACAAAGATAGAGAGAGCTCAATATTCCAAGGAAATTGCTTTATGTGCATTCTTAGATGTCGAGGGCGCCTTTGATAATACCGGGTACGACTCTATAGGGGGGCCTATGCTCTGCAAAAATATCGATAAACCGACTGTTGGGTGGGTTAAAACGATGTTAAAAAGCAGAGAAATTAGCTCATCTCTTGGAGACGAGGCCGTATCAGTCAAGGCAATGAAAGGCTGTCCCCAAGGCGGTATGTTGTCACCCCTTCTATGGTCTTTAGTTATTGACGATCTCTTAGTCAAACTACAAGGGTTAGGCTTTGAGGCAATTGGATATGCTGACGATCTTGCTGTCATTATTAGTGGCAAATTTGAAAGAACAGTATCCGACATTATGAATCAGGATCTAGCCTTCATCTCAGAATGGTGTCGCGCAGAGGGGTTATGCATGAATCCTAGCAAAACGTTCTTTTTACAAACAGATTAAAATTGAACCTTGGTACAATAGCTGTTGAGGGAATCAATATAGAATATTCCGATGAGGTCAAATATCTAGGTGTAGTTCTGGATAAGCGACTAAATTGGAACTCTCACCTACACTCGGTGATAAACAAAGCCACAAGAGCAATGTGGGCATGTCGAAGTCTCTTTGGTCGAACATGGGGTCTTGACTCAAAAATGTTACACTGGATGTATGTAATGATGGTTAGACCAATCATTACCTATGCATCCCTTGTGTGGTGGCCCAAGACAACAAAAGAATCTGGTAAGAAAATACTTACAAGATTTCAAAGGCAGGCTAGCGTGGCAATCACCGGTGCCATGCGAAACTGCCCGACCGCTCCTATTGAGGCCATAATAGGACTATCCCCACTTCGCGCATTCGTCAAAAAATGTGCTGCTAGAAGACGACAAAACGACAGTTTGATCGCAATTTTGAGGCTATTATCTCAGACCGTGATGAATGGGACATAGGAGGACCTTGGGTCGACCCTAGAAGTCTAGAATGGTTCACAGACGGTTCAAAAACAAACACCGGAGTCGGTGCAGGGGTCTATGGACCAAATACCAAAATCTCAGAACCAATGGGCAGGTGGCCTAGCGTCTTCCAGGCTGAAATTCAAGCAATCTCAATCTGTGCTAGGACAAATCTGAAAACGGGTATCAATGGCGCACACATAGCTATCTATTCAGATAGTCAATCTGCATTACAGGCATTAGCTTCATATTCTTTAGAATCGAAACTGGTGGAAGAATGCTTCAACAACCTACAATCTCTAGGGGCAACAAATAAGGTTGCAATTTGCTGGATCCCGGGTCACTCGGGGATTAAAGGCAACGAAATTGCTGACGAGCTGGCTAGGTCCGGTTCCGCAGCAAGCCTCATAGGTCCTGAGCCATACTGTGGTATCAACTGGGCGGAGGCTAAATCCAGGGTAGATAACTGGGAACATAGTCTCAGAATGTCCCACTGGGAAGGGGTAGAGGGGCTTCGCCAAGCCAAAAGACTGGTAAGGTCATTCACCTACAATAAAGAATTGCGCAATATGTGCAAAACAGACTTAGAAAAAATAGTAGGTTTCTATCAGGTCATTATTACCTGAAATATCACCTGACTAGAATCCACATTCTTGATGATACGGAGTGCCGCTGTCTAGAAGAAGATTAAACCACGGAACACATACTGTGGGACTGAATTGCGTTGGCAAGAACCAGAATGAATATATTCCACCGCGACCAGTTGGCTCTGGAGGAATTAAAGAATGCTCCGGTTATGGACATTCTCAAATTCATCCATAAAGCGGAAAAGATAATGAAAGAATGAAGGAACATCTAGGTAGAAAAGAACCTGATAAATTATTGTGACGATTTGACATCACCAAACGGACGAAATGCTATGTCATTACGGAAGAAACGCCGGTACTAAACCTATAGGGCATAGTAGATCGGACAATTGTGATCACATGGATCATTGATGAGAAATGTAGTATGACACAAAAGATCTTTTAGGTCGCAGTGTCGGCCATTGGGCAAACTACTAAGGCTAAACTATTATTATTATTATTAAGGGGAAAGGACGAGTGGACGTAAGTTGAATGATATAGCATTCAACTGTAGAATAAGCGTATTAATTATAAGTGTTATAATTAATTATTTAAAAATCCGAATTTTTGCTAAATAGGAAAATTGTCCACAAGAGTATATATAGTATATACGAGTATATGGTATATTTATTTAATTATTATATGTTGTTCAAATTGGTTTGTCAAATTAACTGGTGAAATGTTAGATCAAACTAAAATGTTAACTAGAAAACTAAGAAAATTAGTATAAGGATTCAGCTCTGACGATGTGAACCGAAGCAGGAAGTTCCAGGAACAGCTCATATCGGAAGACGGAAAGATGTGTTTTTGGAAAAACTGGGATTTTTGGCAGCTATCTAAGGTTTGGGAATCCAGTTGTGACCCCAAGGATGCCAACATATTGGATTGGGGATGAATGGCGACGGATGTAATTTAAATTTTGCGAAACGGGATATGGCCGCAGCATTTGAACGCGTTGTGGATGGGTTATAAACAAGTTTCCTTGCGGAGTCATGTTTTGAATTGGACAGTTTTATATTACACCCAGTGTATCACAATCTCAACAGAATTGATTTTGGATAAGTTGAAGATGAGCAAAAGCTTAGTGTATGGAAAATTGAAGAAATGTATATGTTGAGATATAAAAAAAAATGTATAGGTTAATTGGGAAAATAACGTTAGCACTTAATTCTAAGTAATTTAAAGCGCCTCGAATGTATGTACTCGTATGTAGCCATATACGAGCTAATTACAGGGTGTAGGAAAAAACAATCTTTAATGGATATATACATACCAGGTTATAATTAAATTTAAAGCCAACAAAATGAGTGAATGCGATGAAAAATATAGTCATGAAATGGACAAAGTTTTGACATAAACGGGTTTATCTTATATAATCTTGTTTTTGTCGGAGGGGCAAATGAATTTGCTCAGAATTGAAATGAGTGATAACTCACGTGTTAAAGAAGAGCACGAAAAAATTAAACGAAGTAAAACTGATGCCCTATATGGCAGATAGTCCGGTCCTCTTTTCCTCCTGGATGCAGTAACACATGATGTAAGGGGAAAGGAGCTGTCAGAGCCGCAGGTAACTCAAGGGGACTAACACGTACTTAGGTACATGCCGTAATTGAGTTTCTGATGGAAGCCTGATCTATCACCTCCACGTGGTGACGGCTGGAAACAGAGGTGCGTTGGGGGACTGTTGACGTGCTATATCTAATGGCACACATCAGTCTCTTAATGCATAACTGGCTAAGATAGACAGACTCCTAATCCAAGGTGGAACAGCATATGCCGAGGGATGCGTGGCTAATGGGGTGATTAGTCTGGAATATGCGAACTCCGGATACCTGGTGACCTCCGGTTTTAATTAAATGCCTTCCCATGGGACAAGGGCTATGCCATGGGTGACCTATATTCCCTAATACTCGTGGGATTTCATATGGATCAAACAAAAAAAAAGATTTAAAAATAAACGATGAATCTGCTGATGGGCAATCATCGTCGGTCATTGCGACCGAGCCAGCTGTAGGGCTGGAGAACCTAACTTCGGTTGCGTGCAGAGTTGTTGGAAATGCACCTAACCAAATCACAACAACATCTACGTTGGTAGGTGCTGTTGACCAACTATGCCCCGCATCAACATCTACGGTGTTGATTGCAGGTGCAAAGAATGAAACTTTTCGGGTTTCGATGCCACCACCACAGAATCCTGAATCGGGTCGAAAAAGTTCTTGCGACCATTGGGGCGCAGAATGAAATGGCAGCCAAGAATTGGAAGGTGATCCAGAGGTCAACCGAAGGTGCGTCACTTCACCTGGTTATTGCGGTGGACGATGAATAGTCGCAACGCCAGAGAGCGCTAGACTCCATAAAGCTTTACGCAAAGAACACTCGAACGGTGTTGCAACTTTAAGAATACCAGATGGGTCTTATACAATGAACAGGAGGGACACTTTAGAATACCTGCTTCAAGGGGTCAACTAGAGTGTCAATGACACTGGATCAGCCATCATGCGACCAATGGGCCGTATTAGACAAAAGATCCTGGAGTTTGTCTGGAGTAATATTTACCCCAGACAAGGTTAAATGGGCTGTTGGGGCCTTTAAACCATTCAAAACACCAGGTGAGGATAACATTTTTCCAGCCCTCTTGATAAGAGGACTGGATATAATGGTTGAATCACTTGTTGATATTTTTAGGAAAAGTTTCAGCAGGGAGTACATACCATCCGTATGGCGTAAAGTCAATGTGGTATTTATTCCAAAATTGGGCAAGAGTTCCACCGAACTGCCTAAATCTTACAGACCTATCAGTCTCACGTCGTTTCTTCTAAAAACTATGGAAAGAACAGACATAGGATAGACAGAACAACATCTCTGCACCAATCTCAGTTTGCATATAATAGGGGAAAATCCACGGAGGGAGCGCTTTATTACCTTGTAACAAAGATAGAGAGAGCTCAATATTCCAAGGAAATTGCTTTATGTGCATTCTTAGATGTCGAGGGCGCCTTTGATAATACCGGGTACGACTCTATAGGGGGGCCTATGCTCTGCAAAAATATCGATAAACCGACTGTTGGGTGGGTTAAAACGATGTTAAAAAGCAGAGAAATTAGCTCATCTCTTGGAGACGAGGCCGTATCAGTCAAGGCAATGAAAGGCTGTCCCCAAGGCGGTATGTTGTCACCCCTTCTATGGTCTTTAGTTATTGACGATCTCTTAGTCAAACTACAAGGGTTAGGCTTTGAGGCAATTGGATATGCTGACGATCTTGCTGTCATTATTAGTGGCAAATTTGAAAGAACAGTATCCGACATTATGAATCAGGATCTAGCCTTCATCTCAGAATGGTGTCGCGCAGAGGGGTTATGCATGAATCCTAGCAAAACGTTCTTTTTACAAACAGATTAAAATTGAACCTTGGTACAATAGCTGTTGAGGGAATCAATATAGAATATTCCGATGAGGTCAAATATCTAGGTGTAGTTCTGGATAAGCGACTAAATTGGAACTCTCACCTACACTCGGTGATAAACAAAGCCACAAGAGCAATGTGGGCATGTCGAAGTCTCTTTGGTCGAACATGGGGTCTTGACTCAAAAATGTTACACTGGATGTATGTAATGATGGTTAGACCAATCATTACCTATGCATCCCTTGTGTGGTGGCCCAAGACAACAAAAGAATCTGGTAAGAAAATACTTACAAGATTTCAAAGGCAGGCTAGCGTGGCAATCACTGGTGCCATGCGAAACTGCCCGACCGCTCCTATTGAGGCCATAATAGGACTATCCCCACTTCGCGCATTCGTCAAAAAATGTGCTGCTAGAAGACGACAAAACGACAGTTTGATCGCAATTTTGAGGCTATTATCTCAGACCGTGATGAATGGGACATAGGAGGACCTTGGGTCGACCCTAGAAGTCTAGAATGGTTCACAGACGGTTCAAAAACAAACACCGGAGTCGGTGCAGGGGTCTATGGACCAAATACCAAAATCTCAGAACCAATGGGCAGGTGGCCTAGCGTCTTCCAGGCTGAAATTCAAGCAATCTCAATCTGTGCTAGGACAAATCTGAAAACGGGTATCAATGGCGCACACATAGCTATCTATTCAGATAGTCAATCTGCATTACAGGCATTAGCTTCATATTCTTTAGAATCGAAACTGGTGGAAGAATGCTTCAACAACCTACAATCTCTAGGGGCAACAAATAAGGTTGCAATTTGCTGGATCCCGGGTCACTCGGGGATTAAAGGCAACGAAATTGCTGACGAGCTGGCTAGGGCCGGTTCCGCAGCAAGCCTCATAGGTCCTGAGCCATACTGTGGTATCAACTGGGCGGAGGCTAAATCCAGGGTAGATAACTGGGAACATAGTCTCAGAATGTCCCACTGGGAAGGGGTAGAGGGGCTTCGCCAAGCCAAAAGACTGGTAAGGTCATTCACCTACAATAAAGAATTGCGCAATATGTGCAAAGCAGACTTAGAAAAAATAGTAGGTTTCTATCAGGTCATTATTACCTGAAATATCACCTGACTAGAATCCACATTCTTGATGATACGGAGTGCCGCCTCTGTCTAGAAGAAGATTAAACCACGGAACACATACTGTGGGACTACATTGCGTTGGCAAGAACCAGAATGAATATATTCCACCGCGACCAGTTGGCTCTGGAGGAATTAAAGAATGCTCCGGTTATGGACATTCTCAAATTCATCCATAAAGCGGAAAAGATAATGAAAGAATGAAGGAACATCTAGGTAGAAAAGAATTATTGTGACGATTTGACATCACCAAACGGACGAAATGCTATGTCATTACGGAAGAAACGCCGGTACTAAACCTATAGGGCATAGTAGATCGGACAATTGTGATCACATGGATCATTGATGAGAAATGTAGTATGACACAAAAGATCTTTTAGGTCGCAGTGTCGGCCATTGGGCAAACTACTAAGGCTAAACTATTATTATTATTATTAAGGGGAAAGGACGAGTGGACGTAAGTTGAATGATATAGCATTCAACTGTAGAATAAGCGTATTAATTATAAGTGTTATAATTAATTATTTAAAAATCCGAATTTTTGCTAAATAGGAAAATTGTCCACAAGAGTATATATAGTATATACGAGTATATGGTATATTTATTTAATTATTATATGTTGTTCAAATTGGTTTGTCAAATTAACTGGTGAAATGTTAGATCAAACTAAAATGTTAACTAGAAAACTAAGAAAATTAGTATAAGGATTCAGCTCTGACGATGTGAACCGAATCAGGAAGTTCCAGGAACAGCTCATATCGGAAGACGGAAAGATGTGTTTTTGGAAAAACTGGGATTTTTGGCAGCTATCTAAGGTTTGGGAATCCAGTTGTGACCCCAAGGATGCCAACATATTGGATTGGGGATGAATGGCGACGGATGTAATTTAAATTTTGCGAAACGGGATATGGCCGCAGCATTTGAACGCGTTGTGGATGGGTTATAAACAAGTTTCCTTGCGGAGTCATGTTTTGAATTGGACAGTTTTATATTACACCCAATGTATCACAATCTCAACAGAATTGATTTTGGATAAGTTGAAGATGAGCAAAAGCTTAGTGTATGGAAAATTGAAGAAATGTATATGTTGAGATATAAAAAAAAATGTATAGGTTAATTGGGAAAATAACGTTAGCACTTAATTCTAAGTAATTTAAAGCGCCTCGAATGTATGTACTCGTATGTAGCCATATACGAGCTAATTACAGGGTGTAGGAAAAAACAATCTTTATTGGATATATACATACCAGGTTATAATTAAATTTAAAGCCAACAAAATGAGTGAATGCGATGAAAAATATAGTCATGAAATGGACAAAGTTTTGACATAAACGGGTTTATCTTATATAATCTTGTTTTTGTCGGAGGGGCAAATGAATTTGCTCAGAATTGAAATGAGTGATAACTCACGTGTTAAAGAAGAGCACGAAAAAATTAAACGAAGTAAAACTGATGCCCTATATGGCAGATAGTCCGGTCCTCTTTTCCTCCTGGATGCAGTAACACATGATGTAAGGGGAAAGGAGCTGTCAGAGCCGCAGGTAACTCAAGGGGACTAACACGTACTTAGGTACATGCCGTAATTGAGTTTCTGATGGAAGCCTGATCTATCACCTCCACGTGGTGACGGCTGGAAACAGAGGTGCGTTGGGGGACTGTTGACGTGCTATATCTAATGGCACACATCAGTCTCTTAATGCATAACTGGCTAAGATAGACAGACTCCTAATCCAAGGTGGAACAGCATATGCCGAGGGATGCGTGGCTAATGGGGTGATTAGTCTGGAATATGCGAACTCCGGATACCTGGTGACCTCCGGTTTTAATTAAATGCCTTCCCATGGGACAAGGGCTATGCCATGGGTGACCTATATTCCCTAATACTCGTGGGATTTCATATGGATCAAACAAAAAAAAAAGATTTAAAAATAAACGATGAATCTGCTGATGGGCAATCATCGTCGGTCATTGCGACCGAGCCAGCTGTAGGGCTGGAGAACCTAACTTCGGTTGCGTGCAGAGTTGTTGGAAATGCACCTAACCAAATCACAACAACATCTACGTTGGTAGGTGCTGTTGACCAACTGTGCCCCACATCAACATCTACGGTGTTGATTGCAGGTGCAAAGAATGAAACTTTTCGGGTTTCGATGCCACCACCACAGAATCCTGAATCGGGTCGAAAAAGTTCTTGCGACCATTGGGGCGCAGAATGAAATGGCAGCCAAGAATTGGAAGGTGATCCAGAGGTCAACCGAAGGTGCGTCACTTCACCTGGTTATTGCGGTGGACGATGAATAGTCGCAACGCCAGAGAGCGCTAGACTCCATAAAGCTTTACGCAAAGAACACTCGAACGGTGTTGCAACTTTAAGAAGACCAGATGGGTCTTATACAATGAACAGGAGGGACACTTTAGAATACCTGCTTCAAGGGGTCAACTAGAGTGTCAATGACACTGGATCAGCCATCATGCGACCAATGGGCCGTATTAGACAAAAGATCCTGGAGTTTGTCTGGAGTAATATTTACCCCAGACAAGGTTAAATGGGCTGTTGTGGCCTTTAAACCATTCAAAACACCAGGTGAGGATAACATTTTTCCAGCCCTCTTGATAAGAGGACTGGATATAATGGTTGAATCACTTGTTGATATTTTTAGGAAAAGTTTCAGCAGGGAGTACATACCATCCGTATGGCGTAAAGTCAATGTGGTATTTATTCCAAAATTGGGCAAGAGTTCCACCGAACTGCCTAAATCTTACAGACCTATCAGTCTCACGTCGTTTCTTCTAAAAACTATGGAAAGAACAGACATAGGATAGACAGAACAACATCTCTGCACCAATCTCAGTTTGCATATAATAGGGGAAAATCCACGGAGGGAGCGCTTTATTACCTTGTAACAAAGATAGAGAGAGCTCAATATTCCAAGGAAATTGCTTTATGTGCATTCTTAGATGTCGAGGGCGCCTTTGATAATACCGGGTACGACTCTATAGGGGGGCCTATGCTCTGCAAAAATATCGATAAACCGACTGTTGGGTGGGTTAAAACGATGTTAAAAAGCAGAGAAATTAGCTCATCTCTTGGAGACGAGGCCGTATCAGTCAAGGCAATGAAAGGCTGTCCCCAAGGCGGTATGTTGTCACCCCTTCTATGGTCTTTAGTTATTGACGATCTCTTAGTCAAACTACAAGGGTTAGGCTTTGAGGCAATTGGATATGCTGACGATCTTGCTGTCATTATTAGTGGCAAATTTGAAAGAACAGTATCCGACATTATGAATCAGGATCTGGCCTTCATCTCAGAATGGTGTCGCGCAGAGGGGTTATGCATGAATCCTAGCAAAACGTTCTTTTTACAAACAGATTAAAATTGAACCTTGGTACAATAGCTGTTGAGGGAATCAATATAGAATATTCCGATGAGGTCAAATATCTAGGTGTAGTTCTGGATAAGCGACTAAATTGGAACTCTCACCTACACTCGG
The DNA here is from genome assembly GCA_920105625.2 of Clusia tigrina. Classification (NCBI taxonomy): domain Eukaryota; kingdom Metazoa; phylum Arthropoda; class Insecta; order Diptera; family Clusiidae; genus Clusia; species Clusia tigrina. The sequence goes on along the minus strand of OV050031.1, from coordinate 152,146,804 downwards.
TGATAAACAAAGCCACAAGAGCAATGTGGGCATGTCGAAGTCTCTTTGGTCGAACATGGGGTCTTGACTCAAAAATGTTACACTGGATGTATGTAATGATGGTTAGACCAATCATTACCTATGCATCCCTTGTGTGGTGGCCCAAGACAACAAAAGAATCTGGTAAGAAAATACTTACAAGATTTCAAAGGCAGGCTAGCGTGGCAATCACCGGTGCCATGCGAAACTGCCCAACCGCTCCTATTGAGGCCATAATAGGACTATCCCCACTTCGCGCATTCGTCAAAAAATGTGCTGCTAGAAGACGACAAAACGACAGTTTGATCGCAATTTTGAGGTTATTATCTCAGACCGTGATGAATGGGACATAGGAGGACCTTGGGTCGACCCTAGAAGTCTAGAATGGTTCACAGACGGTTCAAAAACAAACACCGGAGTCGGTGCAGGGGTCTATGGACCAAATACCAAAATCTCAGAACCAATGGGCAGGTGGCCTAGCGTCTTCCAGGCTGAAATTCAAGCAATCTCAATCTGTGCTAGGACAAATCTGAAAACGGGTATCAATGGCGCACACATAGCTATCTATTCAGATAGTCAATCTGCATTACAGGCATTAGCTTCATATTCTTTAGAATCGAAACTGGTGGAAGAATGCTTCAACAACCTACAATCTCTAGGGGCAACAAATAAGGTTGCAATTTGCTGGATCCCGGGTCACTCGGGGATTAAAGGCAACGAAATTGCTGACGAGCTGGCTAGGGCCGGTTCCGCAGCAAGCCTCATAGGTCCTGAGCCATACTGTGGTATCAACTGGGCGGAGGCTAAATCCAGGGTAGATAACTGGGAACATAGTCTCAGAATGTCCCACTGGGAAGGGGTAGAGGGGCTTCGCCAAGCCAAAAGACTGGTAAGGTCATTCACCTACAATAAAGAATTGCGCAATATGTGCAAAGCAGACTTAGAAAAAATAGTAGGTTTCTATCAGGTCATTATTACCTGAAATATCACCTGACTAGAATCCACATTCTTGATGATACGGAGTGCCGCCTCTGTCTAGAAGAAGATTAAACCACGGAACACATACTGTGGGACTGCATTGCGTTGGCAAGAACCAGAATGAATATATTCCACCGCGACCAGTTGGCTCTGGAGGAATTAAAGAATGCTCCGGTTATGGACATTCTCAAATTCATCCATAAAGCGGAAAAGATAATGAAAGAATGAAGGAACATCTAGGTAGAAAAGAACCTGATAAATTATTGTGACGATTTGACATCACCAAACGGACGAAATGCTATGTCATTATGGAAGAAACGCCGGTACTAAACCTATAGGGCATAGTAGATCGGACAATTGTGATCACATGGATCATTGATGAGAAATGTAGTATGACACAAAAGATCTTTTAGGTCGCAGTGTCGGCCATTGGGCAAACTACTAAGGCTAAACTATTATTATTATTATTAAGGGGAAAGGACGAGTGGACGTAAGTTGAATGATATAGCATTCAACTGTAGAATAAGCGTATTAATTATAAGTGTTATAATTAATTATTTAAAAATCCGAATTTTTGCTAAATAGGAAAATTGTCCACAAGAGTATATATAGTATATACGAGTATATGGTATATTTATTTAATTATTATATGTTGTTCAAATTGGTTTGTCAAATTAACTGGTGAAATGTTAGATCAAACTAAAATGTTGACTAGAAAACTAAGAAAATTAGTATAAGGATTCAGCTCTGACGATGTGAACCGAAGCAGGAAGTTCCAGGAACAGCTCATATCGGAAGACGGAAAGATGTGTTTTTGGAAAAACTGGGATTTTTGGCAGCTATCTAAGGTTTGGGAATCCAGTTGTGACCCCAAGGATGCCAACATATTGGATTGGGGATGAATGGCGACGGATGTAATTTAAATTTTGCGAAACGGGATATGGCCGCAGCATTTGAACGCGTTGTGGATGGGTTATAAACAAGTTTCCTTGCGGAGTCATGTTTTGAATTGGACAGTTTTATATTACACCCAGTGTATCACAATCTCAACAGAATCGATTTTGGATAAGTTGAAGATGAGCAAAAGCTTAAGGAGGGTGACTGAAACCACCACCAAATATTAAGCAGAAGACATTCGGCTCACGGAAATTAATTGCTTCATTAAAGTATATGTCCAATGAACATATGAAATGTGGTTTCTATATGAAATGTGATTTAATACAAGAAGACACAGAGACTGGTATCTGATCAGAGTACGCAAATTACATCATTAAACGTGTATCTCAGAAAAATACCGATAGTCTACACATCGAAGCCAACGGAGTCCAACACCATTATGAGGAAGCTCAAGAGAAACACTTCCACCATAAAACGCATTGCTGCATAGTAAATAACGGAGGAGTATTGTGATCTCTCATGCAATCCAAATGAATTTTAGCTGAATACTATAAGCAGAGGCAGTACCACCTACAGCCGTAGGGCACGCTATATAAATGGAAAGAAGAAGGCCACTAAAAGCAAAGTTTTAATGGCAAACCAAATCGCCAACCTATAACATCTTTGTACGTACCGATCCAGAAGGAAGGGAGGGGTATGCAGAGTTCATCGAGGGACTTCACTCTCACAGGACCAGCAGGTAGCAGAGGTCGCAGTATAATATAAGATTTTAGGTGTAAAATAGATTTGTGATATTGTACAGATGTTTGTATATACGCCAATGAGAAAAGAGTCGATGAAGGACCAAATATAAAAAGGGGAATATCACTAAAAAAAAAGAAAATTAGAAGTAAAAGAACAAAACAAATTAAAAAACTATAAAAGAAGTATAAAAAGAAAAAACTATAATAGAAGTACCAAAGAGGAAAAAAAAACAAAACAACACTAAAGTAAAAAAAGAATAGAATACAACAACAGAACCCATGTAAGGGGATTTTAAAAAACAAAAAAGAGGAAAAAATTATATATATGTATTATAGGTTTAAGAAAATGCATAGATTGTTCAAAAAGAAAAAAAAATAAATATTGTAAAAGATTCATTAGAAGTTAGTTGCACTAACTTCTTTTAGAAAGAGGGGAGGGATGTTGTGAGTTAGATCCAAGCTGCCTGCGCGTAGTGTCTCACCTCATCGACTCCTAACAGATGCCACGCATTCTGTGTGATTAGCATGTGTTAAAGTTATTTAAGAGAAACTCATACTTTTAGGGTCTAAGTATTTTAAATTAATACTATCTGTGTAATATTTATTATGTAAACTTTTAGGGTGTTATATTTCCGCAGTCGAGTCGACGAAGGCCATTGTAATTTGGAATGCACCGTCAATACTTTTACAGAAGGTCAGTTGGCTTAACAAACTGACACCAATTAACAGGTGCGGAACTGGAACACCAGAAAGGTCAGTGACAGAGACTGAGAGTACTGTTTGGAAATAGTATTTAAGAATTAGTATTTTAAGAATAAATCTTCTTGTTATTTTGAATTTAAAAGATAAAGATTATTTGGAAGTGTCTTAAAATTTTCAGCTCCGCGCCCAGCGAACCAAGAAAGGACGTCTCCCGACAAGCAGGAAGGACCCAAACAGAGGATGGTCCTATCAACAGCTCCAATGGTACCTGGTTACCTGAGGAGGGAGGATGGATCTTGGACTTCAAATAGAAATGAGACTCTAGAGCTTCTTCTGGAAACTCACTTCCCTGGTTGCTCGAGTACCATGCCGCGGAGAACGAAACCCAGCGCGAATGTAACCGAAGTCAACTCAGATATAGTCATGAAGCCAAAATTGCAACTGGCTATCCATAGCTTCAACCCATTTAAAGCATCTGGAACAGATGGTGTGGCTCCAATTGAAATTGAAATTGAAGTAGTCAGAGAATCTTATAATAGAGTGGCTGCTAAAGATCTCCAAAAGTTGTCTTGAATTAGCGTATATTCCAGACTCTTGGAAGCACGTTAGGGTAATTTTTATACCCAAGGCTGGCAAAAGCTCGCACACAGCTCCATTGCACTTAAGGTCCATTAGTCTGTCCTCCTTCTGTCTTAAAATCCTGGAAAGCTTCTTAGACATTCATCTGAGGCTCACTATAGACAGAGAGAAGCTGTCAGTCTCTCAGCATGCCTACTTCAAGGGTAAATCGGTTGAGACCGCTTTACACTCCTTAGCCTCTAGTATTGAGTGCTCCCTGCATAACAAGGAGTTCTCCCTAGTGGCTTTCCTGGACATTGAGGGAGCTTTTAACAATATCAAATCAGACGCAATATCCGGTGCGATGCGAGACTTGGAGGTGGAACCCGCCATTAGCAGGTGGATTGAAGCATGCTTAAGAGCAGGATAATCAATTCACAGCTGGGGGCGGCGTCGGCCAAGAAGTCCGTGTGCAGAGGCACACCTCAAGGTGGAGTTCTTTCACCCCTACTCTGGAATCTTGCGGTAAATCAGGTGCTTGTTCGACTGGAGAGGGAAGGGTGCAAGGTGGTTGCGTATGCGGATGATGTTGCTATTAGTATCTCGGGAAAATGCATATTTACTTTGAGGGACTTGATGCAGCACATGTTCAACATTCTCTCTAAATGGACTACTGACCGTGGGTAGGGAGTTAATCCGACCAAAACTAAGCTGGTGCTCTTCACTAGGAAGTATAAAATTTATCGATTTATTGCTCCAAAACTAATGGGTGTAGATATTAGCCTTGTCGAGGAAGCTAAATATCTGGGCGTGATCCTAGATCATAAGTAGTGCCATTAGGCTTTTTGGCGAAAAAATGGCTGCAAACTCAGCTAGCAGGCTAAAAGCTACGCATCAATGGATTGCCAGGAATGGAGGTCATGCGTCCATTTTACGACATTTTGAGGCTATTCCTGACTCTTTCGACTACATCACACCAATGTATGCATTCTCTGGTATGTGCAAGATCTCCGTTCACTCCAGGGACGAATGGAAGGATGGTTCCCCCCCTCATGTGAAAGGGATTCACATCTACACAGATGGATCCAAACTATAGAGTAGGGTGGGAGGTGGTTTATTCTCAGAAGATTTGCACATGAACATGTCCTTTAGGATGCCTGACCTGAAGGCTAATATAAGCGAGCGCATTAGGAAGGCCCAGGTGGCTCTGTAGTCTTGCAAAAGAGTTATAGGCAAAAAATGGGGTTACAGCCTAAGGTAGCCTATTGGATATACACAGCTGTGGTACGACCAGTCCTTGTCTATCGGGTGCTTCCTTGGTGGACAGCCCTAAGTAAGTCCACATACAATAGGGTGATAACAAAGGTACAAAGAACAGCAGAGGTATTCATAAGTAGTGCCATTAGGCTTTTTAGCGAAAAAATGGCTGCAAACTCAGCTATCGGGCTAAAAGCTACGCATCAATGGGATGCCACGAATATAGGTCAGGCGTCCTTTTTAAGACATTTTGAGGGTATTCCTGACTCTTTCGACTACATCACACCAATGTACGCCTTCAATGGTATATGCAAGATCTCCATTCCCTCCAGGGACGAATGGAAGGATGGCATCCCCCCTCATGTAGAAGGGGTTCACATCTACACAGATGGATCCAAACTACAGATTTGGGTGGGAGGTGGTGTATTCTCAGAAGATTTGGATATTAACATGTCCTTTACGATGCCTGACCACTGCAATGTTTTGCAGGCAGAGGTCGCGGCTTTAGAGGCAGCACTGTCTTGGCTAAGGAAGAAGAAGGTATCTAGACTTGATATTTACATTCTGTCCGACAGCCAAGCAGCTTTGCGCTCCCTGGATTCGGTTATTATCGCCTCAAAATCCGTCAAGAGCTGCCGCAAATCTTTAGACGAGATAGCTCAGCAGAGCCGTCTGCATCTGTGCTGGATTCCTGATCACAGAGATATTCCAGGGAACTGCAAGGCGGGTGAACTTGCCCGTGAGGGTACTACCATACCGATTGAACCAGATAGGTCGAACTTGGGTATTTCTATTGCCACATGTAAGCTCTTAGTAAATGCAATATCATTAGGAACAGCGGGCAGGTGCTGGTCTGAACTTTCAGGATGTAAAATAGCTAGACAAACCTGGCCAAAGATAAATGTCAAGCGCTCTAAGGACCTAGTGCCTTCGTGAAGAGCAGTCACCTTGTCGGAGTACGAAGGCTTAAGTGATTGCAATGACGCAATGGGTTAGGATGGCGGAGTTTCGGCTCTTATGGGATTACCGTAGCCGGACTGACTACTGCGGAGTAATCCAACTAAGAACTGTCTCCCTCCTAATCCAGGGTGTTCTTGGGATCGTGCTCATTGGATGTTGTTTTGCAGCCAGGAGGTTAATTAGGCTGTATCCTCACGGAGGTCCCCTTCCTAACACCAGGCCGCCTCAGGTAGTAACGGTGGCCTTGCTGTGGTACGGGCCGCTGCCACATTTGACCAACCCACTCCTCTTTCAAATTTTTGGCTGCCTTAGCTTGATTAATCGAGCGGGTGGCCGTAAGAACCAGATGAGCAATTAAAAAAAAAAAAACTGTCGTGCGGTCTCTAAACACCATTTCGGATGGGAATCCAAAATCCTCTGCACACTCTGCGGCGGCTATTGTAGTAAAGGACGACGAGCTTGGCTCAAGCAAAGCCACGTGCAGCCATAGTGTTGCTAACCAGGGAACCAAAAGGTTCTACAAGGTAAAAAGGGGTGCTCTCCGGACGGTAGAACGTTTGTCGCGGTTCCCAGAGAAGGAGAGGACGGTGAAGCAGAAGGCTTCCCTCGAGTGGGCGACGAAAGTCGTGAAGGAGTCTCAAGCTCCAACACAACAGGCTACAAAACGTCAACGGTCCCTAGAAGAGACCACCCACCCGGACACAAAGAAGTTTAAAAAGCGCGGTACTGTCACCACGAAGTCCTTCAGCGAAGTGCTGAAAGGACACCAGGTCATGGCGGTCATAGATCGTAATGACCCGGATGGCAGTATCGCTCCTGAGTGCTGGAAAAAGGTAGAAGTAAGGCTTTCAAGGCTCTACCTCCAGCTTTTGAAGGAATTCCCAGGTGGTTTTCCCTCTTTTCGGGACAGCGGATGGCATCAGGGCCACGTGAAGCTGATTGCCTGCGCGGATCAAAGGTCAGTCGACCTTTATAAGATTGCGATCTCCAGGATAGAGGAAGCATGGCCAGGCGCAAGGCTCGAAGTCGTACCTAGGGAGTTGATCCCTAGTAGACCTAGAGCGCGCGCGTGGATCCCAGCCGAACCATCTGACCCTGAGGCTATCTTGGAGATTTTTAGGTTGAGCAACCAGCAGCTCCCAACTAATAATTGGAAGGTTACTAAGGTAGAGGAACCAAGAGGGGATTACAGGTCAATAACCCTTGTGGTGAACGCCGAATTTCTGGCTACTCTAGCGAAATCCAATTGGGTCGTGGGATATGGCTTTTCATCCACAAGCCTCAAGGTCTACAAAAATGTCGGGCAACCGTCTTACATGGATCAAGCGGAAGTGAATCCCTCAGGGGTAACTGCTGATCCTGCTGCTGCTGAGGACTCCGCCATGCACCCGAAACGCAGTGACTCTATGTCAACTGTGGGGGTTTGGAGAGTCTCCTAGGGGCAACCACACTTAGTGAGGAGGAAGTCCTTTTGGAGTCAGACTCGGAGTCTGAGGCTGATGTCACGGTGGTGGAGGTGACCAGCGCTACAAGTAGCAGAGATGCTTCGAATAGTGCAGATTAACCTCCATCACTCGAAGGCGGCGTTTGCCAGCCTTCAGCTCCGTCTTGCAAAAGGCGGAGTAGACGTTGTCCTGATCCAAGAACTCTGGACACACGGGGACCTGGTATGTCGTCTCAGGACTGAAAATTATAACTTGCTGTATACCGTAAGTGAAGGAAGAACTAGGTCTTGTATCCTCATTAGGAATAATGTTAGCTCATTTATTCTCCCCAATTACAGCAAAAAGGATTTAACGGCCGTGTGTCTGGAAACTGGCAAGGGACGGTACTGGTTGGTCTCGGCCTATATGGCGCATGACCATGAGATCCTTCCAGAAGCCAACCGACAGAAGCTTGTTGTGGATGCAAAGGCTCAACGGGTGGCTGTTATTATTGGATGCGATGCCCATGCGCACCATGACATCTGGGGAAGCACGGATGTCAATGAACGAGGTGAGTCATTATATGAATATATTGTAACGACTAACCTATCTGTATGCAATAAGGGGTTAGAACCCACTTTTATTACTGCTAATAGGCAAGAAGTCCTTGACTTAGCCGTTGCCTCCGAATCAATTTTTAATCGGAGCTCAAATTGGAGAGTTCTAGAGGCACATTCCTTTTCGGATCATAGGTTAATTCAGTTTGATCTTCTAGATAGTCTACCTAGCCCTAAGGCTTTTAGAAATGCCAGGAAAGCAAACTGGGACCTCTACAAGGTGACTGTAGCTAGAATTGCAATGGGCTATCCATAGCTTCAACCCATTTAAAGCATCTGGCCCAGATGGTGTAGCTCCAATTGAAATTCGGCAGTCAGAGAATCTTATAATAGAGTGGCTGTTAAAGATCTATAATAGTTGTCTTGAATTAGCATATATTCCAGACTGAGGGTAATTTTTATACCCAAGGCCGGCAAAAGTTCGCACACAGCTCCAGGGGACTTAGGACCCATTAGTCTGTCCCCCTTCTGTCTGAAAATCCTGGAAAGGTTGTTAGATATTCATTTGAGGCTCACTGTAGACAGACAGGAGCTGTCAGTATCTCAGCATGCCTACTTTAAGGGTAAATCGGTGGAGACCGCTTTACACTCCTCAGTCTCTAGGATTAGTGCTCCCTGCACAACAAGGAGTTCTCCCTAGTGGCTTTCCTGGACATTGAGGGAGCTTTTAACAATATCAAATCAGACGCAATAATCGGTGCGATGCGACACTTGGAGGTGGAACCCGCCATTAGCAGGTGGATTGAAAACATGCTTAGTAGCAGGATAATCAATTCACAGCTGTGGGCGGCGTCGGCCAAGAAGTCCGTGGGCAGAGGCACACCTCAATGTGGAGTTCTTTCACCCCAACTCTGGAATCTTGCGGTAAATCAGCTGCTTGTTCGACTGGAGACGGAAGGGTGCAAGGTGGTTGCGTATGCGGATGATGTTGCTTTTAGTATCTCGGGTAAATATATATCTACTTTGAGGGACTTGATGCAAAACATGCTGAACATTCTCTCTAAATGGACTACTGAGTGTGGGTTGGGGGTTAATCCGACCAAGACTACGCTGGTACTCTTCACTAGGAAGTATAAAATTCCTCAATTGATGTCCCATCCCTTTCAATCCCTTCGGGCTTCCGCCTTACCTACCTACCTACTTACTTCGCGAATTAAACTCGCATATTGACTTCAAGAAGGGCAGTTTATTAGAAAAGAAGTTTATGTGTTTCTTTTGTGGGGATGTTATCTTATAGACTTTCTCGGTCTCTGTACAATTACCCAATATGGGTTGTAGATAAAAAGGGAATTGATGCTGACGGCAATAAGAAAATGCAGTTGGTTGTCGATTTTCGTAAATTGAATGGCAAAACTGTTACCCCATACTTTACATGTCTTTCATTTTTACAAATTTGGGTAAGTAAATGTACTTTAACACCCTTGGCCTTAAATCGGGATTTTCTCAGATCTGACAAGCGGAAAGAGACAGAGAGAAGACTGCCTTCTCCGTAAATAATGGGAAGTACGAGTTCTGTCGTCTCCCGTTTTGGTTGAGAAATGCACCCAGTATATTTCAGTGTGCCATTGATGACATACTGCGGGAAGATGTTGGGAAATCCTGCCATGTCTATACGTGATTATATATTCAAAATGACCGGAACAGCATCTGAATGACATTGAGAGGACACTGGCGAAGGTACACCAAGCCAAAATGCGGGTGTCACGAGAGAAATCCGAATTTTTTAAGAAAGAAGTCGAATTCCTGTGATTCATGGTGTCTAGTAATGGGATCCGAACTTGTCCTGATAATGTTAGGAAAATAATTAGGATAGGGAATAAAAGGATATTCGCATCAGAAGATATATTAATGCTTTACCCTGTGTTCTAAAAACCGTTCGATTTAACAACTGACGCATCCTTCCACGCAATAGGTGCCGTACTTTAACTGAGTGGGAGGCCAATCACAATGATATCCAGCGCCCTGTCAAGTGTTGAGTGAAATTTCGCCACAAACGAGGGCAAACTCTTGGCCATTGTGTGGGCCCTATAGAAACTACGTAACTATCCGTACGGAGCCAAGAACTTGAACATCCACACCGACCACTAATCCTAGACTTTCCCTATCTGGGACAAGAACCCAAATATGAAGTTAAAAAGGTGGAGAGCATTTGTGGAGGTATTTTCTACGAAATTCCATTTCAAGCCAGGGAAGGAAAATCATTTAGCAGAATCATTTAGGCAACATATTAACATGATAAGGCAGCCTTCACCAAGCTCATCTACCGTTACGGAACATAACGAGAAATCCTTTCTCAGGCTATATGTATACACCTTTGGAAATCCTGTGAACTGCTTCAGCAACCAGATTGTACTGGAACAGGGACGAGAATGCGGTAAGGTTAGGAAATTCCTTTTTAAATCAAGAATTAGGCACCACATAGTCTACAACATAATAGGAAATGCAATGGAAACAATCCAGGAATGTGTAAATCCCAACAATGTCAATGGAATATAATGCGAACTTTCAATTCTAGCGCAACTGCAGGATGGGCTGGCCAAGTCGTTTCCTTCTGTTAAGTTCTAGCATACAGAAAGGAGGTTAATGAAGTCTTCAACAGCAGTGACCAATCCGAAATCCTTGTTACCGAACATAACAAGGCTCATAGATCTGCAATAGAAGACTATAAAGCAAGTAATAGAAGAATTTTACTTCCCTAGTATGCGCATAAAATGAAAGGAAATGGTTGCGAATTGTAGGATCTGGCACCAGACGAAATATTAGAGGCATCCCTCCAATCCTGAGGTGGGACAACCCCAACTCCAAACAGACCAGGAGAAATCCTTCATGTGGATATTTACTCCGCTGATGGACTCGAATATCTCGCCCATAATGTCTCGAGCTATCATAGACATCACTGTGCCACTGTTACAGATTCTAAATCAGTATAAGGACACAAAAACGGTGGTCTGTGATAACGAGATGTCGCAGGTCAAAGTTTTCACGGTCCCACCATTCCATATCATATCCAATGGACAAATCGAAAGTTTCCACAGCACCCTAACTGAAATCGCAATGTGTATCAAATTGGAACAGTGTATAAGTGTCACCGACCAGTTTATTCTGCTAGCGACAACAAAGTACAACAAATCACTCCACTCGGTCCCCAATCGTAAGCCTGTTGAGCTCATCCATTTCATGCCACCCCTCTTGTTGTCTGAGATTAGGGACAAAATCCTTAAAGCACAGGAACAGGACCTGGATCGTAATAATAGAAATAGAAACACCAAGACCTTTAGTCCAGGGGATAGAGAATAGGAAATAAATTATCAAAAAGATTTGCTGAGAAATGGAACAGAAAGATTTGGGAACCGTAACTTTTATAGACAACAGTGAGGTTCATAAAAGTAATATACGTTAAATTTGTGTTTTCTTCCAGAATTTTCCTGGTCCATTACATCCATTGACTACTCGCACACGCACTATATGCAAATAGCCGGCGTGGTTGTTGTAGTTTATGACGAATCATAATATCTGAAACACATAACGAACCTATCAGCGAATCAAAGGATGATTGTGGAAATCCAGGACCTCATCCAACTTTCCCCCTTGACGTTACTAGAACAACTAAAAAGCTTGATATCGATACCGGACATCTTTTTGACTTTATCCAAAGCAGAAATAGAGCCATTATTACGGATTTAAATAATGTAAATTACTCTGTAGCGCTGACTAAGGCCGGTACGATTAATCGGATAATTTTGGATGCAGAAGAGGTTTAGCATACGAGTGGCATCGAATACACTACCGGTTTTAACATAGGCATAATCGACGTGCAGAATGTCGCCAAATTAAAAGTAATGGAAAGTAATAGTTTACTCTATTTTATAATTAAGTGTCCTTAGGTGGAAAATGTTGGTAAGAAAATGAAACTGTACCTGGTAGTGAATAAGGGGAAGTCTTGAAGAAAATAAAGGACGACTTCATTCGAGAGAGGTAGTAGTTAGCGGTCTCCTCGTAGTTCTTTTTTTGAATATTTGTTGATGGAAAGTTTCTTATGCACCATTTGCTTCTGATCTGCATAAACCTACACCAAAGCACATTACAAAAATTTTACAATAAGAAACATTAGTGTAAAAACAATTTTTTTTTATTATCTAACCTTACGCCACATTGTGGAATCCTTTAAGGGCGGCCCAGACGAATTCAGTTTCGATATTAGATTTTCCCACAATCTGTTAACCGTAGCTTTTCCTTGACCACTATTTGGAATAATCCCTTTAGCCAAGTCGGTATGATCTGCTATGAATTCAGCAATTCGGTTTTTGCTTAAAATTTATAAAAAATTAATAAATCAACAAAATAATCTAAAAAGTATGCACTTACATGTCGTGTCTCTTTTAACTCATTTTTTTATTAAATGAAAGATGTTATTTCGTTCGATAATTTGGTATCGAGTAAAATTTCGAATGGTTCCGTTCAAATTCCGCTCGTGAGCTAGTGGCATCATACCAAATTACGATAGACTTTACTCTCTATCGGGTGAGAGAATACCAAATACAAAATTCCACTCGTTCACGACTGCGAGGATTAGCCCCTGATTTTCTTTTTAGAATTGTACCTTCTTCACGTCGCAAGAGAGATGTCAGTGATTTTGCTAGCTTTGCGTAGTCCTTTATAAATCTTCTACAATACCCAGAGAGACCGAAGAGAGATCGCAATTCTTTTATTGTTTTTGAAGTGAAAACTGTAGTATGGAATCGACTTTTTTTGGGTTGCTTTCTGAAGATATTATGAACCCTAAGAACTCGACTTCTTTCTTGAATATGTTGCATTTGTCAAGTTGCACCTTCAGCTTCGCGTTTTACAAAGTAGTGAAGATTTGGCGGATATGTTCGAGATGTTCCGCTTTGGTTCTACTAAAGATGATTATATCATCCATGTAAACGTATCTTCCTAATTTGATCGCGAGGTATGCCGTCCAGGGCGCGTTGGAAGATAGATAGGGCATTCTTTAAACCAAAGGGAATTCGCGTGAATTCGTTTTTTTTCGTTACAAATCGAAAATGCTGTTTTTTCGAATTCTGACTCTTTTAGCGGGAGTTGATGGAATCCGTTTTGCAGATCAAGCACAGATAGAATTGGGTTTCTCCCAACTGAGAAATTACGTCATTAATATCAGGGAATGGGTAACGGTCAGTAAGGGAATTGAGCTTCCTATAGTCTTTTACGGGAGTATCAGTGTCTGTACGAATTTTGCCAATTACTCTTGTTGTAGAAGTGAGTTTTACATTGGGGTACATGAACAACTTGGAATGGTTTGACACAATGGTATTTAGTTCGTCTCTTTGTGGAGTTGACATATGGTCGTCGCGTAAAGTTACTGTATTTACTAATTTGGAAGAAAATTGTTGTTGCTTAACTGTGTGCTATTCTCTATCTGCATATAACTGTCCTTTGTTTAGATGATTCCGTTGAGTTATTTTAATGTGTCGTTTCCGAAAATACCATCGAGGGATTTTAGGGAGGAAATGAGATTAATTTAATTTTGTTCTTCTTTTGATTGAAGAGGTTTATAAAACTATGCTTACTTATTTCGACATCGCCTGGTGTGGAATTTGCAAAGAATATTTCTTTGTTTGGAATAGGGTTCTGCACTAATTTGTGTTGGATAAAATTTTTACGTGAGCCTGTGTCGACTAGGAACTTATAGGTTGCGCCGCTCTTCACCCTGCATAGGAAATATGGTAACGAAGAGCTTGTCATTATAAAAAATGGTTGGAACTTAACTGTACTAGTTCTTCTTGAGACTCGTTTGGTTCAGCTGGGGAGGACAAGTAATCATGAAGGATTTGATCATATGGTTCGCCTTGTTCTATGTCTGCTTGTTCATAATATTAGTCTTCTGCTTCTATATGGAAATCTCTCTGTACTTTTTGTTGAAAGTTAGCACTTGGTGGTTGTGGTGGTCTTTTGAGCTAGTTTGGTTGGGGTCTATTCATATAATTAATCGGTCTGCTGTGCAGACTCGTGTCAATGTGTTGGGGTCCTTTGTTGCTTGTCGGGAGACGTCCTTTCTCGGTTCACTGGGTGCGCGTGTTCCTGTAGACCTAAATCACGCTTTGAAATAAAACACTATCTCACTTTCAGATTCAAAGATAATAAGCAGATCTATTCTTAAAATACTATTTCTTATATACTATTTCCCAACAGTAATATCAGTCTGTGAACTGACCTTTCTGGTGTTCCAGTTCCGCACCTGTTAATTGGTGTCAGTTGGTCAAGCCAACTAACCTACTGTAAAAGTATCGACGGTGCATTCTAAATTACAATGCCCTTCGTCGACTCGACTGCGGAACTGTAACTCCGTAAAAATTTACATAATAAATATTACACAGATAATATTAATTTAAAATACTTAGACCCTAAAAGTATGTGTTTCTCGTAAATAACTTTAGCATATGCTAATCCCACAGAATGTGTGGCATCTGTTAGGAGTCGGTGCTGTGAGTCAGCTACTCGTAGGTAGCTTGATTCTAACTCACAAAATCCCTCCCCTCTTTTTAAAATAAGTTAGTGCAACTAACTTCTAATGAATCTTTTACAATATTTTATTTCTGCACTTTGAACAATCCGTGCATTTAATTAAACCTATAATATATGTATATGGTTTTTTTTTCTCTTGTTTGTTTTAAGAAATCGCCTTACTTGGGTTTCTTATTGTATCCTTTTTCTTTTTTACTTTTGGGTTCTTTTGTTTTTTTTATTTTCTTCTTTTATAGTTTCTTTTTTGTTTTGATCTTTTAGTTCTAACTTTCTCTTTTTTTTTTCCCCTTTTTTATATTTGGTCTTTTATTGACTCTTTTCTCACTGGTGTATAAACAATTTCAAACAACTAGTGATAATACAATGTAACTCTATACTTAATATCCTATATTATACTACGATATTTTATATCTAAAATCTTATGTTATACTGCGACCTCTGCTACCTGCTGATCCGGTTGACGGCTGTCGTTGATGGAGTGAAGTCCCACGCTTAGTAAGTGACAGTGTAGTGTATATTTACTTAGTTGGGGAAATCGTTATGAAGTTAGCTGATAAAGCTTCGCTATTTATGCTAGATCTTTTCGTGGTTAAAACGATTTTTCGCGCCAGGAGATTATTCTGCGAAACTAATTGAACGATGGTAGTTGTGGCTGTAATTGTTATTATAGCCGTTTCTCGCTAAAATTACGGAGTAACCTCGGGTCGTGGCTAAAATTATCTCTTCCTCTTTCTAGACCATGATACAATATACATACTGACATATGTAATAATGGCAGACACGTTGGATTTTTTATACGGACAACGTACATGTTAGTGTTTTTCATGCCATTTCGTCAGTTATGCAATAAACCTCAAGTATTATTAGACTTTTACTTGTCAGATAGAGACTATTGTATTCAACCGATACCATCTCCATCATAAGCTTAAATCGTAGTCATCTCAACAAACAAACTATAAATAAATAACACAAACTATTTCCTTTACAAATACTATTAATTAACTATGATACATTTTTTTTTAAATTGTTAGCAGCATTAAAACTTTAAATCCTTCTCAAATATATACATTTTACAACAATTTGCTTCATACATAACAATTATTTTCTATATTAAACTATATGCCGTCACAAAAAAAAAATTGTTTTTTATATCAATTCTTGGCAAAACTAGTTGCCCATCTTACATAAGCGAGTATATAAAAGATAAACCCGCTAATGTGAAAAAAATTTTCCATTGCATGACTGAACTTTTCATTGCATATACTACTCTATATATTCCAATTTTACTACTAGCCGGGTATGTATATATCCATTAATAAGTGTATTTGCCTACAACATGTAACCTGCTCTTATATGAATACAATGCATTTTATAATTAATTGCCACAGTTAAAATGTTGGCATCCTTGCTGTCAATCCTACCGTTATTACATAATTTGTTATGGTAAGCTAAATATATTGTTCTAATTCAATATATTTATACATTTCAATTCCCCACACCCTAATTTCCTAAGCGATAACCCGAAAAATCTATGTATAATTACATATAGCCAACTGCAGATTCCCAATTTTCTAACATATAACCCTATATACTCACTTATATGGCCATAAGAAGAATACTTACTTATTTACATATACCTTCGTACATTCATTCTGGACATTATACAGCTACATACATATATACTTATTTCACCAACGGTGCAGGCGCTACTGCTTACGCATCGGATTTCATTTCATTAACCGCCATATGTATGTGTGTATATATTCTATGTTTAGTTTAAATTACTTTCCCACGACTGTCTTATAATTTAATTTTTAAAATTTTGTCCAATGAACCCGTTTCTTATTATTTAATATATTTTCGTCTACTGTGCTTCGTTCGGCCATAGTGCTTAATAAGCACATTTTTCGTGGATATCTGCTAAGGACGTAGCCAAAGATGATAAGCGATCTGACTGGCGAAACGTCAAGCCTACGACGACCACCACAATACGGACCTATCCAAACAGGTGAGAATTTGTTTCTCCTAGCCTGATTCTTCATTAGTGCCTGGTCACCCACTTGAAATACTACTTTGTTTAGTACCTTGTTGTAGGCTGCCCTGGCTACTCGTTTAGAACAATCCTGGTTTTCTCTAACCAATTCGTGCGCTCGCTGCAACTGATACTTTTGCAATTTATTGGGGTCATCAGCATTGTACACTGGCGCACATTTGCGCTTCAAATTTGCTGGCATGTTGAAATCAAACCCGTAGAGCGTCCAAAACGGAGTTTGCTTCGTTGATAGATGCACAGAATTGTTGTGTACATGCATTGCAGTGGTCAACCATTGATCCCAATTCGAGCCGTCTTCCTTGGCAAAACTGCGCAAGTACTCGGCCAGAGGTCGATGACTACGTTCCAATGAGCCATTCGCCTGTGGATGATATGGTGTTATGTGCAACTTCTTGATTCCCAGCATTTTACAAGTTTCTGAGAATAATTTCTATACAAAATTGGAACCATTGTCGGTTATCAAAACCTTAGGTATGTTGTACCGTGCTATAATTTCATCAAAGAATGCCTTGGCCACTGTACTTGCTTCAGCATCTGATATAGCCACGCACGCAATATACTTTGAGAAATCGTCTTGGAAGTCCAAATGTACTTGTTTCCTGAAACTGTCTTAGGTAGAATACCTACAATATCCATGTGAACTTTATCAAATGGTTGTTTTGGTATGTCAGTTAACACCATTGGCATCTTGGTCAGCCTTGAACTTTTGTTGGCCTGACATTTTGGACAACTCTTTACATAATTTTTTATGTCTCTGAGTATACCTATCCATCCGTATACTTGTCTAATTCTGCCATGAGTCTTCCAGAATCCCTGGTGTCCACCTAGAGGTGAATCATGGAAACCCTTTAACACTGCCTGGATATCCTTTATATCCTCCAGCCATTCCAGACAACTGGCTCTTTGTTCATTGGTATCGTCACCCGCATTGCTAACATTCCTTGTTGCATCAATTTTATTTTTTTGCATTCTCTCGGCCTTCTCCTTATCTGACCTTGCTTTGGCCCTCGTTTGCACTACTGATACCTTCTGCGCCTGTGGTACTCTGCTGAGCGCGTCCGAATTCAGATTCTTTTTCCCAGGTTTGTATATGATTTCAAAATCATACTCAGACAATTTGTGTCTGAACCTGGCTAGCCTAGACGTTTGGTCTTTCAAATTGGCTATGCATCTCAATGGTTGGTGATCAGTGTATATCTTAAATGGGCGACCTAACAAATATGCCCTAAAATTCTTCGTAGCCCACACTATGGGTAGAAATTCCCTCTCTATTGTGGAGTATCTTTTCTCCGTATCGCTAAGCGCTCTGCTTGCGAATGCTATTGGTCGGTCATTACCGCCTTCCCCTTGTGACAATACTGCCCCTAATGCTTCATTGCTAGCATCAGTGGTCAACAAAAAAGTTTGCTCAAAGTCGGGGTACGCCGAAATCGGTGGCGAGCTAATTATTTCTTTTAGCCTCTCGAATGCTTGCTGACATCTCTCTGTCCATTCGAACTTTGCTTCTTTTCGTAGCAACTTATTAATCGGCAACGCAATTCCGGCTAGTCCTTCTACGAACTTTCTGTAATAGTTCACTAGTCCTAGGAATGCTTGCACTTCCTTTCTATTTCTTGGAATCGCTAAATTTTTAACGCATTCCACCTTCTGCGGGTCAGGCAGTGCTTCTGCCTCTGAACAACGATGGCCTAAATAAACCACCTCTCTTCGCAAAAATTTACATTTCTCCGTGTTCAATTTCAAATTGTGTTCTCGTGATTTCTGGAGCACCTTGCACCAATCTGAACTTGGTCAACCAGTCCCGTGTTAAACCGTTGACATATAGCGGATAATCCTTTGCAAAGTTCTCCTTGTTACCACAACAGTCCTTAAAATTTAACAATTCCTCGTTGTTATCATTGAATGTCTTCAACAAGGCTTCTAGTTCCGCTATGTGCTTATGGTAATACTCGCTGTTCTTTCGTGCCTTATTATCCTTCCTACAATTCCTGATTCTCTTATGGATTGCTTCGCTCTGCAGCTTTTGAGCTTCCAGCAATCTTATAGCTTCTCTTGGCTTTTCCATAGACAGAACAAATTCTTATCTGAATTCCAAAATCAAATTCCATAAATGATAAATGCTACAAAGTTGTTTCCTCTCTTTTTTTTATTTAAACTTTATTAATCAATAAATACTTATTTTAATTAGTGGTGACACTTAAACTAACAAATTAATTGCATAACAATGATACTATTCTTATAGCATCCCACGTCTCTTGTATTGCTGCTCCTCCAATTGGCATACCTCTTGCCACAATTTATTTGCCTGCTCCCATGGCATAGGGATCTTCACAGTTTCTTGCTCTTTTAGTATCTCTCTTAAATACGCCAATCGCTTCCGTTCCCGCTTTTGTTCTCCTCCTCTTTTCTTAAATCCAAAACGCTTTCCTTCCTTAAGTAACGACGTTATGTCCTCCAGCTGTCGTTCATTGTTTCGAGGTTCACTTCCTAAATTTGTTTTCCTTAAAATCAAAGAAAAATTGAGGTTAAACATGAAACTCTTCCAGGTACAATCGATGGATCAATATTATATCCAATATAGACTACAATGTGCTACAACTAAAATTTGCTTTGATTATCTTCTCACTAAACACTATTTAGAATCTACTTTTCTTTTTCATTAACCGTACCATTTGACCCGAAAATTTATGATATCATGTACTTAAACGAGAAATAGTATACCAATAAGTTTTAAGTTTTATTATTTAATAAAACAAACGTTATTCCACACAGGAAGACAACTGTAGTGTAATGCCGCGGAAAAAATAATATTACTCGTAAATACTGACTATTGACAATATTTCTCTATGAACCCATTTTGAGAATGTTATTGGTTTCACGAAATTATTTTCAATATTTTCCTCCCTATCAAATTAAATTTCCAAATACAAAAAACAATTATAGCACTACTGACACATTCCCATTTCTGTTAAATGCTTTGTTAAGTTACTTTGTTTCTCCGTGCAAAATATTATATTTTCAATCGTATTTACGGAACTACTCAAAATTTGACGAAACAACCCGTGTTGTAAGTACTTCTTGAATTATTATTGCCTAATACCCTAAGCTTATAATGTCAAATAATTAAATTACTTTATTTTGATCTTCAGACAACTTCAATTTCAACAATTTAAATTAAAAACAATTCACATGTCTCCAATATATATATTAATCCAATTCAAAAATAATATAAATGTATAAAAGGACGAACATACATAGAACGTCCGATCATACTGACGGTTTATGGTTGCCATTCAAAGCTGCGTGCAACAGCGCAAACGCGCCTATATGTTGCGACTTCTTTGACCTTGACGCTACGGCGCCTTCAGGGTCGCAGAAGTATCTACTTAAATTACGCTACTATACACTCTACTCACCATTATCTTATCTGATGACATCTTATTCCTAGGGTCCTTTGAATTCGTTGCAGGATGCTTCACTGCTTCAGGGTTCCTTGCCCTGGGATTCCTCCTGTAGGTCCTTAAGACCGGCTGCGTCAAAATGTTGGGGTCCTTCGTTGCTTGTCGGGAGACGTCCTTTCTTGGCTCGCTGGGCGCGGGGCTGAAAACTTCAAGACACTTCCAAATAAACGAGACGGGTTATCTTTTAGATTCAAAATAACAAGAAGATTTGTTCTTAAAATACTAATTCCTATATACTATTTCCAAACAGTACTCTCAGTCTGTGAACTGACCTTTCTGGTGTTCCAGTTCCGCACCTGTTAGTTGGTGTCAGTTGGTCAAGCCAACTGACCTACTGTAAAAGTATCGACGGTGCATTCTAAATTACAATGCCCTTCGTCGACTCGACTGCGGAACTGTAACACCCTAAAAATTTACATAATAAATATTACACAGATAATTTAAAATACTTAGACCCTAAAAGTATGTGTTACTCTTAAATAACTAACTCTTAATGCCAATCCCACAGAATGTGTGGCATCTGTTAGGAGTCGGTGCTGTGAGTCAACTAGTCGTAGGTAGCTTGATTCTAACTCACAACAAATGTCTATATGTTCGACATATTGAAGATGGAAATGTTATGACAGATATTATATTTCGATGATGGTATGTTGTATTATCTTTTATTTTCAAATTTTAATCTACAAATTTACAAAACTTAATCTACAAAACTTTATTCTATCTTTTGGTAAACGTTATTACAGCGCCACTTGAGAGCTTTTGCAATTATTTTTAGCACTCTTTGAAGAATTTACTTTATTTAGCGGCACTCCTTGAGGGCTTTGACGATTTATTTAAAAAGTTAATTTTCACATTCCCTCGGGCGCCAGTTCAGGAAAGTCCTGCTGTCCTGCTATTTTCCAAAAAAATAAACCACTTTTTTACAGGTTTCGTTCCAACTTTATTAAAGGTAAATCCAAAAGTGAATGCTAATTTATAGTTTTGCTTGACACCTATAATTGATAAAAATGAACATGCTATGTTGCCACGATTTGAAGAATCGCGTTCCTGGAATTATATTTCGAAATATTTGCACAAGTACTATTGACCGGTTGCGGCTCAGACGCTGAATTGGCAAGTTAGTAATTGTGTGAAAGGAAATGATAAATAGATAAGTGGCTAGTTTCGGGCATTGATTGCGTTAACTCTGGTAGTGGGTCAAAAGCTGAGTTTGCTATTTAGTCACCGTGTGAAAGGAAATGATAAAAAGTTAGGTGGGGAGTTATAAGCATTAACTGCGTTATCTTGTATGTATGTACGAGTAGGCGCACATTATTTTGTGTATATTTAAATGTATTTCATTTAGATATGTACGTCTTCAGTTCACCATTGCAGTTTGGCGTTCATTTAGAAACGTATAATGCTGACTTGTACAGAATCGTTACAATTTCCTGATACCTACACTGAAAAATTAAGTCTTATACTACTCTTTTATGGGCTAAATAAACCACCTCCTTTCGCAAAAATTTACACTTCTCCGTGAAAATTTCAAATAGTGTAGTCTGGTTAACCGATCCATAATTCGTTTCCCTAAAATTATCGTAACTTGTAAGCTTAGGCCTAAAATCCCTATCTACTAGGTAGTCCTTCTCGCAGGCATAGGCTCTACCTTTGTTAACGTGTAATATGGTATCTCCCATATATATCCCATCCACCAGCTGTTGTTTGTGCAGAAAATTTAGTGCTGATCCGCAGATAACTACTCTCATTTACCTAGCGTTAATTGCCTCCGTACTACCATTCATAACCATATTTATACCCCCTTCTTGCCATGACTTCAATGGGAGAGTAAGGATCCTATTCTTATTAGTATTATAAAACGAATACTGTTTTTCCAGAGCATCCAGTACGTCGCGGCCCCAAAGATTATCACTCCCAAATATCCCATCCACCGGGATACCTTCCTGATCCAATTCCACTGCGTGCATTAAAAACTCATCCCCTTAACTTCACTGTGCTCTATTCTGAGTGACCCCAGTGTCTTAATACAACCCCCAAACCCTCCATTAAGCATACTTATGTCCTTCGGATTAACCTCCAGCCGTTTTCGAAAAGCACTAGATTTTTCGAGGTTGGTATTCGCCCCTGAATCTACCAAACGCACTAGCTCCCCACTGGCTGCCTCCATGCAGGGCATCTTGATGGACGCATCACCCATCCTGCTTACAATGAAAAAACGTCATTTTGTTTCCAAAATGGACGCGTATCTACTCCCTAACTCTCTGAGTCTCTTCCTCCATGCACCGCAAATATATTTAATGAACCTATACTCCCTACAAATTATCATGACTACATTAACTATAAACTCCCGTACCGCGTTCGCGGTGATTAGCCTATATTTCTTAGCCCTATTAAAACATAACCTAAGTACACAATAGTTTCCCAAACCAAAATGCAATAAAGAAATATTTTTGGAGAGGCCAATTTGAGAGACCAAACGTCTAGGCTAGCCTGGTTCAGACACAAGTTATTTGAGTATGATTTTGAAATCATATACAAACAATATAGTGCCACAAAAGCGAAATATATCGGTAGTTTAAACTAGTGCAAAGGCAAAGGCCGGTAGTAGTTGACACAGAAGCAGCAGAAATAGAAGCAATGAATGACGAAAGAGACACACAGCTAGCCAGTAGTGTGGAATGGCTGGAGGATGAAAAAGATATCAAGGCAGTACTGAAGGGTTTCCAAGTCTAGGTGAACACCAGGCATCTTGGAAAACCTACGAAAGGATCAGACGGGTATACGCCTGGAAAGGTATGCTCAGAGACA
This sequence comes from Clusia tigrina, assembly GCA_920105625.2. Lineage (NCBI taxonomy): Eukaryota > Metazoa > Arthropoda > Insecta > Diptera > Clusiidae > Clusia > Clusia tigrina. The sequence continues at coordinate 152,123,803 of OV050031.1, read as the reverse complement.
TAAGAAATATATAAAGAGTTGCCCAAAATGTCAGGCCAACAAGAGTTCAAGGCTAACAAAGACGCCAATGGTGTTAACTGATACACCGAAACAACCATATGATAAAGTTCACATGTATATTATAGGTATTTTACCTGAGACAGTTTCGGGAAATAAATAGATTCTTACGTTTCAGGATGATTTTTCTAAATACAAGGCGAGCGTGGCTATACCCGCTGCTGAAACAAGTACGGTAGCCAAGGCATTATTTGACGAAATTGTGGCACGATACAACATACCAAAGGTTTTGATAACATGCCAGCTTGATTTCAACATGCCAGCAAATTTGAAGCGCAAATATGAGCCAGTATACAATGCTGATGACCCATATTCCGTTCGGAAATATCAGCTACATCGAGCTGATGGTTTGATGGTTAGAGAAAACCAATGTTCTGCTAAACGAGTAGTCAGGAAAGCCCACAACAAGGTACTAAACCCAGTAATCTTTCATGTGGGTGACCAAGTGCTCATGAAGAATCAGGCTAGGCGAAACAAATTCTCACCTGTTTGGATAGATCCGTATTTGGTAGCAGAGATTCGCAGTCCAGTTACCACAATGGTAACGATTAAAAGCAAACCCAAAAAACTCCACAATAACTAACTAAAGTTATTCCATTTGCGAACTAACAATTAAAGACATGTGTTGACAGTGTTTTAAAAGGCGAAACACAAGAGGAACAACGTATAACAAATAGCACAGTTCCCGCTTCCAAAGTCAATGTCAGCAGAAGTGTGCCAAATAAACTCAGGAGATTAAAAAAAGACGAAATATAAATATGCTCATTAGGCACTATAGCCGAATGAAGAACAGTAAAGAAAAAAGAGAAAAATATTTTTTAAATATTAAATAATAAAAAAGGTTCACTGAAAATATAATGCAACAAAAAGAAAAAAAATTATAAGACAGTCGTGGGTAAGAAATATGAAACTAGGCGTTAAGAATATACACACATACGAGTACATGCGGCAGTTAATGCATGGAAATTTGATGCGTAGACATTAACGCCGGGCACGAACTTGATGGCGCAAGCAACGGAACCGCTGGTGGCGAGTATGTATGTAGGTATATAATATACAGAATGAATGTACGAACGTATATTTAAATAAGTAAGTATTCTAGTTAAGAGGAATGAGTATGTACGTACGAGTATAAGTAAGTCTATAAGGACATACGATGATAAATTGGGAATTTGCAGATATAATTAAGACTTTGCAGATATAATTGTATATGTCGTATATGTACTGCATCAGGGTACATGTAAACGTAAATATACTTCAATTTTTACTTTAAACTTACTTACTTCAACTTTTTATCGCGTAGGAAATTAGCGTGTGGGAAATTGGAAATAATATGTATGTACATGTTGAAATAGAAGAATATGTTTAGGTTAATTGGGAAATAACATTAGCAATTAAAAGTGCCTGCAATGTATGTATGTAGTCATATAAGAGCAAGTTACAGGGTGTAGGAGAATACACTCGTTTATGGGTATATACCAATTAGGCGATAATGTTAAATAATTTAAAGAATATAAAGTAATTAGATGCAATGAAAGATTGAGTCATGCAATGGACAATGTTCTCACATGAACGGGTTTATCTTTTATATTCTCGCTTATGTAAGATGGGCAACTAGTTTTGCCCAGATTTGAGATAGAAAATTTTTTTAAAATAGTAATTAATTGTTTTGTATGAATCAAATTATTGTAAAATGTATATTTATTGAGAGGGATTTAAAGTTTTAATACCGCTAATAATTTTAGAAAAAAAATTGTATAATAGTTAATTAATAATATTGTAAAGAAATCAGTTTTCATTACTTATAGTTTGGTTATTAAAACGTATTAGATATGCGCTATGTAGATTTAAATAATACATAAAATTAATGTTTACGTTAGGAACAATTTTAAAAATAAAATAAATGTAATAATTCAACGAAAACAGAAATTATACTAAATAGGAAAATTGTACCCAAGAGTATCCATAGTATACGAGTATATAGTATATATAGTATATTTCTTTAATTATTATATAATTTTGAAATTTATTTACTAAATTAACTTATGACTAAACTTTAATATAGAAAAACATAAAATTAAAATGTTAACTAGACAATTAAGAAAGTTATTATAAGTATCAGCTCTGATGATGTGAATCGAAGCAGGAAGCTCCAGGAACAGCGCGTATCGGAAGACCGTGCAGACTAAGGGACCAACGTTTTATTCGATGGATTGGGGATGAATGGCGACTGATGTAATATTTATCGAAACAGCATATTGCCGCAGTATTTGAACACATTTTGTATGGGTTTTTTGATAAGCAACGAAGAAATAAACAAGTTTCCTTGCGGAGTCATATTTTTCATTGGACAATTTTACATCTAGTGTATCACAATCTCAACAGAATCGATTTTGACTCAGTTGAAGGTGGGCAAAAGCTTAAGGAGGGTGACTGAAACCACTACCAAATATAATAAGCAGAAGAAATTAATTGCTTCATTAAAGTATATGTCCAATCTAGACGATGCTTATTCGCATAAGTCACAAGACTGGTATTTGATTACGTCATTAAACGTATATCTCAGAGAAATACCGATAGTCTACATATCGAAGCCAACGAAGTCGAATTCCGTTATGAGGAAGCTCAAGAGAAACACTTCCACCATAAAACGCATTGCTGCAAAGTAAATAACGGAGGACTATTGTAATCTCTCATGTATTTCAAACGCATTTTACAAGCTGAATACTATAAGCAGAGGCAGTACCACCCCATTGGGGCACACTATATAAATCAAAAGCAGAAGGCCACTACAAGCGAAGTTTTAATGGCAAATCAAATTGTCAGGCAAGAATATCATACGTACCGGCCAGAAAGAAGGGAGGGGTATGCAGAGTTCATCGATGGACTTCACGCCGTCACCTGGACCAGCAGGTAGCAGAGGTCGCAGCGTAAAATAATACCTTTCTATATATACGAGTATAATAGAATTATGTTATTATTAATATACTTTATAATTTTGTTTGTATGCCAATGAGAAAAGAGTCAATGAAGGACCAAAACATAAAAAGGAGAAATAAAAAAAGAGAATTAGATAGAAAATAGAAGAACAAGTATAAAAAAAGAGAAAAAAGAAGAAAAGAAAAAATTAAAAAATAAAAGAATACAAAAAAAAGATAAAGTCAATGATAGAACCCAAAATAAGATGATTTCAAAAAATATATATATGTACGAGTATTATAGGATTAATAAAATGCACAAAATTGTTTACAGTGCAAGAAGAATATTGTAAATATTCATTAGAAGGTAGTTGCACTACCTTCTTCTAGAAAGAGGGGAGGAATGTTGTGAGTCAGAATCAAGCTTTCTCCGCGTAGTTGATTCACAGCACCCATCCTAACAGATACTACACATTTGGCGTAGTTAACATTTAAGTTATATTCCGGCACATGCTTTTAGGGTGTGTTGATTATTGTTTCAATCATTATGTGAACTTTTAGAGTATCACAGTCGCAATTGAGTTGAAAACGGGCATTGGTATTTAGCATGCACCATCGACAATTTTATATCGCGTAGGTCAGTTGGCTTGATCAATTGAAACCAATCAACAGATGCGTAACTGGAACAACAGAAAGGACATTACCTAGACAGTAAGTATTCATTGTAAATAGTATATATGACTTATGATTTAAAGTAATAAAATTCTTGTCTTATATTGAAGCAAAAAACAATATGGTGTTTGTTTTGTTAGAAACCACCAGATCCTCGTCTTCGCCCGCGCCTATTACCGGCAGCAAAAGGGCACCACAACCACTAGCGACGACAAGCACGGACCCCAACAATACTGAGCCATGCCCAGTATTTAGTGCTATATGTTTTTATTTCCTCGTGGACTGTCGGTATGTTAAGATAGATTCATAGTGTCCTGTTACTGACAAACAATGGTGCGTTGACAATCATCCGCAAAAGTTTTGCTTGGAATCTTTCTAAGATATTTATATTAGCACTCAATGCTGGGCCCCACAGCTGAATTCCACATGTTCATATAGGTTTTATTATACTTTTATAAAGCAGCAGTTTATTATTCAATGTTAGCTTACAGTTGTAACCCATGAACCAGTACATTGAGCTAAGTGTGATACCCAGTTGTTTCCGTTTTGTGTTTTTCATGTCAATCACCGATCAAGGTGTAACCCAAGATATTTGACATTTTCTGCTTGAGGCAATGGACGACTATTTAGAATCACAGGCGGATAGGAAAAGTGAAAGTTAATTGTACTGATTTAGTAGCGTTGACCCTCATTCTCCATTTGTCAAAGCAAATTTGAATTTTAGTTGGTTTGCGGAAGTTAAATGATTAGAGTTTGTAGCTATTATGACGGTGTCCTCAGCATATGTTGCAATTTCAGTCTTCTCTGTCAGGGGTAGATCTGCTGTAAAAATACTGTAAAGCACAGGACCTAATACGCTTCCCTGTGGAACACCCGCTGTAATTGGGAAAATTGTGGTAGTTTCTGACTTCAATTTCAATCTGAAATGGCACTATTGAAGATATAATTTTAAAATATCAAAATATGTTTGAGGCAGTGACTTATTTAGTTTTTACAGTATGCCAGGGTGTCAAACTTTATCGAACGCTTGTGTGATATCAAAGAATGCTCATGTACAAAACTGGCCCTGGTCGAGAGCATTTCTTAGATTGTGATAAACTCTGTGTACGTGTTCGGTAGTACCATGGTGCTCTTGAAACCCGAATTGGTGATTAGGTATGAGGTATTTCTTAAACAGTACTGGCATAAGCTTATTCAACAGCAGCTTTTCAAAAACTTTCGAAATAATCGGCAGAAAACTAATCGGCATATACGATGCAACTTCTTCTTTCGGCTTTCCAGGTTTTGCAATTAGAGTTATTTCAGCAAATTTCTATTGACGAGGGAAATACACACACCTTAATATTACATTTTACAAATAGGTGATGTATTTTATGGCATTTTCCGGCAGCTCTTTTACCTATTATCCAAGTCATATCCTGGTGCTTTTTTATGTTCAGGTGTTTAATCAGAAAGTGCTTAACTTCTCTTATTTTGATAGGTAAGATCGGTCTATTCCATTTGACCAAAAACTCTTGAATGTCATCATCATTATGTTGTGGATTTTTCGGAAATGGTGTAAAGACATCACAAAGGTGATGTGTCTGCTTTGTCTTTTTCGGATTTTGCCCCAAAACCATTCACAGTTTTCATGGGAGGAAATCGAGGAGTGGATTGCTTCAAATTTTTGTTTGCTTCCATAGCGAATATTCCCGTGACATCTGTTGCTGACAGATTTGACAAAAAGTACTGAGATTCATCGTTTTCTACTGCCATGAGTTTATGTCTGAGTTCTTTTGCTGCCTTATTAAGCTTTTTTTGTCTTCTGGATGACTCGTAATTTGCTCCAACTCTCTTTAATCTCGTTTTGCAACTCTCATCTCCTTAATAACTGGGTTCATCGCGCAATTTATATGTTTCTCTTTAAGTTTCGGAGTAGTGACCCAGGTAGCGTTTTGCATTATTTTAGGTAGATTTTCGACATCTTCTACAATATCTCCTGGGTCTTACAGTTATAATGATAGGTGAATGATCTGATGTCAAATCCAAAGATGAAGCCCCTTCGACACAGTTTCTGGAAACACCTTTCATCACACACAAGTCAATAATATGCGGTGTCTTTTTTCTATCAGATGGCCAGTATGTTGGTTCTCCTGTTGAAACATGCATAAGATTATTAGCTTGCATAGTTTTGAATAGTTCCTTTCCTAGAGCTCCAATAGAGATGTTTCCCATCTCCTAGTGTGCTATAGAACAATATACCAATGTTATCATAAGTTCGCCATGTTGCTACAGATACTACTGTTGGATACAGATACTAGTTGCTTTTCTATGCGGTTTATTATAATTTTCTTGTACTGTTTGTTTAATCCTGATTTTAATAATAATAGCAGTGTCACCACGTGCAGGGTGATTTGTGTGATATATGTTCCATTTGTCCATTTTCAAGAAACTTTTATTGGTAAAGTGAGTCTCTGATATTAGCATAATGTCAATTCTGTTATCAACAATAAAAGTTTTGACTTCATTACTTCGCTGCGAAAGCCCATTTCACACTGCAATTTTGATGGATTGCATCATTATGTCATCTTAGAGATGAGCGCTGTTAGCAATTTGAGCATGGTTCCCATTTGGTCATTAGGCATTTAATCATGCTCTTTAATTTCCTCATATCTCAGCACATTCTGTTGATGGGGCATTGATTTTTTCTTGCTGCTTTACTGCCTGCGCATAAGTGCTGGAACTTGTATTTGTGGTGGATTAATAACACTGAACTTGTCTACGACCTTTTCTCGAAGTGTTGGAAATGACTTTAGCAGCAATTCTTTATAAACTGTGTCTATAATTGGCCGGATGGTTGCCTCCATAGAATATACATTTAGGCTCTTGCGATGTATCCTTTCGTTGGCAATATAATCTCCCGCATCTTCGCATATAATCTGCGTCAAAAGCATCTCTTAAATGGATATAATTTGCAAAGCGCAACATCTTTTGATGTGCTCTTATATAACTCAATCTTTCTATAATCATTTTGGCACCCATGTCAACATCATACTGATTAAAAAGCTGCCCATAACTATGCAATGCATTAAAACTACTTTCTCTAACCATAAGTTTATATCCATAAAATTGCTACTTTTGGGCGCTACTTTCTAAGCTACATTTCTGATCATTGCCGAGTTATTAGCCTTCGCCAGTCGTCCCTGTTTCGCGCACGCTGGCGCCAATTGGAAACACTAAGTGCAGCCAGGTCCTCTTGAACCTGGTCCTTCTAACGTAGTGGTGGTCTCCCCCTGCTGCGTCCGCCACCCGGCGGCATCGATTCAAACACTTTTTTCGCCAGAACACTTTCATCCATTCGCACAACATGTCCCAGCCAACGCAGCCGCTGTGTTTTAATGCGCTGAACTATATCAATGTCGGCGTACAGCTCATACAGCTCGTTGTTCCGTCTGATTCGATACTCTCCGTTGACGCATATAAGACTATAGATCCTTCGAAGAATTTTTCTCTCGAACGCCCTTAAAGCTCGCTCATCGTTGTTTGTCATCGTACAGGTTTGTGCACCATACAGCAGGAGGGGAAGGATGATGGCTTTGTAGAGCGTAATTTTTGTTCGTCCAGAGAGGGCTCTGCTTCTCAATTGCCTACTGAGCCCAAAGTAACACCTGTTGGCAAGAGTGATTCTTCGCTTGATCTCCTTACTGACATCGTTCGTGGTGTTGATGTTGGTTCCCAGATAAACGAAGTCCTTCACAACTTCAAAGTTGTAGTCCCCATCAGTCACGTGGTGTCCAAGACGCTGAGACTCTTTGTGCGTTGACACCAAGTACTTCGTTTTGCACTCGTTTACCGCTAAACCCACTCGCCTCGCTTCTCTCTTCAAGCCGGAAAATGCAGCACTCACGGCGCGGCTGTTATGGCCAGTGATGTCAATATCATCAGCGTACGCCAGTAACATGACACTATTGTGGAAGATAGTGCCTGTGCGATTTAGATCTGCTGCGCGTACGATTTTTTCCAACATTAGATTGAAGAAACCACACGATAAGGAGTCACCTTGTATGAATCCTCGCTCAGTAACAAACGGCTCGGACAAGTCATTACCGATTTTAACTGAGCCATTGGTGGTGCTTAGCGTCATTTTCCACAGCCGAATTAGCTTAGAAGGGACGCCAAATTCAGACATAGCGGCGTACAGTTGACTCCTTACGGTGCTGTCGAATGCGGCTTTGAAATCGACGAAAAGGTGGTGTATGTCATTCTGCTTCTCTAGGGTTTTCTCCAGGATTTGGCGTAGTGTGAACATTTGGTCAATGGTGCCTTTACCAGGTCTGAAGCCACACTGATAAGGCCCAATCAGTTCATTGGCGATGGGCTTCAGCCTTTCACAGAGTACGCTCGACAGGATCTTATATGCGATGTTCAGAAGGCTGATCTCGCGGTAGTTGGCACAGATTGCCGGATCACCCTTCTTGTGGATTGGCCAGAGCACACTTAAGTTGCACTTGCTGGGCATGCATTCCTCCGACCATATTTTGCAGATGAGCTGGTGCATGCATTTCGAAAGCTCATCGCCGCCAGCCTTGAATAGCTCCGCTGGTATACCATCAGCTCCGGCGGCTTTGTTGTTTTTGAGCCGTCTAATAGCTAGCATGTTCGTCGTCATCAACCGAGGGGTCGGGTTCATCTTCATTATTATCATTAGCGCTGTCGCCATTCAGCAGCTACGAGAAGTGTTCCCTCCATAACAAGAGTATGCTCTGGACATGCGTCACTAAATTCCCGTTTTCGTTTTTGCAGGAATTGGCTCCGGTCTTAACACCTTCCGATTTGCGACTTACACGTTCGTAGAATTTTCGAGCCATATTCCTGCTGCCAAAAATCTCGATTTCCTCGCATTCTCTCTTTTCGGCTTCTCTTTTCTTGCGCCTAAAAAGACGCTTCTCTTCCCTTCTCTTCTCTCGATATCGCTCCTTAGCAGCTCGCGTTGCAGCCGATCGCAGGGTGAGTTGGTATACTGCGTGTTTCTCTGCAGCGGCGTTCGACACTCTTCATCATACCAGCTGTTTTTCTTCGGGCGGTGATAGCTTGGAATGGGAAATAAGCGACCACTGCACTGGGAAATAAGCGACCACTGCACTGGGAAATAAGCGACCACCGCAAATATTGAGATCAGGGGGAGAATCCGTCAGCATATTCGAGAGCCGAGAAGCAAATGTGGTAGCTGTCTGTTGCGATTGTAGCTTTCCGACGTCAAGCTTCCTCTGCGAATTAGAGCGTACGTTTTCTGCCGCATTGAGGCGAGTTCGAACCTTAGCTACAATAAGGTAGTGGTCCGAGTCAATATTGGCACCTCGGATTGTACGTACGTCTAACACGCTGGATGCATGCCTGCCGTCGATCACAACGTCATCAATTTGGTTCCTGGTTTTATGATCAGGAGACAGCCAGGTTGCTTTATGAATATCGGGATGTTGGAATCTAGTACTACTTACTACCATGTTCCGTGCTGCGGCGAAGTCGATCAGCCTCAAACCGTTTTCTGATGACTGCTCGTGGAGGCTGAACTTACCGGCGCTTGGTTCAAAAATGCACTTTTGGCCCACCTTGGCGTTGAAGTCACCTAGCACAATTTTTACATCGTGGCGGATGCCCCCGGTTCGAAGGTTTTTTCTAATAGATCGTAGAAGGCATCCTTGGTGTTTTCGTCTTTCTCATCCGTCGGAGCATGTGCGCAGATTAGGCTGATGTTAAAGCATTTCGCCTTAATGCGGAGTGTGGCAAGCCTGTCGTCGACTGGGGTAAATCCCAGGACTTCATCTCGCACTCGTTTGCTTACCACAAAACTTACACCGAGTCTACGCTTCGTCGCATGGCAGCTGTAATAGATGTCAAATGTACCTTTTTTTGAGAGTCCATGTCCCTTCCATCGCATCTCCTGTAGTGCGGTGACGTCAGCTTTATATTCGAGGAGGTCAACCAGCTGGATAGAGGCACCTTCCCTATTAAGGGTCCGACATTCCAGGTGCATATCCTTAAATCGTGTTCCTTATAACGTTTGCGGGGGTTGTCGTCAACAGTTGTGGGGTATTTCATTCGAGGCTTCAATCTTATATTCACTAGAGTAGTTTTTTTTATGTGGCGGGTTCCAAGCCCAGCGCACAACCCTAAGCTAGGGATTTTTGTTTGGTAGTGGTAACCCACTTAGGGGTATGGGCACTGCCGTTGGTACCTATAGTACGCTTCCGCCACCGTTCCTACGTGCGCGACCCCACCTGGCCTCGCACACTTTGAAGAATCCTTAAACAGAATATGTCAGAGTGTCCTCACCAAAGCTCCCTCTCTCGTTGGCCCTGACCAGGGATCCCACATGGGTTGGTTACCACATCTTCACCTAGGTTGCTCAGGTTACCAGGGTGCACCACGTGGAGGTGGGAGTAGGAAGATTTAAGAGATATGAGCCGTTAGTAGCAGGACACCCTAGGTTGGGTTAGGTTAATGTGGCAGCCAGTCCAAGGACCAGCTCACTTAAACGACCATGGGTCCATTATGATACCACCGCGCCACAATGCACCTCCGGTTTACTCGTCGAACCATTTCGAAGCCCTAATAAAGCGCAGCATTTGTTTGACCTTCGCGCTAGACACCTCTGTAAGAGAGCTAAAAGCGAATTTGCCTAAAGAGCCCGCTCTGCTTCTAGCCAAAGCGGGGCAACTACAGAAGAGATATTCCACAGTCTCCTCCTCCTCCTCATCCCCACAGCTTCTGCAGTATTCATGAGAGAATACTCCCAGCCTGAGAGCATGTCTGCCGAAAAGCCAGTGACCTATTATGCAAGCCACGACCTTAGAGATATTCTCTCTGGGCAGGGCAAGCAAGTCTCTAGTTTTCCTTCTATTAAGTTCCGGCCACATTAGCCTAGTCGTTAAGCAAGTGCCCTCTTGTGCCCAAGACCCATTGGTCTCACGCACGACCCTTTCCTTCAGCATCAGTTTACAGGTGGCAATTGGTATTCCAATCTCACATCTGTACGTGCCTAAAAGAAGGTTGGTACCCCGTCTGGCTAAGTCATCAGCCCTACAGTTTCCCGCAATATCTTTATGCCCCGGAACCCATATAAGGCGTACCTTGAAAACGGTACTGATATCATTTAGGGCTCCTCGACAGTCCTGAGCAACCTTTGATTTCAGTGCCACCGAGTTCATTGGCAAGATGGCCGCCTGGCTATCCGAGTAGATATTTATAATATTTTTTGTTATGGCATGTCTATTTAAGTAAACGGCTACCTCCTTTATGGCTAGGACCTCTGCTTGATAAACACTGCAGTGGTCGGGGAGACGGAAAGAAAGTTCCAGTCCCAATTCTTGTGAGAAAACTCCAAAACCGACTCTATCATCAAGTTTGGATCCATCCGTGTAGAAATTCAGTTCCCCCCCTTCTCCATGGCATTGGTGTTTGCCACTGTCTTCTAGACGCAATATATGTCTGGAAGTGCCTATCGAAGTTGAGGTTAGGTATAGAGTGGTCAATGTGTTGGGTAGAACTACTCCAGGTATGCGCAATAGTCGAGTGACCATTCTGCCAATCATCCCATAACGCCGCACATTTCAGCCTTAGTGCTGATATTTCTCTACCAGCTCTAATGTAGGTAGGTTGAGTATTACTTCTAAAGCTTTAGTAGGCGTGGTCCTTAAGGCACCATAGATGCATAAAAAAGCCGTTCTTTGGACCTTGCCCAGAAGCTTCAAATAGCTTTGTTTCTGAGTGCGTGAGTTTGTTGCGGTTCACCCATAGCACTCAGTTGCACAATACCATTGCTGCAGGACATTCGTGGACTCACTTTTCCACATTTTAGCATTGCAATGAACTTAAAATTTATTCAGTTCACCCATTAAAAAATGTTAATTCGACCAATAGTCAATCGGTAATTAAATGGAGATATGTAGTTATGTAATCGTACAATTTTTAAACTTTTTTTCTTTCAGAAATTGTTTCTGATTTTCTATGGCGGATTTTATGCCTCTTTAAAGACGATTTGTACAATTGTGAATTTTTCACTTTAGGCATTTCTTGAAAGATTTAACTAAAACAGATACTTTTATTAATTAATATCAACTTTATTTATCTTTATTTAAAGAAAAAAATTTTGAAGTAAAAACAACTTGAACACCTCTTTTCTCAAAACCAAAACAAAATGTAGTGTTATCCACTCAAAAAACATAAAAGAACAATTTGCAGCTGTACTGTAATAAAGCAATATCAATGTATGTTTAATGTGGTTTCTTAACATCAAATAAGTTGTTATTGTGCAGAGTGGACTGTATTTTCTTCCCGTTCAAATTGTTCAATTTTTACTTGTATTTTATTTGAATTAGGTGAGACGTGAAAGACATCCACAGAAGCAATCGCAGCAAGTAATTTTTTTTGTCTCGCATTGGCTGGACTTAATAATAAACAATTTTAGAGTTAAGATTTGATTACTTATTGTTAGTCCAATTTGTATTGAAGATACAGTAAATAATAAATGAGAAAAAAAAATTTATTTGTATTTTAATTGTGTTTTTCTTGTTTTTTAATTGTTGAACTTATTCAAGTTCACTTGTGGATTTTGCTGTTGATGTTGTTATTTTCCGTCAAAGACTGACCCAAGAAGAATTAGCAAAATTCGGCTGCTGGCTGCCTACAGCACCATACTCATACCGAATTCGTTGTGTTGAGAAAAGATGGCTACGGCCGGGACATACGTTCACCCGGACTTTACACTCGCTTCTCGGTGAGACACGAAGGGGGAACTCTGTCCCCAAAACATGCCACACTTCGAGACGAGATCAATCATGGTGACGTGAGTACCGGGTCGCAGCCACCTTCAGGAGAAGGGGTTCATGGAGTGAACATGCCCTCCAATATTTGCATTGGAAACGGCACGGCCACACCGCAGCCCCGACTCTCATCCCGTCCCAGGTGGAGGGTGGTGCGATGGGCCTCACGGCAGAGAGCGCACGAGGGCTGGCAGAATCCCTAGGCGAAGTGTTGGATGCGCAAACACTTCCAGCATAATTTATGCGTCACCACTTAATCCGCTGCGAGGGTGGTTTTCCAAAAACCTCGAACATCCATCGATATGGTACTCCGGCTGCCGGCACAAGGTGCAAATCACCCGCGGACGGGGTCCTACCACGGGAACGACTGGTGGTCGCTGTTGTGGCGTCGGGTTAGGATCCCGCCTTGGTAGTGATGCCGGAATTGGACCAGTGGGGACGGGTGCAAGCACAGCTCGCGAGGGTGCTCCACACGTAGCTATTGCCAGCCTAGTTGGTCAGGCTCGGCGAGGCCGGCCCTTATCCAGCTGCCCGCTGGAGCGAGCCAGGGCTACGAGAAACGCGGGGTTTGCGCAGATCATTAGTGGCTTGAAGATGAATCGCTTTGATAGCAAAAATCACGAAGATACACACGTACCATTTCGTAAGGAGACACCCCCGGCTCCTATAGTTTTAATCCCAAAGGGACCCGCAAATTTTGCTCCGGTGTTGGTAAAGGGTCGAGCGCACGTGGTTCTTTCGAGAGATAAAGCAGCCATAATCTGAGTAGGCAAGGTTTACACAGGAGCATGATACCTTTAATTAATATTTTGGCCCTCGGAATCCAGTATTGGGTTCGAAGCAGGCGCAGCATTAATTGGTTCCCTCCGTGTAGCGAGATGAGCTACCAGACGAGTAAAGTGGCTGTAATAAGGTAGAATGATGGGAAAACTCTCAGAATAGGGCAAATGCATGTTAATTCCAATCGACCATTCACTCGGAGTTTCCCATCGGAATGTAGGAAGGGATTCAATGTGAGCAGAGGGCTCGAGTTATGGATGGGATCCCCTCTGAGGAGAGCGCTGCATTCTTTTGGGTAATAGAGATGTTGGGTGAGCGTGATGAGACGAATCGTTATGGCCTCGATTTCTTGCCTACTTAGGGCGACCCTTCGTTCGGGCATGGTATCTCGGCATCTGGCCAAGTTATATGTCATAAACCTTCGCACGAGGCTCAAGACTCGTGTGTTGGGGTGCTGTCCTTGTTGTCCTCGGGGCATCCTTCTGCTGTGCGCGTGTGGCTGAAAACCCTAAATCACTCTTTGGAAAAATCACTACATTACACTTTTAGTTTTAAAATCACAAGCCTTTATTTCTTAGAATACTAACTCTTATATACTATTTACAATTCATAATTACAATACAAAAACTGACCTTTCTGGTGTTCCAGTTTCGCACCTGTTAATTGGTGTCAGTTGGTCAAGCCAACTGACCTACGCTATTCTGAAATGTTGATGGTGCATTCTAACTTTCAATGCCCTTCAGTGGCTCGACTGCAAAACTGTAGCACCCTAAAAGTTTACATAATAAATATTACATAGGTAATATTAATTCTAAATACTCGCACCCTAAAAATATGTGCTTTCTTAAGTAACTTTAACACATGCTAATCACACAGAATGTGTGGCATCTGTTAGGAGTCGATGATGTGAGACACTACGCGCAGGTAGCTTGATTCTAACTCACAACATCCCTCCTCTCTTTCTAAAAGAAGTTAGTGCAACTAACTTCTAATGAATCTTTACAATATTTTTCTCTTTTCTGCACTTTAATCTGTGCATTTTCTTAATCCTATAGTACATATGTATAGTTTTTCTTTTTTCAAATTCGCCTTATTTGGGTTCAATTATTGTATTCTGTTCTTTTTACTTTTGTGTTCTTTTCTTTTTCCTCTTTTGTTTTATTTTGTTATTTTATTTCCATTTTTTTTCTTCTTTTTTTCCTTTTGCTTTATTTTGTTCTTTTATTTCCATTTTTTTTAATTTATATTCCCGTTTTTATATTTGGTCTTTCATCGACTCTTTTCTCACTGGCGTATATACAATTTTCAACAACTAGCGATAATACAATTTAATCCTATACATAAAATCTTATATTCTACTATGATATCTATATCTAAAATATTACGTTATACTTCTGCTAACTGCTGATCCGGTTGACGGCTACCGTTGACGGAGTGAAATCCCTCGATGAGCTCTGCATACCCCTCCCTACTTTCTGGATCGGTACGTACAAAGATGTTATAGGTTGGCGATTTGGTTTGCCATTAAAACTTTGCTTTTAGTGGCATTCTTCTTTCCATTTATATAGCGTGCCTCACGGCTGTAGGTGGTACTGCCTCTGCTTATAGTATTCAACTTGTAAAAAACATTTGGAATACATGAGAGATTACAATACTCCTTCTTACTTTGCAGCAATGCGTTTTATGGTGGAAGTGTTTCTCTTGAGCTTCCTCATAATGGTATTTGACATCGTTTGGCTTTGATGTGGAGACAATCGGTATTTTTCTGAGATACACGTTTAATGATGTAATTTGTGTACTCTGGTCGGTTACCAGTCTCTGTGTTCTCTTGTATTAAATCATATGTAAATCACATTTCATATGTTCATACCCTAGATTGGACATATACTTCAATGAAGCAATTAACTTCCGTGAGCCAAATTTCTTCTGCTTATTATATTTGGTGGTGGTTTCAGTCACCCACCTTAAGCTTTTACCCATATTCAACTTATCCAAAATCGATTCTGTTGAGATTGTGATACCCTGGGCGGACAATGTAATATAAAACTGTCCAATGACTCCGCAAGGAAACTTGCTTATTTTTCGTTGCTTGTCAATAGCTCGTCCATAACGCGTTCAAATGCTGCGGCCATATGCCGTTCAAAGAAAAAATAAATCCGTCACCATTCATCCCCAATCTAATATGTTGGCATCCTTGGGGTCACAAACCTTAGATAACTGCCAAAAATCTCTGTTTTTCAAAAACGCATCTTTCCGAATACTACGTTGGTCTTTTAGTCCGCACCGTCTTCCGATATCCGCTGTTCTCGGAACTTCCTGCTTCGCTTCACATCATCAGAGCTATATAGAGAACACCTATAATAATTTTCTTAATTTCCTAGTATACATTTTTTTGATATGATGTTTGATATTTCTTCTATCTTTAATTTTTGTCGAACATTTCATAAGTCAATTTAATAAATGAATTTCAAAATTATATAATATTTAAATAAATACACTATATGTACTATATATACTCTCTCCTATGCTGGGTAGTCACCTTGTTGCGGTGTAGGGGCTTACTGTGTGCTGGAACATGGCACATGAAAGACGGTGACATGGTCCAGTTACGCAAACTAAGAACTACCTTCAACGCACAGGTTGAAAGTAGTTTTCTACGATTCCTGCTCAGTCGTTAAGGCTAGTTAGTAGTCGTACTGGCCAATATCGAACGTCTCACTGAGACCGCCGGATCGCCTAGACACTAACAATTGGTCAGCCCTTCGGGGAAGTGCGGCAATTACTTTACAGACCAATGGCCCACTTTCAGTACGGTCATGTCTCTGCTGGACTTGGGTCGCCGATTGCCGGGCGGGGGAGAGAGAAAACTCCCTGGGGCAGGGTTCACCAGACATATTGGCCCATAAAAAAAAACACCCTAAATTCACGGTGGAACAGCTATGCCAGTGAGCTTGCTTGACGGGGTAGAGTCAAGCATAATAGCGAACTCCGTACGAGGTCCGGCGAACCTACGGTTTTAATTAGCCTTACCACGGGGGCGCCCGTGGGTGACCAAAACGCAAAAGAAAACTAAAGAAAAATATATGGAAAACTTAAGCCTATATGGAAAAAAATGGACTGCACACCTTCAAATGTGCATATTGTGGCTACAATGAGCCAACAGCCATCATTGGCCGAGGGGGCATCTGGTCCCATCGACAATGAAAGCATGGAGCACGACCTGTTGGGGGGGGCACCCGGTCCCTTAACCGACAGGCCGGAGGAGATGGACATCCCACTTAGCCAGGAATCGGCTGGGGTGTCTATCTCCTCGGAACAGGAGAGAAATCTTCTTGAACATGCTCCAGAGAAGATTCCAAAACTTAGGGTGAAGCTGTCCGGAGCTGGACGTAAACGTTTTAAGGCTTTGCTTACCAGGGGCATATCGCTGGAAACAGCTCGGTCCTTGGCGGCAAATCCAGCCAACGTGTCTGCGCGATGGACCCCTAAAAGATCCCGTTCAGATGGCTCCACGCCGACATCGAACTCCAGGCCGACAAAGCGGTTTGCACAAGAGGGCAACAAAAACATTGATAAAATGTCAATAGTGCCCCCAGCGGACCCGCCGGTGTGTGGTGAGATGAAGGAGGCGGAGACCTTACTTGGGGGCGAACCTGGTCCCAGTAAGAGGGTGGCGAGTGTCTCTGAAAGACATGGCGTGCAGGGCGCCTCCTTGGGGGTCCCCTGCTCAAAGCCTACTCTAGCGGAGACAGTCTGCTCCAAAAAGATAGGGGTTATACCTAGCAATTTCCCGGAGGGCATATGGTCCACTGAAGAAATTGGGAAGGTACAACGGTGTATTCTCGACAAGATGTTCGAGACTCGTGGGGGCCCAGTGAAGCCACACTTTGCAGGCTGTAGTTTCAAGCCTGGATGGTTGACGATCAACTGTCTGGACGACGAAACCGTAGCCTGGGCTGAAGAATGGATACCAGCCATGAAGCCATGGGAGGGGGCTGAGTTGAAGGTGGTGGACGAGGCAAAAGTGCCAAAGGCCAAGATCTTCGTTGGCTACTTTCCCGGCTCGGTATCTTGGCAAAATGACCGAATTTTGGGGCAAGTGGAGTCGCAGAATTCGGGCATTAGTGTCAGCGAGTGGCGGGTGCTCCATCGCCTACAAAAAGGTGACCAGGTCGAGCTGGCAATTGCGTCTGAAAGGGTTGACACACTGGGTAACAAAGTCTACTATGGCTTTGGCAGTGCCCAGCTCCGACCTAGACTGAAGGGGAACAGGGCAAAATCTGCTGTTGGTGTTGAAGAGCAACCAACAACATCTGTTGCAGCGCGGGCAAAGCAGAGTAGCCAGAAGCCGAAAACGGGGCCCATTTTCACAAAGCCAGTACCGAGAGCGGAGAGAGGCAACACACGTGTCCAACGTCCAAAACCATCTGCTCTCTCTGGTAAGCTCAGGAAATGGGAGAGAAAAGACCCGGCGGCTGCGGAAACTTTGCGGAGCACAAAGGGTGGTAAGATCCGCAAGGATCGGTCTGGGAAATAATGTCCCAGGCCCCATCACGAACGTAAAACTCTTGGAAGCAGCTTCACTGTCTCCAAATAAATCTCCACAGGGCTATAGCAGCCTCTTACAGGCTCAGTGCCTTGGTGGAACACCAGAGTCTGGACTTCGTAGCCATTCAAGAACCATGGGCCACAAATGGGCGCATAAATGGTCTGCAGACAAAAACATGTAAGTTGATCTATGATAATAATGTTGACCGACCGAGGGCAGCGATCATGATCAACAAAAATATTAAATTCCTCCCAATTTCAGAGCTTCTACAACGCGATCTGGTGGCAGTACAGGCAGAAGTGCCTAGTGCCAAAGGGAGGAGAACGGTAGTCCTGGCCTCCATGTACTTACCTGGCGACACAGAGGACGCGGTATCGCGCGAGCTCCAGCAGCTTACGGAGTACTGTCGCACTCGCAGTCTACAGTGGGTGGTGTGCTGCGACGCAAACGCGCACCACACGGTATGGAGAAGCACGGACACGAACGGGCGAGGTGAGTCACTTCTTGATTTTATCGCGACAAACCATCTGGTGGTGGTAAATAGGGGTGACGAGCCTACCTTTATGAATGCGATAAGGGGGGAGGTGTTAGATCTCACCCTAACTAGCGCATTCATATCAAATAACATTTCTAATTGGAGGGTGCTTAATGAGGTCTCCTTGTCGGACCATAGGTACATTTGCTTTGAACTGGGGGGGAGATTGGAGGCACCTTCGAAATGAGAAATGTTAGGAAGACCAACTGGTCGATATATAACTTTTACTTAGAGCAAAATATTGCGTGCCTTAGTGAAAAAATAAGTAACTCTCAGGAACTAGATCTTGAAGTTAACAAATTAAATAATATAATAATCGAGGCTTTTGAAAGTAGCTGCAATTTAGTTGTGAAGAAACGTTCTAGGAACGTACCCTGGTGGAGCGGGGAGCTAAATGTTTTGCGCAAAAAAGCCCGTCAACTCTTTAATAGGGCCAAGTCTAATGGTGACTGGGCATCTTATAGAAGTGCCTTAACGGCCTATAATAATGAGTTGAGAAGATCTAAGAGAGACTCATGGAAAAAATACTGTGAGGAGATTGAAACCCTCCCAGCAGCTACCCGACTCCAGAAATCACTCAATAAAGATCACTCAAACGGACTTTCTACACTCAAGAAGCCTGACGGACATTTTACGGAGAGCCTGGAAGAGACGGGACAGCTTTTGTTGGACACTCACTTTCCAGGCTGTGCCACTAGCAGAGAGGATAGTGAAATCATCGAGAATACTCGTTTCTTGATGCCTACACGGAGGGAACTCTCACTGGCTCGCAGAATCTTCACCGTCAATAAAACCAAATGGGCTATCTCCACTTTTAGACCATTCAAATCGCCAGGTGTCGATAATATACAACCGTGCCTACTTCGGCAAGGTGTTGATGTATTAGCACCTGTGCTAACAAACATTTTCAGGATAAGCCTGGAGCTAGGCATAGTGCCTAAACCTTGGACGAAGGCTAGGGTGGCTTTCATACCGAAAGCAGGCAAAAAGGCGGACCACACGCCAAAAGCCTATCGGCCCATTAGCCTGACGTCATTCCTGCTAAAAGTTATGGAAAAAATTCTGGACCAATATATCAGGGAAACTTATCTTAAAGATTCTCCTCTTCATATTGAACAATACGCTTACCAATCAGGCAAATCGACTGAGACAGCCATACATAGCTTAACAAGCAAAATTGAAAAGGCGTTTGAGGGTAAAGAAATAGCTCTCTGTACATCGGTTGACATTACGGGGGCTTTTGACAATGCTACTTTCAGATCAATTGAGGAGGGGATGAACAGGAAAGGTATACAAAGACTGACCATAACATGGGTTCTCAATATGCTGAAAAACAGAACGACAATCTTTGAAACAGGGACAGCAAAGCAAATTGTCAGGTCAACCAAAGGATGTCCCCAGGGGGGCGTCCTATCGCCACTCCTATGGTTATTGGTTATCGACGAGCTCTTACAAACTCTCAATGACCTCGGATACGAAGTTCAGGGCTTTGCGGATGATTTGGTAATTATGGTCAGAGGCAAGTTTGACTCTACCATAACAGATCGCATGCAACTGGCTCTTGACATCACTCAAAACTGGTGTCAGGAGAAAGGCCTATCGATAAATCCGAATAAAACAAACGTGGTACCCTTCACCAAAAGAAGGAAACTGAATCTGGGGACCTTAAGTTTAGGGACCACAAACTTAACAATGTCCAATGAAATGAAATATCTGGGAGTAATCCTGGACAAAACTCTAACTTGGAAAAATCACTTATCATACATAACTAGTAAAGCCTTAAGAGCAACCTATGCTTGCCAGAGGTTGTACGGTAAAACATGGGGACTACGGCCAAAAATGATGGCGTGGTCATATAAAACAATAATAGTACCAATGATTACATATGCGTCGTTGGTATGGTGGCCAAAAGTCAACCAAACAGGAGCTCAGAGGACTCTTAACAAGATTCACCGTATAGCCTGTTTGAGTGTGACGGGAGCAATGAGAACGTGCCCCACACTAGCTTTGGGAGTGATCACTGGACTGACTCCTCTACACCTTGTAGTTAAAAGGATGGAGGCCAGCGCGGCCCTAAGGCTACCTAATCTAGCCCATCTTAAAGAAGGCAACCTTTCGGGGCACGCAAAGATTCTGGACACTGTCTGGAATTCTCCGTGCCTCATGGTCTTCGACAAAATGGACAGAAAATTAGACTTCTCAAAGCAATTCAAAGTGGTCATCAGTGACCGTTCAGCTTGGAGAAACAAGGAAATAACAATAAAACAGGACTCTCAGTTGTGGTATACAGATGGGTCCAAAATGGAAGATGGCAGTGCAGGAGCTGGAATTGTAGGGCCAAATTTCCAAAAAGCAATTGCAATGGGAAACACAGCTTCCATTTTTCAGGCGGAGGTCCACGCTTTAGAGTTATGTGCTAGAGAATGTCTACGCAGGGGTACACGCAACACCAAAATATGCTTACTCTCAGATAGCCAGGCAGCTCTAAAATCATTAATAAACTTCTCATTCCAATCAAAGCTGGTCTGGGAATGCTGTAAACTTCTCAATACCCTAGCAGCGAGAAACTCTGTTACGCTAATGTGGGTACCGGGACACGAGGGACATGAGGGCAACGAAATGGCAGATTCTTTAGCAAAAAAGGGTGCAGACACTGCCTTTATAGGCCCAGAACCCTTCTGTGGGGTAAACAGTAGCTTCACAAATAACTTGTTGTGCGAACAGGAAAAACGAAGTCTGCTAAACTACTGGAGAGCCCAAAAAGGCATGCGGCAGTCGAGACTACTCATTGATCCTGAACACATCAGGGTAGATGCTTCTTTAAACCTCAGCAGAAATGACATCAAACTATACACTGAACTTTTAACAGGACACTGTAAACTAAATTACCACCTGAAGAAAATAGGCGTGGTAGAAGACGATTCTTGTCGACTCTGTCAAGAGGAGCAGGAAACGGCAGAACACATTCTATGCACTTGCCCAGCGGTGGCAAGACGCAGACATAAGTACCTAGGCAGTGGGTTCATATCTCCAAATCACCTAGTTAAAATTAAGCCCACAGCAGTTACGAGATTTACAAACAGTCTAGGACTGTTTTAGTTGGGTACGAGGCTGCACAATAGATCTTTTAGGTCGCGGTGTTCTTTTAGCCTGTCAATAATAAATAAATATATACTCTTGGGTATAATTTTCCAATTTAGTATGATTTTTGTTTTTTTTATTATAACACTTATTTCATTACAAATTTAAATAATTAATTTTTTTAACTCTAATTATTTTCTAAACTACTTTTGTTTCTAATGTGAACTTTGCACAGATTATAATTTTTTAATTCATAGCTTTTCTTAAACATACGCTATTCCTGAATATATTAAAAAAAACAATATTTCTATAACATGGTTATTCTATAATTTAATGCTATATCATTCAATTTGCATCCACTCGTCTTTTCCCCTTACATTATCGGATTCGCTACCGTATCCTAGAGGAAAAGAGGACTGGACTATGTGTTTCCATAGCCATATAGGGCATTAGTTTCGCTTCGATTAATTTTTTCGTTCTCTTTTTCAACACGTGAGTTATCACCCATTTCAGCTTTGAACCAATTCATTGGTCCTCCGACAAAAACCAGATTATATAAAGTAATCCCGTTTGTGTCAAAACTTTGTCCATTGCATGACTATATGTTTCATCGTATACAATTACTTTTTATTTAAATTTATTTGTAGCCTGATATGTATATATCCATTAACGATTCTATGTTTCATCCTGTAATTAGCTCGTATATGGCTACATACATACATTCAAGGCGCTTTAAATTATCTAGAATTAATTGCTTATTTTCTCAATCAACCTATACATTTTTTTTATATCCCAACATATACATTTATTCAAATTTCCATACGCAAATTTCCTAATCAATAAACAGTAAAAACCTATGTATATCTACATATAGCCTGCTGCAGTATCTGCAAATTCCCAATTCCTAATCATATGTCCCTACATACTTACTTATATGGCCATACCCATTCCTATAACTAGAATACTTACTTCTTTAAATATTCCCTCGTACATTCATTCTGTACATTATACAGTTACATACATATATATTTACTTCACCAACGGGGCCGGCGCTACTGCTTTCATTTCATTAACCGCCGTATGTATGTATGTACATATTTGAAGTTAAGTTTTATATTACTTACCCACACTGTCTTATAATTTTATTTTTTTTTTAAATTACGTGCAATTAACCCGTTTATTATTATTTAATATGTAAAAAAAAACTATTTTTCTCTACTGTCTTCATTCGGCAATAGTGCTTAATAAGCAGTTTTTCATTACGTCAATTATACTGGCTCGATTTTAAGTGGCACACTTCCACTGGCATTGACTTTGAACGTCAGAACCGTGCTATTTGATATACTTACGCGACATCAGTTTGTTTACGTTATTATTTCGTGTTTACACTTGTAAAACACTGTTAACATATGTCTTTAGTTGTGTGGTCTTGTTTGGAATAATTTCAACAAATTATTATGCAGTTTTTTATTCTTGCCCTTAATCGTTACAACCGTTGTAACTGGGCTGCGGATTTCTGCTACTACATACGGACCTATCCACACAGGTGCGAATTTGTTTCTCCTAGCCTGATTCTTCATGAGTACTTGATCACCCACGTTGAAAACGACTGGGTTTAGTACCTTGTTATAGGTTTCCCTGGCTACTCGCACAATCCTGGTTTTTTCTGACCAATTCGTGCGCTCGCTGTAACTGATACTTTTGCACTTTATTGGGGTCGTCAGCATTGTATACAGGTGCACATTTGCGCTTCAAATTTGCTGGCATGTTAAAATCAAACCCGTACAGTGTTCTAAACGGAGTTTGCTTCGTTGATACATGCACAGTATTGTTGTGTACATGCATTGCAGTGGTCAACCATTGATCCCAATTCGAGCCGTCTTTTTTGGCAAAACTGCGCAAGTACTCGGCCAGAGGTCGATGACTACGTTCCAATGAGCCATTCGCCTGTGGATGATATGGTGTTATGTGCAACTTCTTGATTCCCAGCATTTTACAAGTTTCTGAGAATAATTTCGATACAAAACTGGAACCATTGTCGGTTATCAAAACCTTAGGTATGTTGTACCGTGCTATTATTTCATCAAAGAATGCCTTGGCCACCGTACTTGCTTCAGCATCGGGTATAGCCACGCACGCCATATATTTTGAGAAATCATCTTGAAACGTCAAAATGTATTTATTTCCCGAAACTGTCTCAGGTAAAATACCTACAATATCCACATTTACTTTATCAAATGGCTGTTTTGGTGTGTCAGTTAACACCATTGGCATCTTTGTCAGCCTTGAACTTTTGTTGGCCTGACATTTTGGACAAGTCTTTATATATTTTTTAATGTCTCTGAGCATACCTTTCCATCCGTATACTCGCCTAATTCTGTCATGGGTTTTCCAGAATCCCTGGTGTCCACATAGAGGTGAATCATGGAAACCCTTTAATACAGCCTGGATATCCTTTATATCCTCCAGCCATTCCACACTACTGGCTCCTTGTTCATTAGCAGCGTCACCTGCATTGCTAACATTTCTTGTTGCATCAATTTTATCCCCTTGAATTCTCTCGGCCTTCTCCTTATCTGGCCGTGCTTTGGCCCTCGTTTACACTACTGATACCTTCTGTGCCTGCGGTACTCTGCTGAGTGCATCCGCATTCAGATTCTTTTTCCTAGCTTTGTATATGATTTCAAAATCATACTCAGACAATTTGTGTCTAAACCTAGCTAGCCTAGACGTTTGGTCTTTCAAATTGGCTATGCCTCTCAATGGCTGGTGATCAGTTTATATTTTTGAAATGGGCGTCCTAGCAGATATGCCCTAAAATTCTTCGTAGCCCATACTATGGCTAGGAATTCCTTTTCTATTGTGGAGTATCTCTTCTCCGTGTCGCTAAGCGCTCTGCTTGCGAATGCTATTGGTCGGTCATTACCGACTTCCCCTTGTGACAATACTGCCCCTAATGCTTCATTGCTAGCATCAGTGGTCAACAAAAAAGTGTGCTCAAAGTCGGGGTACGCCAAAATTGGTGGCGAGCTAATTATTTCCTTTAGGCTCTCGAATGCTTGCTGACATCTCTCTGTCCATTCGAACTTTGCTTCTTTTCGTAGCAACTTATTAATGGGCAAAGCAATTCCGGCTAGTCCTTCCACGAACTTTCTATAATAGTTCAATAGTCCTAGGAATGCTTGCACTTCCTTTCTGTTTCTCGGAATCGCTAAATTTTTAATGCATTCCACCTTCTGCGGGTCAGGCAGTGCTCCTGCCTCTGAGCAACGATGGCCTAAATAAACCACCTCTCTTCGCAAAAATTGACACTTCTCCGTGTTCAATTTCAAATTGTGTTCTCGTAATTTCTGGAGCACCTTGCACAAGCGTTGCGAATGCTGCTGCAAGTTCTTCCCATAAATTACAATATCATCCAGATACACAAAACAATCTAACCCTTGTAAGCCTGTTAGCACATGGTTCATTAGCCGTTGGAAGGTAGCCGGTGCTCCTGTTAATCCAAACGGCATTCTATTAAATTCATAATGCTCTAAACCGGTGCTGAACGCGGTTTTCTGCTTATCTTGGGTATCCACCAGAACTTGGTGGTAGCCACTCGCTAAATCAAGCGTAGAAAAATATCTACTATGCTCCAATTGATCCAGAATCTCTTCTATCCTTGGTATCGGGAACACCTGCTTGATAGTGGCGTCGTTCAATTTCCTAAAATCGACGACCATTCTCCACTTCTTCTGACCGTGAGCACCTCCCTTCTTTGGTACCAAAATTATTGGTGAATTCCAAGGCGAGATACTCGGTGAAATTATGTTATCTTTTAACATTCCTTCCACTTGCCTATTTACCTCATCTTTGTGAGCTTGTGGCAATCTGTATTGTTTCTGGTTAATCGGTGGTTGATCCAATCTAGTAGGTATTTCATGCTCTACTTCTGGTGTATTTGTCAACTGGTCTCCTTCCAGCAAAAATATGTCATGGAATGACGTACAAATGGCCTATATTGATGCCTTCTCTTCTGAATTTACGCTTGGGTCTAACTTCAGTGATTCCAGCACTCTCTCCATTCTTTTCCTTATATCTACTTGCTTAATTTGATTAACCGATCTATAATTCGGTTCTTTAAAATTATCATAACTAGTGAACTTGGGCCTAAAATCCTCATGCATCAGATAGTCCTTTTCTGAGGCGTTGAGTACACAAGCGTACACCTTATCCTTGTCAACGTGCGTTATGGTTTCTCCCATATATACGCCCTCCGCTAGCTGCTGCTTGTGCAAAACAACAGTCCTAAGTTTCGTATTTACATGCATAGTAACTACTCTGGTGGACCGTCCGTTTACTACGTTCATACCACACTTCTTAATCCTAGTCACGGTTCCTTCCTGCCATGACATTAATGGAAGAGTAAGGATTCTATTCTTATTATTATCATAGAATGATAACCGCTTGTCGAGCGCATCCAGTATGGTACGGCCCCAAAGATTATCGCGGCCAATTATCCCATCAGCCGGGATACCTTTCCTTTCCACTTTCACTGCATGCACTCTAAAACTCATACCCTTAACTCCACTGTGCGCTATTCTGAGCGATCCCAATGTCCTAATGCACCCTCCAAACGCTCCGTTAAGCGTTCTTACGTCCATTTGATTAATGTCTAGCCCCTTTTCGTAATACACTAGATTTTACGAGGCTAGTGTCCGCCCCTGAATCTACTAATAGCACTAGCTGTCCACTAGTTGATTCCTTGCAGGGTATCTCGATGAAGGCATCACCTATCCTGCTCATAGCGAAGCAATGTCCTTCTGTTCCCAACATGGATGCGTATCCACTTCCTAACTCTTCGCGATTATGAAAAGCCTCTTGCTCCTCCTTCTCCTGGACTGTAGTTTCTACATTACTAGTCACACGTACTTCCGGCCTAATTATTACTCTCTTTCTTTTGGCTTTCCAGTCTACTGGCCTCGACTGGGCCGCTGGACGTTTCCCTGGTTCCTCTGTTGGGATTGCCTTTCCCTGCATTCCATTGCTCGATGTCCCATTCGCCCACATGAGAAGCATCTCAACCCCTGTTTGGTGTTACTTATCCTTGGTTCATTTCTAGAATCCCAATTTGGTCGCTGCTGACCACTCCCAGTTTTGAAAGGATTTCTTCCTTGGTTAACGCGGGGACTAGTGGAGTTACCCCTGCTGTCCCTCAAGGGTGGAACCGGGCGCCCCGTAGCTGGCTGCTTTCTACTCTGATTCCATTCTGTGTCTACTTTGCACTGTCTACTTGCCTCATGACCATATGTTTGGCACTCCATACAATAGGGCGTATTTTTGCGTGTAATGCATTCATCCCTTGTATGACCTGGCTTATGGCAGAATGAGCAAATGGGTTTCCTCGGCTGGAATCTCTCGACTAAGAATCCTTGGTCTCTTTGTTGCGGAACTTAGCCCATCAATCTGCCGACTCCACTTGGATTCCGCTGCTGTACCGGTCCTACCTCTGCAGGAGCATTATTCCAACAGATTCCACCTGTTGTCGCTCGCTGTTGTATTGCTGCTTCAGCTAAAGACACCGCTTCCACTAATTCTGCCATACTCCTCGGGCTGAGAGTAAGAGTATAATTAGCTAAGTCCCTATTTATCAGGCCTGCCTTGAACACAGAAATCATAGTCCGTTCTACTTGAGCCTTGTATGCTGCAACGTTTTCTGGAAACTGCCTGTTGGCTTCCGTCTCAGCAGCGCTCCCCAGAGACTGGAGCCTTCGTCCCCAGGCTCTCAATTCCTCCCCCGGTGTCTGAGTTGATTCCTGAATTTCCCGAACGAGACAGTCGTATGACTTTTGTTTTAAATACGTCCTATCCAAAAGTGCATATAATTCTGCCAGGGTGCTTACTGAGCTATGCACCAGTAAATCAAACGCATCACCTGTGGTTCTTTGCCTAATACACTTTATTAAGTGTTCCCCGTCCGCTTCTGGAACACTCTGTTGCGCTAGCTCACAACCTTCTTTGAAGCGCCGGATCTCAGTTCTCAGATCATACAACTCGACTCCTGAGAACATGGGCACCAACTTCTCCTCCGCAACTTCCAGAATGCCCATTTTATAGCTTTGTGTTTCCTCAATTGCTGGCAAAACCTTAGCTTTATTAATCTCTTTGGTAGTTTCCAAATTCTCTTCTCCCAGATCTGAGAGGTAATTGGCCAGTGACGGATTCAAACTAATTAGTCTTCGATCGTTTGTTCGTACAGGCGAAATACTGTCCACAACGGGACTTTGCTGCACTGTTACTGCTTCCGGCTCCTTTGGCGGATATCCCTGATTTTCGTAATTTATCGGGCTTCCCGGAGAAAAGGGCTCGACACCGATTTCAGATGCGCCAAACAAAAATTCCGCTTGCCTTTCTTCATTAAGTACTAATTTTGGCTTTACCATGCGGCTTATCCCTTCTGGTGTTAAATATTCCGGCCAACGTACTTGCGGAGGCAATGTCAATACTGTCTCAAGATACTCTTTTTGTGCTCTCCAATCTTCTGCTTTCTTATGAAAACTGAACAACTTTTCTTCTGTTCTTTTTTGGATTGCCGCCAAGGCTTGATCCGCTACCTCTAATGGTGACACAACGCCTCCGGCGTTCGCCTGCTTCCACAATTCCTGAGCTTCTTCCCTGCTCGTACTCGCTTCGAACTGATCAACTATTTTCCCAGTAAACAGTTCCACCTCTGACTGCATTGATTTCAATCTGTTCCTTACTTCCTCGTCTGGCGAAACCAAATTCACAGTTTGTTGTCCTAATTCCTCTAATTCAGAACTAAATGTATCTGCCCATTCGTTGACTAGACTATTTATATAGTCTGCGTAATTTTCAGCAAAATATTTTCCCTTGTCGTACTCAACTGCGTGAGGCAACAACAGTCCGTGATTATTGTTGAACTCTCTCCCTAGATTTTGCAACTGTTTTATTCGCTTGCGGTAATACACGTTGTCCTTACGTAACCTGCGTCTTTCTTAAAATTACGGACCAATTTTTCAATCGCTTCTCCAATTTGCTCCTGCATCAGCAGTAATCCTTGCGCTTCCTTCGTCATATCCCAAATGCCAGAACAGATGGCGTATCCCAATTACAAATAAAAATCCAATAATTGTTAAAACTTGTTACAATATTTTATTCTGTCTTACTTAATTATAAATACAAATTTATTTAAAAAAAAACATTCCACCGTAAATTCTATCTTAATATTCTTTTAACTTCCATCATAAGTTCCATGTTCGCTGTCTACCGGCGTCCATTAAGTCCTTCCCTCAGTGCAAATTGGTCCTTGACTTCCTCACAGATACTCCTTGATTTCCTCTCACCATCTTTAATCCTCTCAAGAATCCATAGAAAAGGCCATATATTTGTAAAAACCGAAATTTGATTTACCGGCAAAAGTGTCTTGATTCATTCCCGGAAATTTGAATCCATATTTAAAAATGAACCCGTAACGTATGCGCCACATAATAATAGCATTTAAATGTTTTCTTCAACATTTCTACGAAAATCGTAGTTTCCGAACTTCAAAAACTTTGATGCAACAACACGTGTTGTCTGCACCTCTTCACCTAATACCCTAAACTCAAAATGCCAAATATTTAAATCAATCTTTATTTTGATTTCAAAACAATATAAATTGAATCGTATAAATGCCCCTACCGACAAACAAACACAAATCCCCTATCATAACCGTACGAACCCTATACCTTGGCACGTTCTTTCCGAACCAAACCAACCGGTATACACAAGTTCGCCATTCAATAAAGCAAAATCTGTGAATAAACAGACACGTTCCACATCCCCCGAGAATGCTGAAACAAAATGTATTAAAAAGTATGAGCCTAATCTCAGTGGAACAACCCTATACAACCTGACCGTAAGTAAAAATTTTTCTTTTGGATCGACCTATTGTCACCTAACTGCAGCGGCTAATCAGCCCCGATGCTGCTTCTTCTGCATGACCGGCGCAAAAGCGCCCACACGGCCACCGAAGAATCGTCGACAAAATTCACTTAGATACTAGAATGTCCTACTATAAGCATACTCACTATTTTTGTTCCCTCCATTGGACTCCTTTGGGATGGTTATCCTGATGGTTTCCTGTTGGTGAATTCCCGCGTAGGAGTGCTATTTTCCTGGCACTCGACGTTGGATCCTACCGGCTGCGCCAAAATGTTGGGGTGCTGTCCTTGTTGTCCTCGGGACGTCCTTCTGCTGTGCGCATGTGGCTGAAAACCCTAAATTACTCTTTGGAAAAATCACTACATTACACTTTTAGTTTTAAAATCACAAGCCTTTATTTCTTAGAATACTAACTCTGACATACTATTTACAATTCATAATTACAATACAAAAACTGACCTTTCTGGTGTTCCAGTTTCGCACCTGTTAATTGGTGTCAGTTGGTCAAGCCAACTGACCTACGCCATTCTGAAATGTTGATGGTGCATTCTAACTTTCAATGCCCTTCAGTGGCTCGACTGCAAAACTGTAGCACCCTAAAAGTTTACATAATAAATATTACATAGGTAATATTAATTCTAAATACTCGCACCCTAAAAATATGTGCTTTCTTAAGTAACTTTAACACATGCTAATCACACAGAATGTGTGGCATCTGTTAGGAGTCGATGATGTGAGACACTACGCGCAGGTAGCTTGATTCTAACTCACAACACGTGGCACTCTAGCGAGGGTTGAGAAGCGTAGGGTGGGATCGTCTTTTTGGGATATGCATACCATGTTGTATTGGACGGGTCGCATTTCTTCCTCAGTATGCAAGCATGTCATCGATGGCCATTCCGTTCGGTTTTTGTTGAACCTACATTCCACCAAAGCGCGTTGTCGACGAAGGCGTGAGTCGGGAACCCTTGGCATACACTGTCGGCTGAATTACCTGCCGATCGGACATGGTGCCAGTTGCCACCTTATCGAGAATCGCTGCCACTCGATTTACTACGAAGGTGTGCAGCGGCTTGCGTAGCCATGCCAGCAGTGGAGTCAATCCAGCTGTGAAGATTGTCTTCCGAGATATTTAAGAAGGTTGTGAGTGGAGCCACCAACTCAGCCAACAACGTTGCCCCACATAGTTCGAGACCATTTTAACAGGTACTTCGCGATGTCGTCTGCCATTTATAAGAGTGTCCTGATCGCGAGATAAGGAGTACAATTCACCCCAAAGGTGACCGTTCCTAGTTCGAAATCCGCTATGGGAGCAGCCGGGTTTTCTCGAAAGAGAATGCGTTGGTACTCCGTTTGGGTAGGGTCCACCAAGATTTGACGGTACATTTTTTGTATGTCTCCGTTGAGTACATACTTGAACATACGCCACTGAATGATGAGTCGGGTCAAGTCAGGTGCAAAACTGGCCCTGTATGTAACTCATGATTCAAACTGATGGATTGCGACGCGGAAACAACACCAGGATCTTGGTGGAGATGTTCTCTGGCTTGTACACCGCGTGAGGCACCGGGCATTCGGAACGCACTGGCAGCTTGAGCGCTTTTGGAGACGGTCGGAAATAAAAGACCCTCAGATCCCGAATCTACCAGAGCGCGGTCCATGTAACTGACTCCCCGGTGTTCGACGTTGAGAAGGGCGGAACCTAGCAGTACTATATTAGACAGTTGGCCACTCGGATGGCTTGGACTGGGTCCTGATTGTGTGGGTGCTAGATATGGAAGCCGGTGGGTTTTAAGTGTTTGGCTAGTTTGTTTCATCATTACGTCTCCCCCTTGGAGCAGGTGGTCGTGTTTGGCTGTTATTTGGCCGACTTCTAGGCTGACCCGAATACAGCATGGTGTGATGCCTCTCCTGGTAGTGGAAACACGAGTAATGTCCACCTTATGGGAGGTCGACAGACAGTTCACACACAAGCCATGTTTTTGAGTCAATCCCAACCATGTGGACACATTGGCTGCCTGAAACGTATGACAACTACGTACTGCGTGGGTCGCGCGACGACAGATTCGACAGTGGTTGGATTCGACGGGTCTGGACTCGATGCGACCGCGAAGCATTCAGCTGCATCCCCCTGATCTGCCTCGACTCCGTTGATGAATAGACGAACGCTCTTCATTATATTTGACGTAAAAGTAACGATCACTAAGATAACTTTCAATAATCAAATAGTAGTCAAGTGGCAGCATCGTCTTCAATTTATGCAGCAGTCCTTTATGCCATACTTTGTTAAATGCTTTTGCAACGTCTAAGAATACAGCAACGCAGTACCGCTTATATTCTATGTCTGTTTCAATTTTGTTTGTTATACGGTGTATCTGTTGAATCGTTGAATGTCGTTTTCTGAAGCCGAATTGATGATTTGGTATAATGTTTTTATTGTCAAGGATCTGACTAAGTCTATCATGTAATAGTTTTTCAGCAACTTTAGAAATTATGGGAAGTAGGCTAATTGGTCTATACGACGAAGCAGTTGTAGCATCTTTTCCCTGCTTTGGTAGTGCAATAATTTCAGCAGCTTTCCATACTTTGGGAAAAAATTGTAGTCGGAACATTGAGTTGATAACGTTCCTTAAATAGTTATAACCTATAGTAGGTAGCTCAGCGAGAGCTTTGCCTTTCAACATATCGTATCCTGGTGCTTTTTTGTGGTTTATTCGTTTTTTAATGCAATTAATTATTTCTGTTGTGTTTGTTTTCTTTATTTTGGTTGTAATGTCTATATTTAAGTCATTGCGTGTTTCAATATATTTATATTCGTCATTTGATAGGACTTTTTCACAGTATTTAGCCAATGTTGTTGCTTTGGTAGTAGCCCATGAGTTGTCATCTTTCCGTAGTGGTGGCTGATACCTTATCTGACTTTTTAATTTCTTTGTGCATTTCCATAATGAGTAGTTAGTATCCTGGGTAGGCGTAAAGTTTTTAGGTAATTTTCAACTTCTCTATTTTGGCTTTTAGTTAATATTTTCTTGAGTTTTTTGCTGGCTATATTTAAATTGTGTTTATCCTCAGGCGAGTTAGTTAGCTGCCACCTCTTTCTCAGCTTTCTTTTCTCAATAATTTGCTTTCTTATGAAAATATCCGTTGTAGGTTTATTTCTTCTAAATTTATGCTGTTGGCTTGATTTGATTCCTGCGTCTAGGACCACATCGTTGAAGTGTCTAATGGCACGTTCAATGTCTAATGGCACGTTCAATGTCTAATTGTGTTTTCAGTGTGATAGACAACTTCAGTTGATTTTCGATATGCTGTCTATACTCATTCCAGTTTGTTTTGTGGTTAAAAATCTTAGCTATTGGTTCTATGGGTTTGATGTCAGTTGTGTAGCCAAGTATTATCGGAGAGTGGTCTGAAGAAAGTTCAAAACAAGCTTTAATTTTTAATTGGTTACACTTTATGTTTTTTGTTATGCTAAAGTCAATTAGATCTTGTATCTTTTTCCTATTTGTTGGCCAGTATGTGGGTTCACCTAAGCTTAAAAATTTGCAGTTATTTTTGTTTATAGCATTAATCAAATTTCGTCTTTTTTTATTGGTTAGCCTAGATCCCCAGTCAGTGTGTTTGTCATTCAGATCTCCAGCTGCAATGAATCTTACGCCAAGCGTCTTTATGTAGTAATCATATTGATCCGTCGTTATTGGGTGTCTGGGGGGGACAGTAAACTGAGGAGATGAGTATTGGCCCACTTGTATCCTCAATTTGCACAGTATTGGATTGAATATGTGGTGTTGCATATGATTGCCATTCATTATGTTTTAATAGTGAATTTATTATGATAGCTATCCCACCACGAGTTTTACCATAAGGATGATCTGTCACATAAATTTTATATCCAAGAAATACTAAATAGCTTTTGTTTGTAAGATGTTCTGAAGCTAGTGCTATATCAATTTTCTTGTCAGACAAAAATTGCTTCAACTCAAGATAATATTTTGTTAGGCCATTTGCATTCCAGGCTACAATTTTTAAATTTTTACTTTCGTGCATTTAAGCTTGTTAGTAACATTGTAATGATATTCATCATATTAGTCATTTGAGTGATTAGGGATTTCACCATGTCTTTAAGTTCATTAATATCTCTATCGTTTGAATTTTTTGTATTTTCTTCACTTTTATTTGGATTAGACTATCCTACAATTTCGGCAAAGCTTACGCCTGGTTTAACTACTGATCCATCCATATTTTTGGTCTGTAGTAATAATGGATCCTTTCTGCGTAAAGATGGAAACCTGTGAATTTTTATGGTTTTGTATATTTCACAGCCTTTGTAGTTTGCAGTATGATTTCCGCCACATAAGGCACATTTAATTTCAGCTGCGTTGGTTATTTTTTTTTTACATTCACTTGTGAGATGCTTTCCACCGCATTTCACGAGAAAATTAAAAAAATAATACACCAAATGAAATCTATATACAGAACTTTCTTAAATTAAAAGCAGAGCTACACTCCTTTAAGTTTATATACACTGATGGTTCAAAACAAAACTGCCTTACAGGCTATAGTATCGTGCAAGAAAGCAAAACCATTCAAACAGCACATCTACCACATTACAGCACAAGTTTTGGAGCTGAGCTAATAGCCATTCACGAAGCAACCAAATACGCAAACACAAAAAGAAGGAAAATCGCGATCTGCTCAGATTCTCTCTCAGTCTTAGACGCAATTACTAACCCAGTAAACAGCAACCATTACATAGACGATATAAAAAACGTATTAATCAAGCATAAATCCACAATCAGACTCATTTGGATCCCCGGACATGTCTATATAAAAGGCAACGAATTAGCGGACAAAATTGCCAAAAATGCCACATGTGCCTCACTAACAACTACACAAAATATCTTATCATCAGACATCCTACAATTCATAAAAACCATTCACCGGAAAAAAGCCAAAGACCTATTCCAAACTACTAATGACTGGTACAAAAAAATTAATAAAACTAAAATACCTATCTATGAACATTTTAAAACAGTTAATAACACCAACATAAACAGACAAGACTCAATAAAACTCGCACGACTCCGACTTGGACACACAAAACTGACTAATGAATACATTATCAATAAAACAAACAACATATGCAAATTCTGCAACCTACCCAACATGAACGTCGAACACATATTAGACAATTGTACATACTTTAACATCTACAGAAAATCACTACCAAACATCAAACCAACAAACCTACTTAACAACCCTACCGAAGTTCACATATGCTGGGTGCCTGGACATAGCGACATTCCAGGAAACTGAGAGGCCGATGAATTGGCCAAAATAGGTACGCTACTCCCTGACATCTCCCCCTCCTTTGATGTAGGTGTCCCACTGGCCACGGTCAAATGGGCCATAAAACATGACTACCTTGAGGCAGCTAAAAAAGCCTGGGTAAATGAACATACCTGTAGTGTTGCCAGACAAACCTGGAGCACTATCGACATTAGGCGTACTAGTCAGCTACTCAATATCAGCAGGAACTCCATCGGCACTATAATAAATGTGCTAACGGGACACTGCCTGATCGGGAAACACGCTGAAAGATTAGCACTGCCCCACAATGACTTCTGTCGCAGCTGTGGCTCTGAGGAGGAGGAAGAAACAGTACTTCATCTCATGTGTCAGTGCCCAGCTCTGGCCAGGCGTAGATTAAAATTCCTAGGCTCATCTTTCTTCACTTCCTTAACCGAACTATCTTCCATCAACATCAAGGACATAGCTAGGTTCATTTCGGAATCACTGTGGTTCCCAAAATTCTAGACGGGGGAGTCGCGTCGTCACAGTGTGGTACCACAACGAGCCATTCTATGTGCTTAAGTGTGCTTTTTGCGACAAAGGCTGCCACTCCTACCTACCTACCTAACCCTACCGATAAATACTTAAAGATGCTGATAAATTACCTTAAGTACTCTAACACCTATAAAGAAATCTAACCTATATATAAAACGAATACAGAAGTCTGAAGTCGGGTTAGACCGACTACGAAATACCCCTTACCTTTTCTTGTGCGTGCGAGTTCAACAATGGGGATGTTTCTTCATAAATCATTATTAGGAGCATATTCACGGTAGTTTTTGGTAGGATACCTTGAAATGATTATATCGACCCCATTGCTTGTGTATGGCTTCGTAGTGTCAATATAACCACTAATATAAAATTTCGTCAAAAAATATTGTATAGGTCGAAAGTTATAATAATATGTCAATGGCTGTAAAAATAACACGCCCAATTTTTGTGTAGTGTTTAATGTTAGTACCCGCAACCTTCCTGTCAAATTTCGTTGGAAAATCTTTCATAGGAACCTAGTAATGATTTTTGGTTAATTGTGGGCGTGGCAGTAGTAATAATCTGCCCATATTTGGAATGCATGCTAGTACTTTTTTTTTGCTGAGGAGGGGAAACATCTAAAGACAATGGCCGAGGCCGTAGAGTGGGACTTTAACCCGAACCAAACCCCCCCTCCCCCCTTTGTGCGACGGTTATTCCTCCCGGAACTTCACCATTAAGTAATGCGTCGGGAGGCCGTTATGAGTATACTACTCAATCGTCAGTATTGGTCATTCTGTCATAGTACGATCCAAAGCTCATTTGGGCGTAGCGAGCTCATTCATAATACTCGCCACCACAGCACACGTGGTATTCCATTTGTCTTCATCCTCGCACATATTTGGCACCAGATTGTACTCCGTCAGAGTTTCGCCGAATGCTCTTTCTAGATCCATTCGTCCATTGATGAATCGCGGACAGTGCAATAACACATGCAGCGCGCTTTCCAGTTCTTCTCGGCATACTGGGCAATAAGGGTCGTCTTCTCGATGGAACCTGTGCAGGTATTCTTTGAAGCACCCATGTCCAGTGAGCATCTGCGTAAGATGGTAGTTAACCTCTCCGTGTCTTCGGTCCATCCACATCGCAATATTTGGGATGAGTTTGAACGTCCAGCGACCTTTTTCGGATTTCTCCCATCGTTGCTGCCATTCCGCAACTGTGCGCAGCCTTTGTTCCATTTTTGCCGCACTTGACGACCTACGCCCGACACCATAAAGCCGCTCCATTTCGCGAGCGAGCAAGTCGATGGGCACCTTCCTTGCAATGACACAAATAGCATCATCTGAGACGGTGCGGTAAGCACTGGCCACTCTCAGAGCACCAAGCCTGTATGTGGCTTGGATGCTTTTATAGTATGACTTCTTCGTGTTTGCCCAGATTGGTGCTACATACAGGATCACCGAACTTGTCACAGTTGATAAGCACGGGGGCCACCAACGTTAGGCATTAGTCTCGTTAACGCACCATTTATTCGTACGGCTTTATCGCTGACTATTTGTAAGTGTTGCCTGAACGTCATCCGGGTATCTATTACCACTCCCAAATATTTTAGATACGGCTGAGAAGTGATGATGTGATCACCCACCGTTATTGTTATTTCTTCGCGCACGCGTCTTGTGCTCAGCAGCACCACCTCCATTTTTTGTGCTGCCAGCTCGGGCCTTGCGTTTCCCAGCCATCTTCTTACTCTCGTGATAGCGTCGTTACATAACGCCTGCAGTGTGTCAAGGTGCTTTGCCACTGAAACTTTCGCGATGTCATCTGCGTATCCAACGAGTGTTGTGTCTGCCGGGAGGTCAAGTTTAAGGATGCCATCATACATTGCGTTCCAGAGTGTTGGGCCCAGCACCGAACCCTGGGGGACGCCGCCAGTTACTCTGTACGCTTTCACGCCATCGTCCGTGTCATAAAACAGGACTCTGTTGTCGAAGTAGCTCGCTATAATTCGCTGCAGATATACCGGCACCGCGAAACTTTTAAGTGCGCTCATAATCTGGGACCAGTTTGCAGAGTTTAATGCGTTTTTAATATCCAACGTCACCACCGCACAGTACTTCTTTGTACCAAATCTCCATTGTCTGCCGCTAGTGGCTTGACGAGCAATAGTCATGACGGTTTGAATAGCCTCCAGCGTTGATCGCGCTTTCCTAAAGCCATACTGGTTTGGGGACAGCCCTTCTGGTTTCTCCAGATGCTCCTGTAGTCGATCGCATACGATGCGCTCCAATACTTTGCCCAGCGTATCCAGCATACACAAAGGACGGTACGACGATGGTTGATCCGGCTGCTTCCCTGGTTTAAGTAGCAGCACCAGCCTCTGTTGTTTCCAGGATTTTCGGAAAACGCCTTCCTTGAGACATGCGTCGTAGAGTTTAGCGAAAAGCTCCGGCGTCGCTTTAATCGATGCCTTCCCTGCGATGTTTGGAAAGCCGTCCAAACCTGGTGCTTTGTTATCTGCGATGCGTTGCGTGATGAGAAGCACTTCCTGTGTGGTAACTTCAGGGATATCGTCCATATGCAATTGCTGTCCCATGCATGCTCGTTTCTTACTTACTGCCTCCTGGTACTGTGGGCACCTTGCAGTACCTGCAGCGTGTGCTCCTTTACGGAGTACACACATTGCTGGATTTTTGCATGAGGCTGCAATGTGGCCACTTTCGCCACACCTTCTGCACATTCCCGTTCGATCCGTCTGCTTGCAATATGCTGCAACATGACCAAATCCCCAGCACCTGAAGCATCTAGTTGGAGATATGGACTCCGACACTCGGCAGCTAACTTATCCAACTCACAGGTGCTTCAAATTCATTACCTTATTAGCGTCCGCGGCTGGTAACGTTATATAAGCAGTCTGTGTCCCACCATATGTGTTCCTCATACTCCTTATTGTGGATTCATCTGGCCTACGAATTCTCGCCTGTTTTTCTAGTGCGTCCAGCAGCTC
This sequence comes from Clusia tigrina, assembly GCA_920105625.2. NCBI lineage: Eukaryota > Metazoa > Arthropoda > Insecta > Diptera > Clusiidae > Clusia > Clusia tigrina. The sequence continues at coordinate 152,085,657 of OV050031.1, read as the reverse complement.
CTCTTTAGTGCTGATTTCAGTGACCAGACCTTTGCACTGTACTGTGATCATGTGAATTCTCACTTGCACTTTCTCGCTGCATCTTTCAGGACTCCCTCGATGGCTGTTTGGAGTGATACTGTAGTTACCTCCTTCATACGGTTCAGCTCTAGGAGTAACTCTCGTTTCTGCGTCCGTCGTATTGTCCGTACCTCTTTTCCCAGCGCCTCTAGTTCCGTACTAGTTTTCACCGCCCGAAGAATGTTTGCATACGACGTATTTTTTCCTTTTGTGGCAATAATAATTGCATCTGCCCTTGGTTCTATACCTTAAGCTTCTGCCTGCTTTGCTTTCTTACCACCTTTGTCCATGCTTCCTAGTCGGCTGCAACTACTGCTGGTTTCGAGATAACCACCGCTTCCACAGCCCTCTGTTCTTTTGCCGCTGGTGACTTGCCTTTTCCGTACTCATTAGAACTAGATTTTCTTCTAATCCGTTTAGCAGACGGCATGGCAGTACTTGCCTGATATTCGTGTGTTCTTGTTGCAGCTGTGGTCTTTGAAATAACTCCTAAACCCAGCCGCTTCTCCTCCTTATCCAACTGTATCATCGCTTCGGTATGTACACGTTTGATAATTCGGCACCGTCTAATAACATCCTTGAGCATGTTTCTTTGTGAGTTGCAGTACCGCATTAGCTCATCGATTTCTCACCCGAGTGCCTTCAACGGCCCTGCCATCTTATGTGGGACCTTCCCCAACGATGCCTCTGTTGTGGGTGACCGATTTTTTACTATCGACGTAACCGGCATCTCTTTGCTGACAGTATCTACTGTCCGCTTCTCCTGTACCTCGGATTCCAACCACCTAGTGGGTGTCTCCGTCGGCACATTGCTGGCTAGTGGGGTCAGACTCGTGCATGCTGTCCTGTTTCCTTTCGCAGGCGCGATATTTGTCGATTTCGGGATTCCCGTATCGCGATCTCTCGGGCAGTCAGCCGTATTCAACGGGGAGCGCATGATCCTTGCACTACCTTGGAAAGGTAACGGGGTATGCTCATTATCATTTTTTTGGTTTGCTTCAGTCGTCTTTGAATTTATAGAATTAATCATTGCGATTGCGTCGCCCCTGGAAGCCGCTATCCTTATCCGAATGTGCAGTCACGTTAATAACCCCGTGGTTATCTATGCTGATTAAAGCAGGGAGGCCAACGCGAGGGTTAACCTTATGGGTACCTGCGTACAGAGCCAGGTTCGCGTGAATAGGGTGCAAGCTCAACCTAACTTGCACTACCAACCCAATGGTGACGGATCAAGAACGTACTTCCAGGCCTACCAAGTTATTACCATGACGGGGGCAACTGCTGCAATATCTGGATCCCCGTTTCACTGGGATTTCACTCCACACCTACTAAGAGGCCAGTCACAGCAGCCACCAGCTCAAATCATCATCTCCGAAATATGTTCCAGTGCCATTATCACCAAGATCCTACTGGGCTCGTATCGTGGTTGTGGACAACGTTTGTCCCAGGATGTCTCTCAATAGAGGATGAAGGATGATATCCCACGACGGTCCATCGATGATCCCTCGTTGTCCACCGGTGCTCAAACAGCCGCCCCTCCAGGGTTATTGCTGAATGAATCGTCGCTCACTCTGGCTAATATTCAGCTGATGCTGGTATACCATTGCCCGGGGTCGCCACGAGGAGGCAGTGAGTCTTCTTGGAGAAGTTCTCTGTAAGGATCGCCCTGACCTCTTCCTAGAGGCAGTCAGCAACTTTACCTTAAGATTATCCTCCCTGACACCTGATGCATGCTAGTACTGACCCACTGTATACATCTACCAGTTTGTTTTCATATATCATCACTAGAAGCATAGATAGGGTAATTGTCTTTAATTGGGGTCCCCAAAATTCAATATATGGGAAGGAAGCGCATCCTTCCTCTGATCGACCCCGAATCTTGTATATGGCCTTGCAGGGTCCATATACGTACTAAAAAAAATTTCGTCCAAATATATTGTATAGGTCGCAAGTTATAATAATATGTCAGTAGTGGGCGTGGCTGTAGAAATAAAACGCCCATTTTTTGTGTGGTGTTTAATGTTAGTACCCGCAACCTTCCTGTGGAATTTCATTGATAAATCTTTAATAGGAACACAGTAATGATTTTTGGCCAATTGTTGGCGTGGCAATTGTATTATAATTTCCATATTCCGCACACACACTATTATGGACCCCATGTATGTTTCTGCCAATTTTTATTCCGCTGGCATCAATACGAGCACAGGTAGGCTAAATTTAATTTTAGACCCGAAAGTTCCCTATATCAAAAGTGGGCGTGTCTTTTCTCTGATCGGCCCCATTTGTTGCAGATAGCTTTATAATGTCCACATGTTCCTTCCCGTAAAATTTCGCCCGTAAATCTCTACCAGATCTTAACTTATTAATATTTGTTAATAGTGGGCGTGGCAGTCAATATATACCGCCCACTTTTCACACAGTGTTTAGTAGGACCCACATCTCCATGACTGCCAAATAATGTCACGATTCCATCAATTGGACCGAGGTTATAGTCATTTTAAAAAAGGTGAAAAAAGTTCCTTATATGGGAGGTAGGCGTGGTCTTTGTCCAAATCGGCCCATATAGCAATCTGGTTCTGTATCTTTGTGCAGGCTACACTTTTGCAAAACTTCATTAAGATAGCTCTAACGGTGTAGAAAAAAAGTGGCCACAGACGGACAGACGGACAGACAGACGAACAAAATAAAAATTGCTTAGAAAGTGATTCTGATCATATCTGTATATATATGCCCATACCTACCACGCCTCCTTCTCGAAATTGCAACCCCTCTTAAAAGCACAAAATTAGTATACCCTATTTACCTCTTTTAAAGGTAAAGGGTATAATTAACTAGCTTAAGACCATTAGCTGTAAGTTCTATTGTATTGTATAAAATTTTTATTTTAATACAAGTATGAATAAATAAAATAAATAAATATATATATATATATATATATATATATATATATATATATATATATATATATATTTATATATATATAAATATATATACATACGAGTATATGTATATATATATATATATATATATATATATATATATATATATATATATATATATATATATATATATATATATATACACGTATATATATATATATATTGCAATGAGCTAGCCATAGTGTCCGTGCCAGATATGATGACAAAAAGGACGTAACAAAGTGTAGTCGACTCTGACTATAATCGATTACGATGGGCAGGAGATCGAAAGTTGCGGTAGTTGCCTTGGATCTTTCTCCTGTTGTGTGAAGACCAGCAAGACAGCAACCCCAGGTAAAGAAGTCAACAAATAAGAAAAGCAGCAATAATGGTTGCATTTTTTTGTATATTCTGGGCCTTCATAACCCTCATATTATATCTAGAAGCCGCTCCATATTCGCGTGAACAATTTCTGTGAAGAAGTGGAAGAGACCACTATTAATCTTAATAGGATGACTCGCAGGCTAGGAGACGACATAACTTCCTGGTCTTATCATTCCGTAGTGGATTGATCGAATTATAATCCATAAGTAAAAAACAGGTCACCATGGTTCCACCTACAGTATATGGAGGAGTCGCGAAGGTTTCTTATTGTATCACAATAACCTTTCAAACACAATTAAGCGGTTACGAATCTTAAATGTCATTATCTTAAAGCATCTTAAATCATAAAGCATCTTAAATATAACATTAATATATATGTTATATTGTTAATTCATAATAATTTTACATATTTTTAACAATGTATTACATTTGATTAATATCGGTTGAATTTCCAATTTTAATTTGGGGCGTAAATTCATAACCTTAACCGCAACTGGTAAAGATCCAGTTAATCTTGGTGGAAACAATCAAATCGAAACGAAACCAACGTTTCGTTACAATAAGTTCGTGTGTAGCGATTAGTTTCGACGAGAAGAAAAAGAGACAGACCGTCTGCCAAAACATACATTTAGCGCTTGCTCGAATTTTCTTTTAAAAATTAATAAATTGAAAAGATAGGAAAATAAAGAGTTTGTGCTTTTAACATTTCTAATATATACAGGATTACTAAATATAGAAAGAACGACATTCATTTTTTTAAATAAAATTTTTAAAAAATATTAGAAACACATCCGTCACGTTCCCTGTTGTCTACTCGACTACTCATCGTGTGTCACAACGAAATAGTAGCAAGTGTTCAAAAGTGTAAAATGTCACCGACAGAAATTTTTCTCGACGTTCGTAAATGTACATTTTGTCCGTAGGAGAATAATCGCTTACATTGATTTACATACAGTTAGAAAGCAGCTGTTCGCTTCAGAATTTTTGTTTTGTTACACGACGGTTTAAGTGTCACCCGATCCCTTACCCGACAGGCCGGATGAGATGAACATCCCACTTAGCCAGGAATCGGCTGGGGTGTCTATCTCCTCGGAACAGGAGAGAAATCTTCTTGAACCTGCTCCAGAGAAGATTCCAAAACTTAGGGTGAAGCTGTCCGGAGCTGGACGTAAACGTTTTAAGGCTTTGCTTGCCAGGGGCATATCGCTGGAAACAGCTCGGTCCTTGGCGGCAAATCCAGTCAACTTGTCTGCGCGATGGACCCCTAAAAGATCCCGTTCAGATGGCTCCACGCCGACAACGAACTCCAGGCCGACAAAGCGGTTTGCACAAGAGGGCAACAAAAACATTGATAAAATGTCAATAGTACCCCCAGCGGACCCGCCGGTGTGTGGTGAGAGGAAGGAGGTGGAGACCTTACTTGGGGCGAACCTGGTCCCAGAAAGAAGGTGGCGAGTGTCTCTGAAAGGGTGCCTCCTTGCGGGTTCCCTGCTCAAAGCCTACTCTAGCGGAGACAGTCTGCTCCAAAAAGATAGGGGTTATACCTAGCCCGGAGGGCATATGGTCCACTGAAGAAATTGGGAAGGTACAACGGTGTATTCTTGACAAGATGTTCGAGACTCGTGGGGGCCCAGTGAAGCCACACTTTGCAGGCTGTAGTTTCAAACCTGGATGGTTGACGATCAACTGTCTGGACGACGAAACCGTAGCCTGGGCTGAAGAAAGGATACCAGCCATGAAGCCATGGGAGGGGGCTGAGTTGAAGGTGGGGGACGAGGCAAAAGTGCCAAAGGCCAAGATCTTCGTTGGCTACTTTCCCGGCTCGGTGTCTTGGCAAAATGACCGAATTTTGGGGCAAGTGGTGTCGCAGAATTCGGGCATTAGTGTCAGCGAGTGGCGGGTGCTCCATCGCCTACAAAAAGGTGACCAGGTCGAGCTGGCAATTGCTCTGGACCCCATCTCGTCTGAAAGGGTTGAGACACTGGGTAACAAGGTCTACTATGGCTTTGGCAGTGCCCAGCTCCGACCTAGACTGAAGGGGAACAGGGCAAAATATGCTGTTGGTGTTGAAGAGCAACCAACAACATCTGTTGCAGCGCTGGCAAAGCAGAGTAGCCAGAAGCCGAAAACGGGGCGCATTTTCACAAATCCAGTACGGAGAGCGGAGAGAGGCAACACTCGTGTCCAACGTCCAAAACCATCTGCTCTCTCTGGTAGGCTCAGGAAATGGGAGAGAAAAGACCCGGAGGCTGCGGAAACTTTGCGGAGCACAAAGGATTGGAGGCACCTTCGAAATGAGAAATGTTAGGAAGACCAACTGGTCGATATATAACTTTTACTTACAGCAAAATATTGCGTGCCTTAGTGAAAAAATAAGTAACTCTCAGGAACTAGATCTTGAAGTTAACAAATTAAATAATATAATAATCGAGGCTTTTGAAAGTAGCTGCAATTTAGTTGTGAAGAAACGTTCTAGGAACGTACCCTAGGGGAGTGGGGAGCTAAATGTTTTGCGCAAAAAAGCCCGTCAACTCTTTAATAGAGCCAAGTCTAATGGTGACTGGGCATCTTATAGAAGTGCCTTAACGGCCTATAATAATGAGTTGAGAAGATCTAAGAGAGACTCATGGAAAAAGTACTGTGAGGAGATTGAAACCCACCCAGCAGCTACATGACTCCAGAAATCACTCAATAAAGATCACTCAAACGGCCTTTCTACACTCAAGAAGCCTGACGGAAATTTTACGGAGAGCCTGGAAGAGACGGGACAGCTTTTGTTGGACACTCACTTTCCAGGCTGTGCCACTAGCGGAGATGATAGTGAAATCATCGAGAATACTCGTTTCTTGATGCCTACACGAAGGGAACTCTCACTGGCTCGCAGAATCTTCACCGTCAATAAAACCAAATGGGCTATCTCCACTTTTAGGCCATTAAAATCGCCAGGTGTCGATAATATACAACCGTGCGTACTTCGGCAAGGTGTTGATGTATTAGCACCTGTGCTAACAAACATTTTCAGGATAAGCCTGGAACTAGGCATAGTGCCTAAACCTTGGACGAAGGCTAGGGTGGCTTTCATACCGAAAGCAGACAAAAGGGCGGACCACACGCCAAAAGCCTATCGGCCCATTAGCCTAACGTCATTCCTGCTAAAAGTTATGGAAAAAATTCTGGACCAATATATCAGGGAAACTTATCTTAAAGATTCTCCTCTTCATATTGAACAATACGCTTACCAATCAGGCAAATCGTCTGAGACAGCCATACATAACTTAACGAGCAAAATTGAAAAAGCGTTTGAGGGTAAAGAAATAGCTCTCTGTACATCGGTTGACATTACGGGGGCTTTGGCAATGCTACTTTCAGATCAATTGAGGAGGGGATGAACAGGAAAGGTATACAAAGACTGACCATAACATGGGTTCTCAATATGCTGAAAAACAGAACAACAATCTTTGAAACAGGGACAGCAAAGCAAATTGTCAGGTCAACCAAAGGATGTCCCCAGGGGGGCGTCCTATCGACACTCCTATGGTTATTGGTTATCGACGAGCTCTTACAAACTATCAATGACCTCGGATACGAAGTTCAGGGCTTTGCGGATGATTTGGTAATTATGGTCAGAGGCAAGTTTGACTCTACCATAACAGATCGCATGCAACTGGCTCTTGACATCACTTAAAACTGGTGTCAGGAGAAAGGCCTATCGATAAATCCGAATAAAACAAACGTGGTACCCTTCACCAAAAAAAGGAAACTGAATCTGGGGACCTTAAGTTTAGGGACCACAAACTTAACAATGTCCAATGAAATGAAATATCTGGGAGTAATCCTGGACAAAACTCTAACTTGGAAAAACCACTTATCATACATAACTAGTAAAGCCTTAAGAGCAACCTATGCTTGCCAGAGGTTGTACGGTAAAACATGGGGAATACGGCCAAAAATGATGGCGTGGTCATATAAAACAATAATAGTACCAATGATTACTTACGCGTCGTTGGTATGGTGGCCAAAAGTAAACCAAACAAGAGCTCAGATGACTCTTAACAAGATTCACCGTATAGCCTGTTTGAGTGTGACGGGAGCAATGAGAACGTGCCCCACACTAGCTTTGGGAGTGATCACTGGACTGACTCCTCTAGACCTTGTAGTTAAAAGGATGGCGGCCAGCGCGGCCCCAAGGCTACCTAATCTAGCCCATCTTAAAGAAGGCAACCTTTCGGGGCACGCAAAGATTCTGGACACTGTCTGGAATTCTCCGTGCCTCATGGTCTTCGACAAAATGGACAGAAAATTAGACTTCTCAAAGCAATTCAAAGTGGTCATCAGAGACCGTTCAGCTTGGAGAAACAAGGAAATAATAATAAAACAGGACTCACAGTTGTGGTATACAGATGGGTCCAAAATGAAGGATGGCAGTGCAGGAGCTGGAATTGTAGGGCCAAATTTCCAAAAAGCAATTGCAATGGGAAAGACAGCTTCCATTTTTCAGGCGGAGGTCCACGCTTTAGAGTTATGTGCTAGAGAATGTCTACGCAGGGGTACACGCAACACCAAAATATGCATACTCTCAGATAGCCAGGCAGCTCTAAAATCATTAATAAACTTCTCATTCCAATCAAAGCTGGTCTGGGAATGCTGTAAACTTCTCAATACCCTAGCAGCGAGAAACTCTGTTACGCTAATGTGGGTACCGGGACACGAGGGACATGAGGGCAACGAAATGGCAGATTCTTTAGCAAAAAGGGGTGCAGACACTGCCTTTATAGGCCCAGAACCCTTCTGTGGGGTAAACAGTAGCTTCACAAATAACGTGTTGTGCGAACAGGAAAAACGAGGTCTGCTAAACTACTGGAGAGCCCAAAAAGGCATGCGGCAGTCGAGACTACTCATTGATCCTGAACACATCTGGGTAGATGCTTCTTTAAACCTCAGCAGAAATGACATCAAACTCTACACTGAACTTTTAACAGGACACTGTAGACTAAATTACCATCTGAAAAAAATAGGCGTGGTAGAAGACGATTCCTGTCGACTCTGTCAAGAGGAGCAGGAAACGGCAGAACACATACTATGCACTTGCCCAGCGGTGGCAAGACGCAGACATAGTTTCCTAGGCAGTGGGTTCATATCTCCAAATCACCTAGTTAAAATTAAGCCCACAGCAGTTACGAGATTTATAAACAGTCTAGGACTGTTTTAGTTGGGTACGAGGCTGCACAATAGATCTTTTAGGTCGCGGTGTTCTTTTAGCCTGTTAATAATAATTTCTTTGACCACATTTGAAATTACTTTACACACTGTGCTTTGACACATTTTAAGTTGGTAATCATTGCCAACTGATAGCTGTCTGTGGCCAAAAGGGAAAGTGTTTTTGCTAATTGTAAATTTGGGGGTATTGACGTCGCAATATGACCCTTGATCTGCAGTTCCGAGAGCAAATAAGTATATGCCTTTTTAATAGCTTTAAAGCGATTTTTGAATCTGTAAATATTAATTTATATATACTAAAATAGTGTGAGAATCTAATTAATTAATTTGTTACGCTGCTGCCATCAATGACAAAGGATTGCTTTTGTCCCGAATTTGTCTCCATATGTATATGTCACTCCTTTCTTCATCTGAATCCGAAGAACTTAAAAAATAAAACAATGCGGGGTTCATTGCAATGTGAATTAAAATACTTTGATATTAAAAATGATGTTACTTATGTGTTTCTTTTAAAATCAAACAACTTTATTGACATTTTCTCATTTTGACATTCATCTATTACAATGTAAATTGGAAAGTCTAGTACATTAATTAAAATTTCGTTAGAATTCGTTTCGATTGCTTTGATTCGACGATTCGAAAATCTCGTAATTTCATTCGATGCGTTTGTAAATTCGGCCCCAGTTGTATTTACAATTTTCCCGGCTTAAATGCATACCTGCGAGAAAAAATTCGCTTTGTTTGGTGAAAACTCAGTCTTAATCCGTGTGAGGGATATTCCTGACAGTTTTGTCAAATGACTTTAGTCGCGAATAGGTTCTTTTTAAATGATTTTCTCTTCGAGTCAAAGCCTTAGTTGGTAGGACTCATTGCCTTAAACAATTTTATACAAATAAGAGATCTGCTTTTTTAATGACATTTTTATTGGTACTCTGTGTAATTCCTATAGTGTAACTAAATAATATCATAACATGAGAATGTTATAATTAGCAACTGATCAAACTACTTCGAATTACAATTAAAATAGTATTTGATACAAAAATTATTTCCCCTTGCGAAATCTACCATGGTATTAGAATCAGATCAGTTATCGATAAATAGTGGTGCCAAGTGAAATTGAATTTTAGTCTCAACAGCCATTTTTGAAATCCTAATTCTGTAAAAGCGTTGTTTTAGGGTAATATTGAATAATAATTGGAGAAATTTAGGAAGATCGTATCATATATCATGGATGAGAAGAAAAGTAGGAGTTCGGTAAGTAATTTTGAGATTAAGTTGAATTAACTGTCAATTTAAATTTAAATTTTGTCAACAGATCAAGAGAACTGGAGCGTTGAGAGACGATGATAACACTGTTATTGATATTGCTTCACGGCAAAGACGACGAATTAGTTTCAGTGGAAAGAAATCAATCAGGTCAGAACATTATTAGCATATCACCACAATGCGATCGATTCCAATGTTTTCAAATAATTGCGAAAATGTTATAAACATTTTATAGACTAAATATTTTCGAGGTTTGAAAGGTTATATATTTAACCAATTTTTTGGAGTGAATTAAACTGTATGGGTCCCAAAGAAAATCTTTAAAAGGCCTTATTCTCATTTACCCATTCTTAATGCGAAAACAATTTAAAAATGAGCTGTGAAAGTTATGGAGTTATATATAAGATTAACTTAAGGAAATAATCAAGACTCGAATGTGTAATAATAGACGGCCGATAGCCAACTGATACGATGCAGGTCAAACTGAGTACGACGCCTCGTTTGTCCATAAATTATGGAGAACGAAACATCATTCTCGCAGAGCATCGTTAAAATATATTCGATTCAACTTGTCTCATTGGAACTTTTCCATCGGGATATTATCCGAAATAAGAGAAGTTTGTTGCTAGGGCCACACAGCAAGTGGAAATCTTACAGATCAGATACATAGAACATTTTATCAGCATTGTATGAGAGTGCTTATCCTGTGGATTTATTAATATTTCTTAAGAAACAATTCCTAGTTTATGATTTAATTGCAAATGACAGTGTGCTTATTTACACTCCATGCCACTTCAATAATACATCTAAATAATTTGTTTAAAAATATTAATATCGTCTGAACTAGAGGCTTTCCAGGCGTGATTTAGAATAAATGCGGAAAGAAAAAATTCAATGTCTTACGTTTAATTTTGTATAAATATTTTCCGACATAAACTAAAAATTTATAACCTGAATTTTGCTCTTGAATAGCACACCCCTCCAAAAATGCCGTAATTAAAAGAATCGAGTCTCATAAAATTAATTCTTACATTATTAAATATTATTTTATATATTTGTCATATATGATATATTAATAGTTTTTTATATTACAACTGGGATATATAGCTCAGTGAAAAGGTGCTCCAGGCTTGCTTGATAACCTAAATAAATTCAGGTATGGTCGAATATTGCTGTCCCGACCTAAAAACTTTTCAGGCTAAACTTCTCCAAACGTTTTTGATAATGTTTAAACCTGGCGATTATCGTTACATTTTGCCTCTGTATATACGATTTTACAATAGGGGCAGTGTGAATTTAAGCATTATCGTGTTGAAATGTCCATTGCAGAGGCCCGAAAATGTTTTTAAAGAAATGGAAGGCCGTTTGTAGTACGCTATTGTACGTAATTGAGTTTATCGCCGTCTGCAAAAATTGAATAATAATAATAGGAGATCGCCCCCACGCTGCTATGTAGACATTCCTTGTGATCGTTTCCTTCCGTAAGTTTAGAATGCTGTATCCATCGCGACCTTCCACATTGAACTTCTCGTCTGAGAAGACAACATTTGGAACACTGTGGTCCAGGACATGTTTGCGCCCCAGGAACTAAGGCGTTGCACTTTACGGGCTGCATTGAGGGATGTTTCTTTATATTTTTAATCTTTTTATGTGTTCAGCTTTCGAAATAACACGCCTGATAGTTGTTAAGCTCGCATTAATGCCAGTTCGTTCTTTGATTTTGGCTATCGAATCGTGTGTATTTGACACTTTTCTTAAAATAAGTCGTCGATCTGCAGAAGAGAGCACTCTGTGGGTGCGGCCTTTCATGTTTTTTTTTCCATATTTTGACTCATCTTACAAATACGCGGTAATAACTTTTGGCTTCTTCCGATATTTTTTGCAATTTTTGCAACAGATAGACCCACATCCTTGTAGGCTTTGATTTTATCCATTACCGTCTCTTTCAATGCTTTTCCTCGACCCTTTTAAACCTATTTTTATAGAAACTACACAAACTCACTAATAAACGCGTTCAATCGACTGAATTTATCACTTGTTAAAAACAAACTATGCTATTCAAAACATGTGCTATTCAGGACACATCTTTTTAGTGCAAAATTCAGGACACATCTTTTTAGTTTATGTTCGAAAATATTTATACAAAATTAACCGTTAGAGACATTGAATTTTTCTACATTTCTTATTTATTCTAGAATCAACGGGACTTTAGTTAAAAAATAAATTACTCCTGTAAAGCCTCTAGTTCAGACGATATTAATGTTTTTAAAAAAATTGTTTAGATGTGCGTGCTATCCAAGTGGCGCGGAATGTATTTATTAGTACAACTGTCTTAAGGTGTGTAACTAGATTTAAATAAAACGTGAAGGCAATGCGATCTAAGGGTTTCCTAAGTTAGGTTAAGTGGCTGACCTTAGACTCACTTAGGATTATTCAAGGCCCATTGTGGCACCACTGGAGCTTTTCCTTTACAATTCGACATCCTCTTTAAATCATTCTGTGGATTTGATAAAGGTAGCCAATTTTGCCAGCCGAGAAAACATTCTCAATACTGTCAAGAAAAGCGAAACCAAGGGCGGGAGACCTTTTTCTGTGGAGATCCATGCATCCACACAGGAGGTGTTCCACGTTTTACTCTTCAATATCTTGACAGCTCTTACAAAAGGTCAATATGTGGTATTGCATGTCTACCAATTAGACAATGACCCGTCAGTACCCTTATCGCATTTTTTACGGCCGTGGTTCCACTCTAGCTAGCTTTGCCTAATTATTAGGCAATATGATAACTGTCTCCATCGGACTGCAATTTCGAGAGTGTGATAATCTATTCGCAATTTGCATGTAGATAAAGGCATTGGTACAGGCACTTTATCCGCTAGGATTAACGTTGTACCTTCCCCAGCCAGCTCATTAGCTTGCTGGGGAGCTGCAGTTGCGTTCTATGTTTTATGACCTGGCACACAGACCAGGTTTATTTTGAAAAATTCGAGTAATGATTAAAGCCGCTTGACTGCCTGGGTAGATATACATTTCTCTTGTGGAAACGGACTATTTTTTATATGCGCATACCCCCTTATTGCTGTTACTTCTGCTTGGAACACCCTGCAATGATCCTGTAAACGGAAGAATAAACTGTCGTGCAGGTTTTCAGAATATACATCTCTGAGTTTTTAACCGTCAGTATAAATGCTAACATTTTTCTTACAGTTCATGATGCCAATATCCCCATCCTCCTTTGAGAGAAATATAGTGTTAAAAGGTTTACTTAAATGTAGCTCTACTGGATTACAATAATCTGTTGTAGTAACGGCAATAATAGACAAGTCGAATGACCTCTGTTACTCATAGTTAAAAGGGAGAGTTACACAAGTCTAAGAACCGATTTGAGTGCAACTCATTAGGCAGTAGATATTACATAACATTCAGTGCTGCTGTGGGAGTCGTTTTAAGAGCTTCGCTTATACATAAGCTAGCTGCTATTTGAATATGATCTAAACTTTTCAAACAATAGCTTTTATCAAGTGCCGGCCACCATACTAGTATGCCTTACATCAAAATCGGTTTAACCACTGTTGTTTATAGCCAATGTACTATTTGGGGGGCCATACCCCATTTTATTCCTATGGTCTTTTTACACGAATAGAGTGCTATTGATGTTTTTCTCGCTCTATCTTCTACACTTAATTTCCAATTAACCTTCCTGTCTAGAATCAGTCTTCAGAAAGTGGGCTGTACATTAAACGATAATGCGATTACATTCAATGTCGGGGGCCTTACATCTGATAATCTATGTTTTCTACTAGACAGTACCAGTTCTGTTTTGTTAGCATTTACGACTAACCAACATGATTTTGACTGTATATTTAGCTCCTTTAATAAGCTTTGCATGACTTCGCAAAGCGTATTGGGGAATTAACATCTTACTGTGATTGCAACATCGTCTGCATAGGCAACAACGTGCACTCTTCTCTCCTCTAAGCCCTTTAACAGTTTATTCATTGACAGTACCCAAAGGAGAAGAGAGAGCACGCTGCCTTGAGGAGTAACCCTGCTGATGGATTTACGTAACCTCGAGGCACCCAATGTTGAATTCACAAACCTGCATATAAGCATTTGCTCGATGAAAGCAAACATCGCTCCGGGGACTCCCAACTCCGTCAGTGCACCGGTTATTGCCTTGGGTAGGATATTATTAAAAGCGCCCTCAATGTCTAGGAAAGCTAACAATATGTATTCTTTGTCTTCTATTGATTTCTCAATTATTGTCACTAGCGAATTCAAAGCTGTTTCTGTAGATTTACCTTTACAGTACGCGTGTTGTGAAATCGCCATTTGAGATGGGGTTATTTTTCCCTGATAAATGTTTTTGTTAATCTCTAGAGTTTTCAATAAAAAAGAAGAAAGACCTGAAATCCTTTGGACTAACATGCGAGTTTGTCCCCGCCTTTGGGATAAATACCACTTTCACTTGCCTCCATAGGGAGAGTATATGGTTTAAAAGCAATGCATTTTTGGAAATGTTTATTAACTATTCTATAATGTAGTTTACTGAATACTGCAGTTGTGCTGGGAAGATCCCATCTGGTCCCGGCGACTTAAGGGGTTTAAAGGTTTTTACGGCCCAGTGATACTAGCCTCCGAAATGCCCTAGTGTTATGTGCAGTTTCCATTATACCCATTGTTGGGTTATGAAGAAAGTGCGTATTTAATAGATTTAGAGACTCCTCACTTGATTCTCTCCAGCTCTTCTTGGGTTTCTGGAGGTAACCAATTGTTGGAGTGGATCTTGAGAGAATTTTACGTAGTCGAGATGCCTCTGTGGTCCCCTCAATATCACCACAGAAGGACCTCCAAGATGTTCTTTTCGCTTTTCTCAATTCCTTTTTATATTTCTTTAGCTTGTCGCTACAACAGTCCCAGTCGCTTTCGTTCAGAGAGTATTTCGCGTTATTGAACTGGTCTCTAGAGTTCATTGATAGTTTGTTAAGTTCAAAGGACCACCAGGAGGGTTGCCTCTTAACTCTATAATAGCTTCTAGGACACGCTTTGTTTAGTGCATTCATGTATGAGTTGGTGAATGACCTGACAAGATTATCTAGGGACTCAGCGTTGTCAGGAATTTGGGGCGGATACATAGGACGATTTTTCTCCAGCATATTATTATACTTCTGCCAATTACTCCTTTTATGATTCCTATATGTAATTAGTAGGGTCGTTCCTCTTGGAAGACGACCTCAATATAATGATGGTCAGAGAATGAGTACTCCGATAGCACCTTCCATTGTATCATCTTTTCGAATAATACTTCAGATTCTAACGTAATATCTAGCACTTCCGGACGATTGCGCGTGATAAACGTGGGTTCATTTCCCCTATTACTAAGCATCAACTTCTTACTAATAATATAATTGAAAAGTATCTCACCCCGTTTGTTGATGTCAGAGCTACACCATAATGTATGGTGTCCATTTGCATCTCCCCTTAGTATAAGACCTACTCCGGAAGTTTCGCTGTTCGCTATTAACTTCCTTAGCAGGTCCGATGGTATTGGCCCCGGGTCATCAGGGGCCGGTAGATAATTCCATTATTTTCCTAACTGACCGTTGCATTGTTTTCATTACTGTAATTATGAGTCAGGAAAACATTAAGTTGTGATTTAGCAAGTATACGCTCCCTGATTTTACTTACACTATTGGCTGTGTGAACCTTATACCCTGGAGTCCTCAGTCCACACACTCTTTCTCCACCCAGCCACGGCTCCTGAATGAGGACAAAGTCTGGCTGGCATTCTTCCAGTCGATTCTGGAATGCAGCTGAAGCTGTCTTACCGTTGTGGGTATGCATTTGCTACCAACGTCACGTCTGCATTTTCTTGCGAATCGCTAAGCAGCTTCTTCGTGGAGTACATTCTCTTCAGGACCCTGCTTAGCTCAGTACTTGAAGCTATGTACCCATCTTCACTCCTCTGGCTATGGACATTACTCATTGTCTCGAACTCTATATCTATCTCGTCATTCGTTTCCATTTCGGCGGCTGACACGAGACAATCAACGGGTTCGGTGTCAGCTTTATAAGCATTTCGCTAACGGCTCAACTGTTTTAGTGAGTAGCAGGAGCACCTGCATCGTGGCACGTTTCGTCTCCACCGCTTCTTTTGTTTTGCTGCTACAGTTGGTTTAGCTGTGCCACCTTCCTTTCACCTGCCTTCTCATGTGTTCGTCCATTTCATTGAATAGTTTTTTAAGAGGTTTCTGTATGTCGTCTTCTTGTTCAAGTGGTAAATTGACAGCCCTTTTTGCAATCTCATCTACTTTTTCATCCCCTTCTATGCCCTTATGACCAGGTTCCCAATGGACATGCAGTCTTATATTTGCGACTAGCCTATCTATGGCTTCCCTGCTCTGTAGGACATTTTTCGATTTTATACTATATGAGCTAATCGCGTTTATCGCTGCCTGGCTGTCCACGTATATGTATGGTTATTTTTGAGTCATTTTCTGTCTTGGTGTAGGCTAGCTCCAGGGCTTTCTTAACAGCAAAGACTTCCGCTTGAAAGATACTGCTCTGGTCAGGCAGTTTTATACGCTGCCTAATTCCCAACTGTGAGCATAAGAACATACGTGGAATAATCATATTGCAGTAACGGTTGGTAAAGTCTATGGTATGCTGCGATCCCTATGGGCTACGCAATATTTTACTCCTTTCAGGATTAGAATGATACTAGCCAAGTCCTACTTTCTCCTAACTATGTTGTATGGTTGTGAAATATTTGGGAATTGTGATGCAGTAAGTAAGCGAAAACTCAATGTGTTATTTAACACTATAACGAGGTACATTTATGGTTTAAGTCGAAGGGATCATGTGTCTAGGCGCGCAATAGAACTTTTTCATATCACATTCGATCAGCTTCTCGACACTCGAAGTATTCTATTATTGCATAAGATTATTTGCACTCAGGAGCCACCATATTTGTTTAGGCGTCTTAAATTTACTCGCTCTGGCCGTTCTAATCGGTTTGTCCCGTTAAGACATTCCTCACTTATGTCTGATCGTCAATTTTTCGTTAATGCTGTGAGACTTTGGAATTCACTGCCTGTAGGTATTGGCAATGCTAATCTATTCAAAATTGAGCTTAATAAACATTTCCAGGGGCAATTATGAGCCGAATTGAATTGCGCTGTGGATTGTGTGTGACCGCGTACACTGTTTATATGTATCCTTTTGTGACTAATAACAAATTTAAAGCTGTACATTTTTATTGATTCAAAGTTGTATTGTATTGATGAATTGAAAGATGATATGTTGAAATGCATATTGTAATGTTGTTTTGTACTCTGTGAGCTATTGTATTTTATAGTATAAGTTAAATTATGTCCGGATTATTGTACTAATTGTATCATTTCATGTTATTGGGACAATTTTACAAGGTTTTGCCCAAGCTGAACGTAATTTAATAATAATAATAATAATAATAATAATAATAATAATAATAATAAGATCCCCGCACTCACTCCATCCATCGTTTTAGAGCCGTCTGTGTAAAAGTTAAAGGTTCTTTGGTTGGGCCTCATGGCTTTTCGCCACACCACCTCTTTGATTGTAGTTCGATACCTTCTTTCACAATTAAAACGCAGAGTCAGGTAGTCAGTGATACGCAAACCCCTTCTGCCTATTGAGCTATGCCTGAAGGTTTTGTAATTAAATTCTCCAGCAGCCGTAAGTCTCCCCGCGGATTTCGCTGCAAGATTCTCCGCCACAAGGTCGATAGGCGGCATGTTGAATACCGAGAGCAGTCGTTGGAGTGGTTCTCTGTGTGCCTGTTATGCTAAGTGCAGCGATTCTTCTCATTGGCATTAGATATGTAGATTTCCTTGTTGCAGTCCACCACACTAAAGCACCATACAATAAGATCGGTCTAACTACTGCAGTGTAGCACCAGTGCATCAGCGAGAGAGAAAGTCCCCAAGTAACGCCTAGCATTCTTTTACATGCATATAGCGCGTTACTGGCCTTCTTCGCCATTTCCTCAACATTGCGCCTCCACATAAGCTTATTGTCCAAAATTACTCTAAGGTACTTTCTGTGGTCATTGAGAGTAAGTTCATTGTCACCTAGCTTCGGAAAGTTCCACACAGTTTTAAGAGTGTTGTTCATTACGTTACTGATGGTATCTAGGTACTTTCCCGCTACTAGTATTGCTATGTCATCTGCATATCCACTAGTTTAGGTGCCTTTCCATCAAATTCCCTAAGTAGTTCGTTTACTACAAGCACTCCTTCTTGTGGGGTACCTCTGTTTGCCTGTTTGGTCACTTTAGCTTCGTTCCATTCCGCTCTTATCTTTCTGCAACCTAGAAGCTGCTTTATCCACAGATAAACAGCGGGTTCTAAATTAATGTTTACCATGCTATTCAAAATAGCATCCTTCGTCACGTTGTTGAAAGCTCCTGATATATCTAGGAATACCCAAAGGCATATTCTTTATATTCTAAGGCCATTTCTATATTCAATACTAGCGAGTGAAGTGCAGTCTCCATGGATCGGCCTTTAGTATAAGCGTGTTGCGCTTTTGACTTATTGTCTGCCGTAGTTGTGTGCCTCTTCTCTAACATTTTCAGAATGAATGGGGTCAAACTGATAGGTCTGTATTCTTTTGAGTAGAGAGGGTTGCTTTTACCTGCTTTCGGTATAAACACAATACTCGCTTCTCTCCACAAAGCAGGCACATAGCCGAACCCTAAACATCCCGTATAAATCGTTTTTAGCCATGGTACCAAAAGATGGCTAACCTTTTGGAGCATGGTTGGGAAGATTCCGTCCAGACTCGGGGATTTAAATGGGTCAAAGGAATTTTTTGCCCATTCTATTCTATTTGCTGAAATGATATTTGTTGGAATGTCGTTCACAGTATCTCATATAAGTTCGAGATCTACAGTGCCTGTACAACCAGGGAAATGTGTACTGACAATGTCCTCGAGGGATTCCTCACGGCTGACAGTCCAGTCTCCATTGAGTAGTGACTCACCTCTGTCATTTATATCAGCGCTTCCCCATACGGTGTGATGCGCGTTTGCGTCGGATCCTACCACCAGAGCCTGTTTCCTTTTGCACACATCCCGTAAGTTCAGAGAGGCTTTCGAGACCTTTTCCAGGCCAAGATCTTTTTCCACCTCCCCAGTCTCGAGCGTGTTTTGGTTATCATCACCCGGGTTCCGTTTTTGAGGCGAAGGTACACGCTACCAACTCCCCACGCCATCTTCCCAAACCGTGGATAAAGTATATCTTCTGCCGGCTTATTGATCTGCAAGATGTAATTTTGGCCTCCCTCAGTATTCGCTGGTTTAGCCACACTTAGCACCTTCCAGTCGCTCGTCGGCACGTTTCCACCGTTCTTGCTTTAGAAGTCAACCGTGTCAGGTCAACCGTGTCAGGTCGTTTTTGGTGCTAAGTCGGTCACTTACTCTGACCACGGCCTTGTATTGCTCTTTTGCTTTCATCCCCTCCTTACTTGTCTTAGCTCTATGCTTTTTCCTGGGATCAGAAGTGGCACCTTCGAGTTTTGCCGGAGAGCGAAGTAGAGCGTCTTCGTCGGCTGTGTTTACGCTCGATACGCTTTCGAGGTCGGAGTCTTCTTGGACTATGGCACCTGTGCGTTGCAGAGTGAATTTTGTCGTTCTTGTAGTGGCAGTAGCAGTGCGACCGCTCTGGCATACTCCCTTTACAGCAGAAGTCTGGCCACTGTCGACACAGCTTATAGCTTCACTAGGACCGCCGATGGTGGTAGCCACTTTTCCCAACGACGTTTGGGCTGATATCCCAGCCCGCTTCGTTACCATTTCGACCTCCATTTTTATTTCGGGAAGTCTATCCCTAACATTTTATACCTCCCGTCAAGTACCTTGTTAGCAATGATCTTTATATTAGCTCCTGCGTCACCTATTGTGGCAGCATATACAGTTATCCACCAAGAGGGGAGGAAGGAATTCCTATATTGGTCTTGGCTAAGCACCACCTGTTTGCATTGCTTCAAATCAAAAGTGATGCCCATTGCCCAGTCGGCACCCACAGAGGATTTTTGCCGACCTTTGATTTTGATTAACCTTGACCTGCCCTGGTGTCGGCCTGCATCCTCGCAAATCGGTGGAGGACCCAGGATTGCTTGCTATTACTTTTAGAAATACCTTAGCTAAGGCGGCTTGTACAGGGTTTCCTGTATCAAGGAAGCCAATTTCCACGAATGTCTTCCTCGGGGTGACACTTTGCGTCTTCACTCGTTTTGCCGACTTAGTTTTCTTGAAGGATCTTTTATTTGGATCTCCTGTGTTTTGTCGTCGCTGGTTGTAGCGAGCGCCGTTTCGCTGACCATAATAGAGCTTATAGCTGCCACAGTAAAACACTTACATATATACCATATACCTTTTAGTTGTAAAATACAAAAGAGCTTTATTGCTTAAAATCCTAAGTCTTATAAACTATTTTACAATGAATACTTACTAGTCTAGGTAAGCACCTTTCTGGTGTTCCAGTTACTCAATTGTTGATTGTAGGTTAACCAACTGACCTACTGAATATGAAAATGTCGACGGTGCTTTCTAAAGGCCAATAATAATAAAAATAGCTTTGTTTCTTTCAACGCGAGTGTGAATAAAACGCCCGCTTATGACAAAGTGTTTGTATCCGCTTATAATTTAGCGCCACACTCAGAAGTGCTGCCAAAACCATTTTGTTGTCTATTGTGAACAAGAAAAGGAGTATACCAAGTATTAACCGGTGTAATTATAAAAAAGCTTTAATTATATAAAATGTTGTAACCTAAATAATCACATACGAGGTGTGATCAAAACAGAACCGTTATTGTGTGATCAAAAAATAAAGTATTTATTTATTCATCAACAACTATCTTGTGCCCTTTAAAGTAATTCCCCTCAGATATAATACACTTATGCCAGCATTTTTTTGAATCCTCGATACACTTCTGAAACGCTTTTTTTGGTATCGCCTACAGCTCCTGTTTCGATTTTTCTTTTATCTCCTCAATCGTAGCAAAACGCTTTCCTTTCATCGGTGTCTTCAGTTTTGGAAAGAGGAAAAAGTCAGCGGGGGCCAAGTCCGGTGAATACGGTGGTTGAGGCATGATAACGGTTTTGTTTTTGGCCAAAAACAGCTCCTGAGCGATGTCCATGCGACGTTGTTTTTGCTCACAATTTAGCAATTTTGGAACAATCTTCGTTTCATGCCTAAAACATTCGTAAAAATTGCTTGGCATGAGCCGAACGATATGCCAACATCATCAGCAACCTCTCTGATAGTGATTCGACGATTATCCAAACTCATTTTCTTCACTGCGTCAATGTTTTCATCGGTTGTTGACATGCTCATTGACATCTTCTCGGCCTTCCTTAAACCGGTTATACCACAATTGAACTTGTGTTCTGCTCATAGTAGACTCGCCAAAGGCCACAGTCAACATTTCAAATGTCCTTGCGCATTTAATTTAATTTTTTACACAAAACTGAATACAGTTTCTTTGATACATTTTTTTCGAATAGAAGCACACCAAAAGACGACTAACCTTTTTATCTGTCAAAAACAAACTGACAATCCAAAATGGTTGTTATTGCCAACATATATAACAGACATGTGTACCAACATAAAAAAAAAAATGCGAACATCGAACATACGTAACTCACGAAAAGATGAAAATAACGGTTATCTTTTGATCACACCTCGTATATAGTATATTATCGTGTATTAATTAATACGTACGGAATTAAAGTTAAATTACCAACGCTTGCTCAGAATTTGCCATTTAAAATTTTTCTTGTTCCTCTTTAAAATTTGTTTACAAATGTGTATGTACAAGCATTGTAATTGTCAAACCCAGTGCTGCCAAATGCTAGACTGTCAAGCGACGGGTAACGTTTTATTCACACTCGCGTTGAAAGAAACACAGCTAATATTTGCTTGCTTCATTAGTTGATCATTATACTACTTTTAAATGCTAACTACAATAAATATGTAGTGTTTATTAGGAGTTGGTGCTGTGAATCAACTACGCGCAGGTATCTTGATTCTGCCTCACAACGTCCCTCCCCTCTTTCCAGAAGAAGGTAGTGCAACTTCCTTTTAGTGAATATTTACAATCTTCTTACAACGTAAACAATTTTGTGCATTTTATTATTATATATATATATATATATATATATATATATATATATATATATATATATATATATACATATATTTGTATATATAAATATATATATATATATATATATATATATATATATATATATATATATATAAATATATATATATTTTTTTATAAATTTTTTTTATTTTTTTTTGAAGTCGCCTTATTTGCTTTTTATTATTGTCTTTATTTATTTTTATTTTGTATTTTGTTTTTGTTTTTTATTTATATTTTATTTTTGTTTTCATTTGTGTCTTTTCTTATTTATATTTGTATATGTTTTATTTCCCCCCTTATCTTTTGGTTCTTCATTGACTCTTTTTCTCACTGTCGTATATACAAGAAAACTTACAAACAAATTACGAATTACGAAATTGAGCTGGGAAGATCCCGTCTGGTCATGGTGACTTAAAAAGATTACAAGTTTTTACGCCCCATGTGATACTAACCACCCAAATGATATATAGAATGTCGGAGCAATTCCCATTAGACCTGTTGTTGGGCTGTCAGGAAAGTCGGTACTTATCACCAAATTTAAAGACTCCAGGCTGGATACTGTCCAACTCTTTCTGGAGGTATCCTCTTGATGGAGTGGAACTGAGAGAATTTTACTTATTCAAGAAGCCTCTGTGGTGTCCTCAGTAACTCCGCAGAAGGACCTCCAAGAGGTTCTTTTCGCTTTTCTCAATTTATTTTTGTTTATTTTTAGTTTGTCGCGATAATAGTTCCTGAAGTTTTCGTCACGAGAGGATTTTGCTTTATTGAACTAGTGTCCATTCTTAGTTTATTAAGGAGGACGACCAGGCGGTTGCCTCTTACCTTTATCATAGCTTTAAGGACATGCTTTATTTAGTGCTTTCAGGCATGAGTTAGTAAATCATTTGCGATGGCAGTGGCGCTGGGTCATACAGACGTTTGCAGTTCGGTGCTTACGGAACAGAACGTCATGTCGTTCAGTTTCGATCAAAAACGGACGATCATTTTGGTTATTAACATTGGTTCACATATGCTTGAACTCACTCGTTGTCTCGTCTCGTCTATTTTGGTTGGCGCTTAAGGCAGCTTATACCCATTTTCTTTGAGACCGAGGGATTTTTCTTTCAGGGTTTCCCCACATAGAGTACGCCTATGATTATACGGTTTCTTGCGACCTCCGCGAATATTTTCTTTGGGGCGACACTTTGTGTTTCACGCTTTGTTTCCTCCAGAACATGTTGCCAGTCGATTTGGAAGTCGGGCAGGACGGCCCTTTGCCAATTCGATTGAATTTTTCAACTCTTTTGTGAGTTTTTCTTTAGTCGGCACCTTTCAACGTACCTTCTGTAGAATTCTTGTGACATTTTTACTTGTTCCGGCGTCTCGGAGAGCACCACTGTACTGGAGATAGGCATATTCTTATCCTTAGCACCAGCACTGTCTGTGTAGCACTATTCGGACCAGGCTGCCCCTGAACAATGACAAGAGCGCAAATTCAAATGCTGTCTTTGGGGAGTAACAAACACCTGACTCTACATCCCCATCTCAGCTAGATAGCTCCTAACATCCTGCAGGATCTTACAGTGGTATATGTATATTACCAGCCGGCGGTGGAGGATTTAAATTAATTAATGTGTATTATACATAATTTAAAACAAAATGCAATCATTTTGCTTCTGCGCTTGGAAAAGATTGGAATTTGCAAATAATCAAGTTTTTTTTTTAAATTAATCACATTATAATTCTTTTAATGGAGGTAGGATAAAATCTTTTTGTTTTTTATCATATCACAGTGATTAATAGAGGCAAGATAAGTTAAAATTGCTGCAATGAAGAAAATATTTTCTTATTGATAATTTTAATTTTAACTTGATATAGTACAGGTATTGAAGTTTAAACTAAAAAGCTTCACTTTCAGTTTCCAATTATTTTATTTGATTTTGTAAAAAAAAATTTTTGAACTTTTGTGAATAATCTAACATAATACAAATTATATTTTATAGAGAGTTTTGTCGTGAAGAGGAGCCAAAGACTTGGAATAATTCATATGAGGTAGATCATACAACCTCTTCCGAAGATGGTACAACTTCAGCTGCTAGCACAAAAGAACAGTGTATTCCAGTCTCTATTCTAGAAAGAACAGCGTATGCAACTACAGAATATTGTGACAAAACACTGCAGAATAATACTCTTCATTTTGAATATAGCGTCGATATTCCACTTTTGGATCATGAGCGCAAACAAAAAAGTCGATTAAATGATTTTAATCCACAAACTCTTGACAATCCATCAATTAGTTTTTCTGTATATGAAAATGAGGTCGAAAAACTAAACCTTAAGTCTCCACTCACTGCAGAGCGGACTGTAGATTTAGTTTCTGAACTTCATAGTATTCATTGTGCCAAGGAACACAAATGTGCGGATAATGTCGAACAGCGCGGCAAAAAAAATATATCAATTGATGAATATAAAACAGAACCGCGTGACATCAATGATACATCAAATATTTCAGATGAGGTTGGTAATTATGAATGTAATAAGTTTATTGTTAATTTTTTTAGATTTAAATCCTGTGCCTTATGGGTTTTAATTATTTAATATTAATGTCTTGCCGTGTGTGTAGATCAGATATAAATATATTTCACCTGACGGTAATTATATACTAAATTTTTTCGTTATATTAATTTATATTTTTCTCTTATAAAAATAAGTAAAGTTTTTTTTACCGACATGAAGATTGTGGTAGCCAAAACGCAGAATAACCTAAACAATTAATTTTAGATATTAGATGATCTACGTCAAGAGGGTAGGAGTATTCCAGAGGGTTCTCTATCTTTTTTCATGTCCAAAACATTACAACAAACGCAAGACATGGATATTTCTTTAATTAATGTTGAACAAAAATATGTTGACAAAGAGAATGTGATTCCCTCGAATTTTATAGCGCATATTCAAACCAAGACTGACAACAGTAAAATACAAATGGAATTCCCAATACAAAAAGTTCCAGAAAAGGTTTTAAGTGGATTGGAAAGTACTAATGAAATGGAGGCGTGTGAGAGTTTTAATAAAACATTTAAGAGAGTTACACTTCATGCAGAATCTGATGAAAGCAATAATTTACAAATCGAATTAAGAGATTTTTACCATAATACATTTGAAGAAGAGACGCGTGAAATGTCAATGGAGATATGCTCTAATAATAGCACACATATTAAAGATAATCCAACCAAGACTATAATATTCGATGATGATGTAGAATGCGATTATAATAAAATCACCAATGAGAATTTTCTTCCTGATGAATGGCGTATAACCCATAATAAGGCGAACAGCACACAGAAAATAGATTCATCCTTTGGGAATAGAAGAATAATAGGTAAAATTTCAATATTATAATACTCAAAACAGTTTTTTTTATTTGTCCACTTTTCAGAAAATCTCGTCACACCTAAATGCACTAACTCCAATACATCTGAAGTTGTTTCTAACTTTTTAAAAAGTGATACCACTCCAAAAGTAGTAGTATGCCCACCTTATATGCATAAACAATCTGATATGCCTGAATTAAAGATTCGGAGATATAACCCCTATAAAGAGGGATGGAAAATTAATAACGGACAAAATATAGTGATGGATACCTCAAAATGGAAACATAAATACAATAAAAGTCTTGACTTTTCATCACCTGACTCAAACCAAGGTAGTTTAAGCCAGGAATTGTCATCGCCATTAGTTCCAAATGAGTTTTTGGTTTGCTATAATAGAAATCAGAATTTAAGGCAACTTAATGATGATATTGAGCAAGGAAAATTTCAAATTTACAAAGACCAAAATGCATTTAGACAGACGGAAGCAGCGTACGTAGAAGTAAATATGCAATTGCCAAATAATTCTTTGAATCGACAAAACCTAAAGGAAAAGTTTTGTGAACTCGGCAAGGTTGAAAATAATTCCAAAAAACGTGAATTTAGGTATTTTGAAGCGGACGATATGCTGCTGGACAATACGAGTTTTCTTACGCAAGCAAGATTAGGCGATGAAACACAATCTCGTAACAACTCAAAAACATTGTATATAGATAAAAAGCTTAAGATTCATCATTTTGAAAAAGGCACCGGAAACATGTAAGTTATGTTAATTTTTTTATTTTATCTTTATACATTTATAAAATGACGCGAAGATTTATTCCTAAGTAAAGTCTCATACTACAATTTTGTGTAGGTTTTATCAAATAATAAAAGTAGTTTATTATTATTTATTCCAGGGAGTACTGGCCCATAAGTACCTATTGTACTAACCCCTATGTTTACTCTAACATTAGGCTTTTTATGAAAATTGAACAATGTCCTTTCCTTGTATTTATCCTTGATTTGATCGTTAGGTTCAACATCAATAATTTCATTTGAAACTGACTTGATATGCCGGCAACGTTGCAGTCAAATGGATTTTGAAACAACCAAATTTCCTTGGAATTCATGTCAAGATTGCTGTTGAAGCATGTTTTGTTTCATAATGTCGACACAAATTATATTCCTTCATTACACAAAGAAGTATTTTACTTCCCATTCTTCATTAAAAACGCGACATTCATCATAAATTTTTCTTTTTTTTGTTTCCATGTTGAAACCATAAAAAATAATATTTATAGTAATTAATGAGCAGCAGTGTTTATTGCTTTCCGAATCACACTTAGAATGCGGAGTTTATTTATTTCAATTCTTTAAATAAACCCAATGAGGGAGATGGATTGCAATAACAAAGTAATTTTAGTAGCTTACATTTACCGTTCATTTTTTGCATTCTTCTGTGATTCTTCTCATATAGTGAGTGAATTTTTTCAGTCCCCAAATGGTCTTCGGCACTGCCCAAATACCTTATGTGCTCGAATAATCTACAGCTCAATATGCATCTTGCAAGTTTGTTTACTATCAAGATCGACGCCTAAATATTTCACTTCCTGACTGATATTTATGCCTTTTAGTACTGGTAGTTTAAGCCTCATCAGTTTTCTTTTGCTGTCTTGGCTCTCGGATTAATAGTAAGTCCCCAGACTTCTATGTACGTTTGCACAAAACACCACAGAAGAAGAGGGAGAACCTCATCCTGGAGCCATTTTTCCCACGGCGCATTCGTTGTTTGTCTCCTTAACGGTTAACAGTCTTTTTGATAACATGAAATGAATCCACTATACAACAGTTTCGTCCACCCCATATTTTCTAGCAGCCGACCATATAAAGTAAAAAAAAGCATGAGATAAAGTTGATTCTGTCCTGCGCTCGCTGACGTCAGTTCGAGATTCAAAAGTAGCATTGGCAAGAGTGATTCTACGTCTGATATCTAGGCTAACACTGTTTTTGGTGTTGATGCTAGCACTAAGATAGACAAAGTCATCACTTCAAATGTGCTGTATCCAACAGTGAAGTTTTGTGCAAGATGCGAATATACTTGTTTGTTGTCTTGCCCTCGTTCACCACGAGACCCACTTTGGCAGCTTCTCCCTCTAGACTGGAGTACAATGAACATACAGCACGGCTATTCTGACCGACGACAACGATGTCATCGGCGTATGCCAGCAACATGACACTATTGTAGAAAATAGTGCCTTGTCGGTTCAGCTCGGCGGCCCGAATAATTTTCTCCAATAGGAGGTTGAAGAAATCGCAAAAAAGGAACTAAAACCTCGTTTGGTGTCCAATTGTAGTCCCTCTCAACGTCATACTGCATAGCCGTATTAGCTTAGGGGGGATTCCAAAAAGCAATCTTTAAAATCGATGAAGAGGTAGTGTGTGTCTATATTCTTTTCTTGGGCCGTATCCAGGATTTGTTGTATTGGGAAGATTTACCAGGTCTGAAGCCACACTGATCAGGTTGTTCCTTGTATGCGATGTTCATAAAGCTTATCCCGCGGTAATTTGAGCAATTCGCAGGATAACTTTTCTTATAAATTGGGCACGTTCTGTCACTTGGCAGGCTTTCGCACGACCATGTCTTTAAAAGTAGTTGGTGCATGCGAATCTCCAACTCTTCCGTCGGCTCCAGCGTTTTTGTTGTTTTTTAGCCGCAAAATGGCTATTCGCATCTCGTTACGGTCTGGTGGTGGTTCGATAATTGGGTCTTTCACTGCAGTGGCTTTAAGGACACGCCGTCGTACCAGATGTCACATTGCTGTCAGTAGAAGCCAGTCATTTGTTCAGGTATGGTACGCATGCAGCGGGAAATGGAACTTCACTGCGCGTTTACATCGTCGAGTTGAGGAGCGGTCTGGTCAAATTCTTGGCCATCCGTTGTGATTGCAGCTTTTCGACGGCGAACTTTCGCTGCATGTTTTGACGTACGCATTTTGCCCACATAGGTGTGCGCGAATCATGGTTGCAACAAGTTATTGGTCACAGTCCATGTTGGCTAATCGTATAGTGCGCACATCTAGCTCACTGGATCCATGTTGTCCATCTATCACAACGTGATTAATCTGTGAGCGCGTCGGTTGAAAAGTAGCTTTGTGGATGTTTCGATGCTGGAATCTTGTGCAACTCACTACCATGCTCCGCGGTGAAGTCGATAAGTCTCATACCTTTGTTGGTAGTTTGGACGAGGCTCAATTTTCCGACTGTTGGGCCAACACGTCTTCCTTCCGCACCCTGTCATTGAAGTCGCCAAGCACGATTTCAATTTCTTCGATGGCGAAGACTTCCGCCTGAAATACTGTGAGAGTCTCAAACCTGTCTGTTGCAGGAATATGAACCTTATAGAGTGTAGTGAATGATATTTTTCTCAACATATTGTCAGAAAACCTTTTAAGGGGATAATTCAGAAAGGGATCAATTACTTTCAGATGCCCCCAAAGATATCCACCTTTTATGTTGGAGATGTCTTGAAGGCCTAAGGCCTCACCACAAGGCTCCCTCTCAATTGTTATAGTTATCGGAGGTATGCCCGTGATGACTCCAAGAGCATCAGTAGGGCAGCTACGAATCGCTGCGGTTATTCCCACGCATACAAGACGATGTAGTTTGTTTAGTTTTCTATTGGCCATATTTTGTCAAACCTTGGGCCACTAAGCTAGCGCTGAATAAGTGACCATTGGTCATACTATGGTGTTATTTGACCACCAGTATGTTAGTTTTAAGGAGATTCCCCAGGTTTTGCCAAAAAGCTGTTGGCATGCAAAGAATGCTCTTCTTGCTTTATTGGTTATGAAATTTAGATGATAGTTCCAGTTTTTATCCAGGATTACTCCTAGATATTTCACCTCTGGAATATTCTAAAATTGTTCCCTTTAACGAAAGTTTTGTCAGATTGATTTTTCTTCGATTGGTAAATTGAACTATTGTAGATTTCAGCAGATTTAAGAATAGTCCTTTTCTCTCCGCCAGCTGTTGGTTATGCTTATGGCTTGTTGTAGGAGTGAGCAGATGGTCTCCTCATGGCCACCCACAATATATATGACTGTATCATGAGCTTAATTTTGTGTTCTAAATCCCAAACCATGTAGCTTCTCTAGGAGTTCACTAATAACCAATGTCCAGAAGAGGGGAGAAAGGAAAGCCCCTGGTAGTATAAATTACTTTTTTTACTCTTTGTAGCCCAACATTGATGCTTCTGGCTTTTAGCATGTTTATAATCCAGTTGCAGATTAGGGGAGGAATGTCCTTTCGGATTAATGCATTTGCAACTGACGTATTATCGAAAGCACCTGAGATAAGGGATAGAAGAGCATCCTCCCCATTCCGGATTAACGGCGCACTTAATCCGATTGAAATTCTATCCTGACATACTGCAGTATTGCATATTAAGTAATCAGCTGATTTGCTAGTTTGATTGTTTTATATATTTCATCAATTTCAAATGGATAGAAGCAAACATTAATATTGGCGGCTGGCGCTGTTGGTGAAAATCAACTTATTATTTAAAAAAATAAATAAATCTGCTATTGCGGAAGCTGCTCCAAAATATTGGAAGTAATCAATGTAGTGGCAAATGTAATAGTGCAAACTGACGCTGCAGTGGCACAAGTCTGGAAATATGTGAGTTTAATATTATACATATATTTATGAGGGATGCAATTCATAAATAACATTTCTTAAAATACCGCAATAGCATTTTTTGGGAGTATGACGTTTTTAGAATGGATGACAACAGATTTAAGGAGCACTTTCGCCCCAATAAAAATACCTTCCAAAAAGTGTGCGAAAAAGTTAGGAGAATCGAGAAGACGGACAGCAAATAGAGACTTTGCATTCCACTTCATAAGAGAGCTGCATTGCATTGTTAGGTTCATCAGCGGAGTACCGGACTGTTGCCAGTTTATTCGGTGCAGGACGCAGCATTGTTGTGGAAATACTTTTGGAGTTGCCAGCACTTTTTAGTGAATTGAACCTCTTCCGGGCTAAACTTGCCTTCCATTTCCAGCGCCATTCCATTTCAGTGGCCATTTCTTTTTGCCCGCCGCAGATCGTTGGAGCGCTCTGACCATTTTTCAATGAGTATTTTTTCATCGCGCTCTGTCCACACTATAACCGCCTTTTCCGGATTGACCTTTCAAAAAGAAAATACCAAAAAGAAAAAATCGACGGTGTTATCGAAAATGCCACTAATCCCCGGCTTAGCTGCAGTTAATTCCTGAGTTAATTCCGAATTAACTAATTACTCTGGATTAACGCCGTTGTCTGTCTATGGTATTTCGAATATTAGGTACTAATGTCAATATATTAATTAGATAAATTTCTGTCTATGGTATTTCGGATATTAGGTACTAATGTCAATATATTAATTAGATAAATTTCTGTCTATGGTATTTCGGATATTAGGTACTAATGTCAATATATTAATTAGATAAATTTATTAAAACTATATTTCTCCTTTAATTTTTATACCCTTTACCTTTAAAAAACGTAAAATGCATACACTAATTTTGGTATATATTAACTGCCACGCCCACTTTTAACTTAAGATCTATAAGAGATTTATGGACGAAATTTTACGAGAGGCAAAATGTGGACATTTTAAAGCTAACTGCAATATATATATATATATATATATATATATATATACATGCAATATACAATATTTTTGGGCGAACTTTATATTAGTACGTATATTGACCCTAGAAAGCCATACACAAAAAAAAGGCCGATCAGATAAAGGCCACGCCTCCCTCTAATATAATCAATTAAAGGTACCACACCGAAAATTACAAAGATATGCTCCTAATGATGATATATGAAGCATACATCTCCATTGTGGAACTAGCATGCACAAGGAAAGGTAAAGGGCTTTAGACTTCTTTACTCGTTTTTTCAATTATCAAATTTTAAAAAGTAAAAGCAGCAGTTGAAAACAATCGTTAGGTATATAGATTTATAATGTAAAAAAAACTAAATTTGCATTTATATTTTTTTAATCGAAATTGATGAAACAAAAAAATATTATAATGGTACCATAAAATTTTTTTTTATAGTTCTGATCATATTATTATTTCGTCTTACTTATAAGAAAGTCTATAAAGTTGATAACCTATGTATCCTAATTTTCCTTTTTTCTTTTCTTACTTACTCCAAATTTGTCAAACGAAAATTTTAGTACAAAGCAACGGCTTTTTGCGAGCAGAACTCACGTACAGTTTATATATATTTTTTAATACGGTAAAAAATCTAATGGGAGAGTGTTCCCCGGGTGGCTTTGTAGTTGGTCTCTTTGTAGTCGGTGTGTTTGATAGCGTTTTTTTCTATGAGAAAACAACAACAAATCAAATGGTATGCAAATTTGGTTATCCACAAATCGTAATACTCCGTGCGCTGTTGTTGTGGTTTATATGTGTCTGTGAATTGCTAAGCGAGATACATTGAGTGATATTAGAGAGCCACAACATAAATTTGGAGGCAGAAAATATATATATATATATATATATATATATATATATATATATATATATATATATATATATATATATATATATCATAAGAAACCATCATCTAGAGATGATAAGAGGATAAACGATATATGATAAGGTCAAAGCCGCAGCCTAGCATGTGACCCTCCGAGGGGAACTTAGGCGCATCCATATAGAGAAGGGCAGATGCAGTGAAGAAAAGCGAGTGGCAGATCCAGCAGGGCAACAGCAGATTAATTCACGGTCACACAGTGGAGATTTGCCGAATAGCTCCAGGGAGTCAAGTTGGACAAGTGGGATTGCTCTTTGACGGAAACTAACCGGTAGAAAAATTCATCTTCAGGTTGAAGCACCTGGATTTTTTATCCCTGAGCCTATTATAGCGTGGAGCAATTGAGGTTCGAGTATTACGAGGCAGAGTGATTCTTCGTAAGGAGAGAGGTCAGAGGAGTGCAGCCACCCGATAGGTATGGTTCTGGCCGAGGGGTATGTGAAATGTGACCACCATGGCTGAAGAAGTCGGGGCTGGTCCGTTTGGAGGTCGTGAGGCGACTATGTAAAATAGACAAAGGTCAAATGATATGGTGGAACTACAAATAGATTGGTCATACTTCTAAAGAATGTTCGAAAATGCACAAAATGTAACGTGGGAAACAAGATGTACAGGATTTGCGCGAAGGCCAGTTAAGAGGGGTGCCTGGGACGGTAGTGAAACTTAGTAAGCAATTATACTAACCTACAGGACATGCATGTAGGAAATGCAATCGAAGCGAATAATTAAAGTAAATTGACACCGGTAGCTCAAAAAATCGGCTAAAAAATTCAAAGTGGGCTAGACAGTTATGTGCTGGTAATAAGACGTAAACGCAGACTCCTTCAGCGGCTACGGATAATAAAAAATCTGCAAAGATTGGAAAAATAAATGAAAATGGTCTTATATAAGTGATCCGAACAGTTTATCACAAAATAAATTCTGCCAATAAGGCGAATTTATTTTGTGAATTTTAGTTAATGAAGACGAATCTCAAAATGAAATAGTGGATAAATGCCCCAAACCAACACCTTTGAAGGTGGTCGTCGCACTCAGAAGAAAGGTACAAATTCAGGGGAAAAGCTTGCGGGGACTACTGAATTTAGAAGTGTCGGTTAGTGTTCTTGGTTGAGAATTAGTCAGCCTCCTTGGATTGGTAACTCAAAAATCGGCTAAAAAATCCCAAGTGAGCTAGACAGGTATGTTATAGTAATAAAACGTAAACTTAGTCTCCTTCGGCTTCGAATACATTTATCAGGAAATTTCTAAAAACAAAACTTTAAAGTGTAAACACACATAACTAATCTCTCAGAAGATAGAATCGAGAATTCCTATAAAAAACCAAAAAAACCAAAGAGTATTTACGTATAGAGTTTCCATCGCTCTCTTTGCCAAAAGATGGGAATCGAAATTCATGGCTATCGCCGTAGAACCGTTAACAGAAGTTAAACATAACATTTTTCTTCTAAAAACGATAATTACAGATTCATAAGAAATTTTGCAGATTTAATAGTTTTGTTATTTATTTATTAGTAGTATATTGACAACATAAAAATTAAAACAATTCAAATTAACAAGACAAAAATATCAAATCTAACAATACTCTTTGTTTATTATTATCGTCGTGGAACCGCTGAAAAAATGTTGAAGTTAATATTTTCACTGCTAAAAACAACTCATTACAGACGCATATTCATAGTAAATTTAATTTGAAATTTCTAAGAATTTCATTTCATACAAAAATTTGTAAAAATTCAAAATATTTGATTCCGCACAAACATTTAATACAATATACAATACATTTTTTTTAAAATGAGTTTCATTACATACATAGTACTACTAATTAAGATAAATAATGTTTAGTAAAACATATTTTAATATAAGGTGCGTCTTTTTGCCCTTTACATTTGACATTTACTTAAAAAAATGTCTACATGATATGTGCGGAGCTTATCCAATACATCGCTCGCCTTGACGTGGAGACTTGGGCTATGGAAACTAATAAAAAAGTGCAAAAACTTCTTACTTCTTTTTTTATATATTATATTAATATTATTTTCATATGTTCATTTAAGTTAATTTTTATTTTGTAAATAATATATTTTTATAGCAAAAATTGTAATATAGGGTTTTTGAATAAGAGCGCTACAAAAGTTTTTTAAAATAAAACAAAACCGGTTTTAGATATCAATGAAATTCTTTATTCCTGTGAAAATACGTTCGATGCCATTATGCCAAATTCAGAAAAATTAGGCAAAGAGGATTCGGAAAATTTTGAAGCATCTTCACAATAATTGTAAGGAAATACACCCTTACGAGTTAACAGAATTAACTGATCATCGGACAAATCTTGAAATTAGTATTTTAAAATTGGAAATGAGGAAAGGAATGATGCTAAGGTATCCAAACTAGATACTTCCCATAAATTTGAAGGAATCAATGAAGCGGAATTTTATTAAAAATTCATCCAAATTCTTTGTAAATGAAATGTAGAGTTCTTTATTTATTGGAAGGAGTTCGATACGTCCTTTCAAATCTAAAGCCAAATTTTTAATTATGAAATGAGCGTCATAACCACTGAGGTTATGAAAAATAATGGGAATCGTACGGGAATCCTTGAAATTTATGTTACATTCTTCATGCGCCGGTCCACGATAAATACCCGTTAAATGACAATAGTCAAGCACTTTTTTATTCTCATTACTAAATGATTTTTTACATATATGACATGTAGTAGCCAATTCAAAATCTCGATTTTGTTCAATAGATAATTTATCCATTGGAAGAGGGCAAAGGAATACTGTTTCAACATCTTCAGCGAATTGCTTAAGTTCGCTTACAAACCATTGAATACAGTCTCCACCACGATAGCCTTTATAAAACGAAAGCGTGGGGTCGTACATACACTGAACATAAAAGCCAACACTATATGGTATATGCTTCTGATATGAATTTCGTGAAGTTGTCTTCTCCAAAATACATTCCAAATCGGCATATATCACAAATGGAGACATTATCTTATATTTATAATTTTTAAAGCTTAAAAATTTTTCCTCATCTGTTGGCATTCTGATTTTACAGTTGGTCACTTTTTCACAATCATCAACATGCTGCTGCAGTCGTATTTGAGAGTGGAAGTAGCGTAAGGCACCGGTCACAGAAATATTTGATTTTTGTGTTTGCAGAAATCTGACTGGATTAAATTTTTTATCCACAAAAATTTTTAGCTCTCGCAGCAAATATAATAAATTAAATTTAAATAAAAAAAAGCGGATATTAAAATTAAGAATGTAACTGAAATATATACAAAGAAAAAATATTAATTAAATACACTAGTCTACAAAATTTTAGACTAAAAACTATAAAAAAAATAAAATATGAGAAATCTTTGAAGCTCACTTCTTATGAACCCCTCGTCTAAGTTTTCGAGAAAAAAAACTCTCCTACATTAAAAGTGGTTTCTCATTATCAGCATCACTAACATCATTATCTTCCTTTTTCGCTTCATAATATTTATTCTGCACTATCAAGAGATTTACGTGCTGCTCCTTTTTATTCTTTGTTAAATATGTAGGGTGCACAAGAAGTTCCTTCCTTATCTTTTTAAGGATGTAGACGTTGACAGAGAGGTTATTTTGTTGCTCGAAGCGTGGGATTGGTTTAATTGGCATTGGAAATTGGATCCCCTGCAAATTAAAAATATCTTTGTAATGAGGATAGGATGATACTCGATCAGAATTTTGTTCAACAGGATGGAGGGCTGATATTATCGCCCAGACAAAGCATGCATTATCATTATTTATTACATTGATGCATGCTTTCTTGCTCTGAATTTCCTTCGGCAATGGTATGTACATAGAACCAAGCTGTGGAGTAAACTTGTTTATGTTAACACTCAAGTTTCAGATGGCTGACAATGCCCAACCACTATCACGTTCCTGGAATTCTTCCAACTTTTTCAGTACAACATCTCGAACATTTTCCTCAAACCATTTTTTCAGATTAGTATCTTGATAAACTGGAAAATTTTTTGTATTCATATATTTTAAATCCCAAACTTGTTTATCATCTTTTTTAATTACAAACTCTCCGCAGAATATGCCATTTATCTTAAGGAAAGGTGTATCCCTTAAGATTTTCTTTATCTGACGGTTGAAAACTTTACAGCAATCTTCCATGAAACTCTTAATATCCTTATGAGTAAGGTTTATAATGACTGCACTTTGAATTCTATGAATAAAAAAAAAAAAAATTCTTAGTTAAGAACATTTGTTATTAGTAATAAAATTAAACTCACCGACTATGAAAGGTTGACTCAACATCTTCCCATTTAACGCTACTAGAGGTCCAATTTTTTCTTCGTTTCGAAAGGTTGGTGTTAGAATGGAAATGTAGATGCTTGCACCGAGCCCGATAACCTTTCACTACTCCTATAGCATCCATTAAATGATGTTTGGCGCCCACAGTTTTTGCTCTAGCAAGCTGTATTTTAAGAGCACACAAATCTATAGTGCATGCTTTAAGTCCTTCGTTTGCCATTAAATGGTTTTGTTCAGCATTTTCAAAGGCCAATTTGGCATTTTTACTAAATTTATTTTTATTCTTCTCCATTTTTTTTTAGTTGTTGCTCAATTGAAAATTATATGAAAAATATTCCAACAATGGAAAACATTCTCACTTTTATACTAAAGCTAGTATCGGGTTTTTCAATAAGAAAGTACGTTCGATGCCATTATGTATGGAACTTGATTTCTTTTGCATGGCCACCACGGGCACGCTTGCAGAAGTCCAGACGCTGAACCCAATTTTCAACGGTTTTCAAGCATAAATCGGCCGATACTGCTGCATAGACTTGACGTCGCCCCACAGGAAATAATCTAAACGGCGTCAAATCGCACGACCGAGGCGGCCAATCGACTGGGCCATTTCGTGAGATAACACGTTCACCAAACTTGGTTTGCAGTAAATTGATTGTGGCATTCGCTGTGTGGCTTGTGGCGCCGTCCTGTTGGAACCACATGTCCTCCAAGTCCATATTATTCAATTGGGGCCAAAAATATTTCGGTTATCATTGAACGGTAGCGATTCGCATTCACATTAATGTGCCGGTCTTGATCATCACGGAAGAAGTACGGCCCAATGACGCCGCCGGCCCATAAACCGCACCAAACCGTAATTTTTTCGGGATGCAATGATGACTCATGGAGTATGTGTGGATTGCTGTCTAACCAATAACGCATATTTTGTTTATTGACGAAGCCATTCAGCCAGAAATTAGCCTCATCATAAATTGGACGTAGCGCTCTTAAAGTTGAGGCGACTGACTCCGAATTTCGGTAGTAAATTGTAATAATTTCGACTCGTTGTTGGCTCGTATATCTTTGCATGATGAAATGGCAAACCTTACTGAAGAGAAATGTCAAAAGAGCGGGAAAAAATATGGAGTCGTTTGCTGTCACTATCGATTTACTTTTGTAGCGTTTCTTTTGAAAAACCCTTTACATAGGCAAAATATTTCCTTTGCCTACCATAACAATAAAATCCAATCCAACAATTTACTTAATATAACATTATACGGTAATAGAACTTCCTAAAATTGTACATATTCATGGACGAACGAAATGTTTGATTGATTAGATATTGCGAAATTTATCAGTTTCTTCAGACGAAATGTGGCAATCTTCAGAATCAAAAGCATAACAAAACTAACATCAACAAAGGTATTGAAATCGCACAAATCCTAACACAATTTCATGCGCACATGAATTTATGTATATGAGTTAAGAATCACCGTTATGACTATTTTTAGAAAATATAAATTTCATTACTGCAGTGTTCTACTATAGCAGCAGCATTTAAATGTGGATAATTTATGTTAAAATAGTTAACTATTATTAGTTTTTATAAAAATAATTATTAGTTCGCTTTAAAAAAAAGATGAACAATTGTAAAAAAATATATATAAAAAAATACATTTCTCAGCGGTCTTGTAACC
This sequence comes from Clusia tigrina, assembly GCA_920105625.2. Lineage (NCBI taxonomy): Eukaryota > Metazoa > Arthropoda > Insecta > Diptera > Clusiidae > Clusia > Clusia tigrina. The sequence goes on along the minus strand of OV050031.1, from coordinate 152,047,726 downwards.
GGCATCATAAAATTGACAGACCATTAGAGAGTCAAATTGTTTTTTTAGGCGTCATTATATCCAACAGCAGAACCTTGATTGAATTTTGTGCCTTTGCCAAACATTGGCCATATATGGAATATTCAAAATGAAATGATAATAGTAATTTTATATTAAAATATATATTGTAAATCGCAAAAAATATTTGTACATTTTAAAAATTTTTTATTTGAAATTACATTTTTTGAAAGTTCATATTAGGTTAGGTTAGGTTAACGTGGCAGCCGGTCTAAGGACCAGCTCACTCAGACCACCATGATACCATCGTGTAACAACGCACCTCCGATTCACTCGTCAAACCATTTCGAAGCCCTAATAAAGCGCAGGATTTGTTTGGCCATCGCGCTAGACACTTCTGTAAGTGAGTTAAAGCGTATTTGCCTAAAGAGCCCGCTCCGGTTCTCGCCAGAGCGGGGCACCTACAGAAAAGATGTTACACAGTCTCCTCCTCCTTCTCATCCCCACAGCTTCTGCAGTATTCGTGAGATAATACTCCCAGCCTGAGAGCATGCCAGCTGAATAGCCAATGACCAGTAATACAAGCCACGAGCTTAGAAATATCTTTTCTCGACAGGGCAAGCAAGATTAGATTAGATGACGAACAAACATGTATAATTGTATAAGCAATTGAGTGAATAAATCCACTCCATATTTTCCAAAATGCCTAAAAGAAAACGAGAATTTAAGTGCGTAAACAATCCAAATAATTTCTGTTACGTGTGTGGCAATTTTGTCCTCCAACAAAATAGACGTAGATTCACCGATTTGGGATTTGGATTTATTCACTCAATTGCTTATAACTTTGGCATTTTTCGGTCGATTTTCTTCTAGTTGGCCGTATTTCTTACGTTAAAGTATCATCTTTACGTACATGAAGAGAAACCAGACGTTTTTTCAACGATTTGTACTTTTCCGCCGGCACAGAATCACTGTAAAATATTATTTTTATAAATGTGCCCTGTTTTCATCGATATATTTTGAACCGCTTTACCAATCAAAGATCCGATTATACATGTTTGTTCGTCATCTCAATACCTTGCATGGGGTACCAAGAACGACCCAATCGGATAGCTCGAGATATGATTTGTCACGTGAAAAAAGGTCGAAAAAATACAAAAATTACAATATCTCAAAAATTATTCCATGAAAAAAAATTTAACCTTGATTTTCTTATTCAGCAGATGAAAATACATAAGAAAAGTCACCTCTCATCAAATGTACATTTACGGTGTAAACTAGTGTTATTTCTCCTCTAAGCTTGATGCATCTCTTCCATCTAAGCAATTATGGAGGAATCTAAAACGGTTTGGTGCTCATGGCCAGGATAGTACTGATTGTTTATTGGGACCGAATGAATTAAATAATCATTTCCTGAATGGGCTTCCCCCTGAGAATTCTAGTGAGTGTGAGCTGTCTGTGGTTGATGGACTTGTCTGTCAAAGTTCATTTGAGTTTCATGCAGTTGGTGAGTGTGATGTACACAGAGGGATTATGCGGATAAAATCTAACGCTGTAGGTTCTGATGGAGTCTTTATTAGGTTTATAAAATTAATTATTCCGTTTGTCTTGAGTCCATTAACTCACATTATAAATCACTGTTGTACCACTTCGTGCTTCCCAAGTGTATGGAAATTAGCGACTGTTGTGCCGGTTGCAAAAAATGCACCTGCCGCTGCTCCTAGTGATTTTCGGCCCATTAGTTTGCTCTCATGCCTTTATAAGGTGTGTGAGTCGCTTATGGCAGATCAGATATCTCGACATCTGAATGAGTTTAAGCTGCTGTCACCACTGCAGTCTGGTTTTCGTAAGGGTCATAGCTGCTCGACTGCTATGCTGAAAGTTGTTGATGATATTCGAATTTCATTTGATGATGACCAAGTAACTCTACTCTGTTTATTGGACTTTTCCAAGGCTTTCGATAGTTTCAACCATAGACTATTATGTTTTAAGTTAAAGACTTATTTTGGTTTTTCTGGCAATGCTTTGCTGCTTATGACGAGCTATTTGAGTGGTAGATCTCAGCGAGTGAAGATTGGTGATATCTTCTCTGATTGTAGGCCAGTTTTTTCTGGGGTCCCACAGGGTTCAATTCTTGGACCACTGCTTTTCAGTATGTGCATCACTTTACTGTAATGGAGTGATGCATGCTTATGCCGATGACATTCAGTTATATCTGTCACGCAGGGTAGGCCTTATGGATGATCCGGTTTGTAGACTTAATGGGACCTAGATATTCTTAGTGGTTGGGCTCGTAGCAATGATCTGTGTCTAAATCCGGCGAAATCTTTTGTTCTGCCTATTTACAAAGACAATATACTTTTCACTGAGATCCCTCCGATGTTTATTGCTGGTTGCCGCCTTACACTTGTTAACAAGACTGTTGTGCTTGGGTTTCATTTGAACTCGTCATTGACTTGCTCGGAACATATCAACCATGTGGTTTGCATAATGTATATGACGCTGCGCTGTTTGAGGATGTCTGCTCTATTTACTCCCGTTGAAACCAGGCGCAGGTTGGTTGTGCAATTGCTTGTGCCTGTTATTACCTACTCTGAGGTGGTGTATAGTGGTTTGGACTCTCGGTCTTTACATAAGCTGCGAGTGGCATTCAATAATGCTACTCGTTATGTGTATGGCTTGCGCAAATTTGACCATATCTCATCGTGGAGTAAAATGGTTCTGGGTTGCGATATTGAGAGCTATTTAAAGGCAAGAAATTGTATATTTATGCATAAATTAATATACTCTAAGGCTCCGCTATACCTTTATGACAAGTAGCGCTTTAGCCTGTCGAATCGTTGCAATAATCTCATTATACCGAGGTTTACGTTCCGAAACTCGGCTAGAATGTTTTTCGTTGGCACCACTAAACTATGGAACTCATTACCTAATGATTTAAAAGATATTGTGAATCACAACAACTTCAAGCATCTTATTTATCTTTATTTTCGTAGTAACTCCTGACGCTTTATTTCTTCTCTTTTCCTTCCAAGGTCTACTACCCTCTTTCTTTTTTATTTTTTTTTATATATTTTTGTTGTTTTTTGTTATATTTGTTTGTTATTTTCTAAATAATTGTCAATAGTATTAATTTTAATTTCAGTTTTAAGTTTTTAATTTAAGTTACAATTGTGGCTAAGTTAAATGTACAGCATAAGTTTTTAAAACTTATTGTATGATTAAATAAATTAAATTAAATTAAATATCATTTAGGGAGACCAATCTGCCAATCATGCCATAACGCCGCACATTTCAGCCTTAGTGCTGATGTGGCGGCCACTTGTTTCCCTACCGGCTCTAATGTAGGCAGGGTGAGTATTACTTCTAATGCTTTAGTTGGAGTGGTCCTTAAAGCACCAGAGATGTACAGAAAAGCAGTTCTTTGGACCTTGCTAAGAAGCTTCAAACAGCTTTGTTTCTGAGTGGCTGGCCGCCGTACCAGTATTCCATGTAGCAATGTAGGTTTGACCACCGAAATGTACAGCCAGTACATAATTCATGGGGAGAACCCCCACCTGATTCCTACCGCTTTTTTACATGTGTATAAAGCAATATTGGCCTTTCTAACTCTTTCTTCAATATTGGGTTTCCAGGTAAGTTTCCTATGTAGTACTAGTCCCAAATATTTGACTGTCTCCTTCATCGGAATTTCCAAACCTTTGTATGTTAGTGGGAGACCTTAGAGGATTAATTCCATTTTATCGGGGTTTAACCCTAATCCCATTCTTCCCGTCCAACCAGTAACCGTGGCAATGCTAGAGCGCAAAATATCCAAAAGAGTATTTGGATATTTCCCTCTGATCACAATTGCCAAGTCGTCCACATAGGCGACGACATGGCAACCATGCTGCTTCCGATGTTTCTTCCAAATCCCTACAATAATTTTGCCAGGACTCTCATTGCGCAGTTCTCGCTGCTTTCTTGTATATTTTTATCTTAGCCTTCTAGGCTTCCCAGTCCGAGGGCAGACCCGAAGTTTTAGCCCTGTTGAATAACCGCCTATTGGCCTTCAGGAGAAGGCCTAGATCCATTGACCACCAAGGTGGTTTGTTCTTGCCTCTCAGTTGTACAACCGGGCACCCGGCTGTCAGTGAACTATTCAAGGCCCTGGTTACCTGAATAATCAGCCCGTCTAATTCCACAGGGTCTGTGGGGTCAGACGTGGGATTTTTTGGCAGTGAGGCCCTGAGAGTCTTCCTATACTTTCCCCAGTCCGTTCTCCGTATATTTATAAACGTCTTAACTGGAGATACTGGGAAGTTCAATTCGAATTCTATATAATGACGGACAGAGTAGGAATTTTCATTCGACACTCTCCATCTTTTTACATTATTCGCGAAATTATCGAAGGTCAGGGTAATATCTAACACTTCCTTTCTATTCTGTGTTATAAATGTCGGCTCTGAGCCTAAATTCAGGACACTAAGCTTATTTTCTATAATAAAGTCTAAAATTGACTCATCTCTTGCGTTAGTGTTTGTGCTTCCCTACAATGTATTGTGAGCGTTTGCGTCGCTGGAGACAACCAAGTTCCTGTTGGCTGCGGCTTGCCTCCAAGACCAATGCCTGTACCTCCTTCGGTGGGGCGTCCTTATCATGTGGCATATATGCAGAGACTACCCAGAAACTGCTATTTTGGAGGTCAATGCTTGCCGCCACTGTATCGCCATTACTTAACTGTGGGAGCAAGAATATGTTAATGTTATCCTTTGCTAATATACAAGTACGAGGCTTACCTGTACTCTGAGCGGCTATCATCTTGAAACCTTTCATCTTTAGACCGCAGATTTTGTTATCGCATATCCACGGCTCTTGGATGAGGGCCACGTCAAAACCACCGGAACCCAGGCGGACCATCAAATTGGTGAAGGGGAGTTTACAATGGTGGAGGTTGATTTGGATCAGCTTCATAGGAATCTGTCCTTCTTACCTCCACCATCGTATCGTCCGCGTCCTCCTCTCCTTCGGTGTAGTCAAGGAGGTCGTCCTCCGCAAAGAGCTGCCCGACCCCGGTCAGCTGCTCTGAGTCGGTCGACCTTTGGCTGCTGGACAACCCTTCTTCCCGACCGCCACACTCGCTAGCCTTGTCACCCTCTATCTCCTCCGGTTCCGAAGCTTGCTCATCGCTGCGGTAGATCCGATTAGTTGCGTCAACGAACCCGAACCTGACTATCCCTTTTCTCTCTTCCAGTGGAGCAAGGGACTCGGCGTTGGGTATTAACAACACCTGTCTCCTACCTTCTACTGACTCCTCAAACTTCGCCACCCTCCAGTAATGGGTTGGCAGGTCTCTGTTGCAAGATCTAAAGAGATCTATTTTCGCCGGTTCAGCTGGCTGAGCCGCATCGTGACAGAAAGGGTTTTCCTCTAAGACCTGGAGGTAAACTTCGGCAATCGCTTGATAGCATACCCCTTGTCCACTTTACCGATTTGGCCTGCTTCTCAGTGAGCTGGTCAGTGGGTAGAGCCTCATATTTGGCATTACCTTCATGGCCGCCTTCTTGTCGTAAAAGGCCTGCTTGGACGGACGGACATGTTTATCCGACCCCCTGGCCTACCCCAGCAACATTCTTTGAGCTGCTGGGCCCCTCTACTGCCTGCTGCCGATTGATCCTCCGGGCAGCCCCCGCCCCCTGACCGCAGTCAGCTTTTGGGGTTTCACCACCACCCCAGGTTTCTCCCTTCAGCACCCCTCTGAACAAGACGAGAGACTGGTTTTCCCAAGCCTCCCGTCCTCTGCTACCAGCACTCGTGCCTCCTGCTGTTATGGATCTGTCTACGACCCTTGTATTAGCGGTAGACAGGATCATCTCTGTCGGTTTTTTGGGAGGACCGCCCTCCTTTGGTTTTGAATTTTTAAAATTTAAGTTGCTCCGACGAGTATCGGATAAAAGAGGTCCACTCGCACAGACGTCCGTGTGCGCGGGTAAGGCTAGATAGAACCGGAGGACGCCAAGTATTCGGAGCACTCCGTTAGAGACTGGGCTAGTTTTTAGCCTGAGTCCCCAGTCAGGTTGAGCATCGACCCGGGTCGTATGACATCTTGCTCCAACCCAGAGGATTTTTATAGAGGCTAGCTTCTCCACTCCCTGTGTATTGACTCCTTAGTCAAGATTCGTAGTGTTCTGTTATGAATAGCAGGGTTACCTCGGCCAGAATGTGACTCTTCGCCACACACTATCGGTCTAGATGGGATAGAGGCTAATGTTCCTAGAACTATAATCGCATTTTCCCATCCTGCGAAACTTACGCTTCAAACCCAAAGCTGAAGCCTCTTTAAAGTTCAGCATTTGAGGACAAACGGTGACGGTCCCGCCATAATTCGCCCTATTTGCCAAAAATATTTTCACATGTGGTGCTGATTATAAGTTGGCAAGAGGTTAAGGGTATTAGAAGATGGGGAGATAGATGATATGCCGCGGGAAGGACGAATTCTGCTGATTCGCGATGGGATGAAGAGCTAGTGACAACAATCGGTCTTCAACAACTATTTTTATTCCTGGGCAAGAAGTGTAGCAACACAATTTTGCGCAAAGCAATTTTTCTGCGCGCTATATTCTCCCGGAACTTTGCAAAGTGACGGGTAGCGAGGGCCTTAATTAATTATATGTACCTACTGGAGGATTTACTTGGAAAAACTGTAGGGTTGTTCCTCGTGAAAGATTTGAGACTTTGTGAACACTTTTTGTAGATTAGGAGTAAAAAGAGAAGAAAAGTACTTTTGGTAACTTCCATACATTGGCAGGGTAGCGATTGTAAATGCTTTTAAGAGTTTGCTGGTAAGCAGAGGCGGTCAATAGAATCTGAAAGAAAGTTGGATTACTATGTGTTCAATAGTGTCAGATAGTACATGTTTTCTTTTCACGATAAGTGTAGGTAGATGGTCGTCTTTCCAAGTTTGGTGATGGTCCTCGAGTTGTAGTGTCTGAAAATGGAAAATAGTTCATAGTAATTAAAAAATTTAGAAATATTTTCATTAGTAATATAAATTAACGTGGTTAGCTCTAAGTTGATTTTTTGCGGTGGACGGTGGCCTTCGTGGGCGTGCTCTAAATAGAAGGTGCTGCTTTTCTTGTTTAACCAGTGTTATCGCAGTGGAGGTGCTCTTCCTGATAATCCAGGTGAGTTGTTGCCGGCAGCAGAGATTGTTTTCTTTTGATGGCCTTCCTCTTCATGCTAGCTCGCTGGTGTTCATGGTTGTCAGCTGTGCATTCCAGGGTTTGACAGGAATTTGGGAGAAAGTTTGAACATCACTGATCAAAAGCGGGGACATTTTTTTATAGGTATGTGTGGCGGTTGAGAATGAAAGGAAATAAATGTATGCGTGAATAGGGATTTGAAGCCTTTTGTGAGCATGAAACTAAGTGAGAAAGCGTGGTCGAGTTTATGGGTGAGAGCGGCAGTGATGGTGAAAAGTAAGTTATGGCCTTAGCAGGTGTTGTTGACCCCGATCGGGTGCACTTGGCAAATATCTGCCAGTAAAGAGGCGAGTGGTGGCTTTTGAAAGAATTGCCGTTATGTGAGAACGGTTATTGGAAATGTGAGAATAATGCATATAAGCCAACATGCAAGAGTAACCCAGGCATGTTATATTTTATAGCGGGTGTTGAGGACCGGTCGCTCAGCTTCTGAGCTAGCCGTTGACACCACACTATGATCGACAGATGTGCAGGTAACCAAAGAACGAGTCCCATAACCTCTAAAAGTTTTTAACATTATTGCGTTAAAATCAAGTATTATTATTTTATATGTATTTATAATAGCGAAATGAGTTTTAAAGAATGACGTTTTTGGATACCGTTGAAAATATCTGAACATTTTGCATGAGCATTAGTGGACATGTTTTAAAAATATCTTGGTTTCAAAATGTTAAATGTATGTATCATACAAGTTAAATATTGTAGGACGTAATATACATATTTTCAATAAGATAGATATATGGTTCTGGTAGTTTCAATTTGGGCTTTTTACATATTTAGTTTTCTCTTTATCATCATCACTTGTAGGTTGGATGTAATAAACAACAAACTAAGCTGTATTCATTCAGAATCAATTCTTTCACAATCCGGGAAATATGAAGTACAAGAAAATGTTAACCACAATAATGAAGACATGAGGAAAGTTGAGATGAAATTGAATGATACAAATGAAAATATACATGAGGATATACAAAAACAGGATAATATGATAAATGCGCCAGTCCGTAGCATGAATGAATGCACACGGCGAAATTTCGAAGTAACACCGCGTCGATCGATTATAGAATTCGAATTATTGGAGCAGCAGTGTGAGCAAAACAATAAAGCAACTGTTGCTTTAGCCGATGGAAAAAATACGAAGCAGATTAATTCGATCAGACAAACTACATATGGACTTGAGGATATTGGTGTCGATATCTCAGGATTGAATTTACTTGAGAATAGGAAAGCATTTTCAACAGCAAACTGTAATTTGGATGTAAATGAAACAAAGAAGCAATTAACAGCCAATTTATCACTGACTTTGCCGTCTCCTAAAAGACGGCAAACAGAAGTATGGGAGGATTGTAATTTAGAGGAATCATTTATAATAAAACCTAAAAAATATGAACCAAATGTGGCAGAAAACAATAAAGATAAAATATTGTGTGGACAACAAACAATAATCTTTCCTGCAAATATATCTATTGATGAGGCAAATGCTGGAGAAGTGGAGTATACCTGCGTATATACTGGGTAAACATATTTTACATATATATATTAATTTACAAAAAACTTTTCTTTTTTAGAGAAAATAATTCCATTGATTCCAGTGGAATTGAATTATCCATAAAATATCCGGAAAGCAACGTAAATAAGTCACTGGAATGTACAAACTTAATAGCATCGAGGATACCTGTACTTATTAGTAGTGCGAATAAATTTAACTCGGGAATATCTTGTTTACTCTCTCCCAAAAAATTAAATGAAACCCATGCAAACCACTCTCTGGAAACTATCGAAATTCCTCGGAGAATCGCACCGATTCCACTGCAAAGTTATATCGGCCAGCAGCTAATATCTGCAAATAAAGAACGAGCATTGAATAAGGGACAGGGATCTATTTCTGTGTTTGAGGACAACCCTGTCACTATATCTGACGTATCTGTGCATTATTTATCCCAAAAACACCACACAAATTTGACGAAAGGCATTGAAATAGTTATAGATAAAACAATGAATGAAAGTGTTGTCATAAGTAATTTCAAATCGAATAAAAGTTGTGCTTTGCAGAGCAACCGTTCTCCTGAAGGATGTGACGATAACACAGTGAATAATATTGCTAGGTTTAATAAGCATTTTATTAATTTAGATTGTGATAGTTCCTTGAGCGAAACACGTATAAGTCTTGTGGAAACTTTATTGGATGATGAAAATGAGTGTGAATTAGAAGTAGCAGAAAATATTGATCGTTTGCGAAGACAATTAGAGGAGAGGGATACTTCTGCTTTAGTTTCTCGTATATACTCAAATCCAAACGGCAGTAGTTTAAGAAGTGTCTCATTGTGTCGCAAATGTAAGCGGTGCCAGACATTTCTTGGTGACAACAGCGATATTTCTATTGATTCTTTTGTGCTGCCGAAAAAACAAAACTTTCCTTCAATAGGTATGGATCGTTTAAGACTTCTCCGCCAGCGTTCATCAATAGCGGATGTAGAGGAATATTATCGAAGAAAGTCGCTGGAGAAATCTTACAATATTATTAACCAGCCAAATTTTTATTCTGATCGTGAAGATATCAATGGTGACAAAGAAAGTGAAGATGATGATTTCCTAATAAATAGTTACAAGAAACGCATGGAAAGGTGATATATTTAATGCAAGTTTTATGTGAATATTTATTTTATATATTGATTTTAGAATTGAAAATGAATTAGTTCAACACCTACCGCCGATTGTAGTACGTGAATCATATGTTAAGTTTTTGGAAAAACGTATCAGGTAAAATACACGTCTCATAATTTAAAAAAAAAATTATTAAAACACTAAATACATGATTTTTTTTTGCGTTTAGAGAGAATTCAAATAACTGGATATTTGACTATCAACTACAGTACAAGAATATACTTAAATTTTATCATCAGCAAATCCAAACTTGCTTTATTGAAATTCAATTTGATGAAAACACTCCATTGAACTATGATATTGATATTAAGGACATAACACTTCAATCCAGTCATGTACCAAAGAGTATGTTTACTTAAGCCTGTATTATTGACGAGTTTTGGAACTAGTTTTATTGGGTATTCGAAATTAAAGTCTTAATTAAATCGGTATTATTCAGCGTGTTTTGACACTCACAATATTGAGACTAGTTTTGGATAAAACTAGGAAATATAAGAGACCGTCAAAAATTAATATTGTTCACATTAAAAAAATGTCCAATTAAATGGACAAGACAATCGATGGAAATAGATTGACGGAACATGACGATTTAATTTGACGGAAAATATTAATTTAGTGGTTTCACGCAGCCCGTACTACAAACAGACGACGGCAAATTCCAGTCGATGATAGTTTTATCTGATAATGATGAAAATTGCATAGCTCGACGAATATGACGATGTGGCGTTTTACCAGCGTTTCATGATAATAGAGCGCAATTTTGTTCGTGTTGTGGACTTTGAGCAACGACACGCGGAATGGAGCATATCGGATGAACGTAGAATTAGGTTCACGAAAACGGGAGTGCCAAAATGGCTAATTTACCAGCAGAAAATA